>VXBS01003557.1:0-50998 GCA_013400255.1 Sitta europaea | reverse complement strand
AAAAAAAAAAAAAAAAAAAGGAGAGAATTTTAAAAGGGAAGAAGCAGCACCAGCAGCAAGGAGAATATAGGCTCAGCAGCTCTCCAGGTTCGCTTCCTTATTATTACTATCCAGGGGTAATTTTTCATCTCTGCTAGCTAATCTTTGTTCCTTGTGAAGATAATGAATAGCCCAATCCTTATCTCCTGGGCTCCTGGAGGCTGCTGGAGAATGGGGTTGAACAGGGTTGAAAATTGGTTCCAAAGTGCTGCTGAATAAATGGTGTTCCTTATCTCTCGCTTCCAGATTATCGGAACCCTTTCAAAACTCACACAACAAATACAGCCACCGCATCTAATGCATCATTTACCAGAGCAGATCTCCGCGTTTGATCGGCAGATAGGCAAAATCTATGTATTCCTTGCTTTACTTAGTATGCATGGATGCGGGGCTGCTGTGCACGAGGGTTGCCCCCAGCCGGGCCTGGGACACCCCCGAGGCTCCTCGCACTCGCGGGTCTCTGCTGTGGATTCCGTGGAGTGACAGAGGGTCCCCTGCCCATCCCTGATCCAGGGGAGCAGGCTGGGACAAGAGGTCGCCGTGCAGGGCGCTGCCACACAGCATGCTTGGAGATCTGGCATTGCTCTGCTGAGGTACTGGTGGATTTGCAGGAAAGGGACAAGAGTTGTGAACATCATGCTGGGCTCCTGCTCGCACTCACACACTCACTCCTGCACCACAGCCACCTTCCCCTGCATCCATGGGCAGTCACTGCTTCAGGAGTGATGAAGAGGGTGGCAGCACCTCTGTCCCCACCCAGAAAGCCACATCCAGGCTCAGCTGCGTCCCCGTCCTGCCCCAGCCCTCAGAAGTCTCAGGGTCCAGCTGGGTCAATCTAGTAAACCTCCCGGTGCTCCCCCTAGCTTGTTCCCCCCAAACCCTGGCCATGGAGCCCTGGCAGTCCCTTGGGTGCTCCACGGGCTGGGCTGGCTTCCAGTCCTCACTGTCAGTGCTGGGTGATCGACTCATCCACCCCCCAGCCACAGCAGAACAGGGCACCTGGGGCAGCCCAGATGTGGGAAGCAATTGATGATTCTGAGGGACAAAAATAAACCTTACAGAAAGGGATTTATTTGCTTCTGGAATTAGTGTGAAATCTGCCCCTTCCAGCTCAGGGCAGTATCAGATTTTCCTTCCTTCCTTCCTTTCTCTCTTCCTCTCTTTCTATACTTTTCTCTTTCTTGTTTCTTATTCTCTCTTTTTTTATTTTTTTTCCCCTCCCAAAACCTATCTATATAACAGTAAATGCCTCCAAGTCTGGGTGTGCAGCCCCCAGTTCCAGAACAGGAGATCCCCCAACACAGAGCCAGGGACAGATGTCCCTTTGGCTCCCCCAACCCTTCTTTCCTCTGGCAGTACCTGAGCTTGTGCCCAGGAACCAGACAAGGAAACATTTTATTTTGCACCACGCCAGCACATCATGTATCACTAGCACTGCCCTGGACCCCCAGGTCAGGGGATCAGCAAGATTCTGGGTTGGGGACAGGACACCCAAAGTCTCCTGGTTCCCTCTACCTGTCCAGAAAAGCTCATCTCATCCCTGCCTGGAAAGAGAGAAACTTTCATGGGATGTTGCAGGCAAGCAGCAGCCCCTGTCCGCGCTGGAGAGTTTTGCAAATGTTCAACTTGTACTAATTTTGTATGGCTGTATTCACAGTTGTTCTCTGTAAAAAATGGACCTGTGTTAGTTTATTAATAACCTAAACATTACGCATTAAAGACCTATGAGTGACACAAGATGACAAAAAGCTGTATTTTTCCAATATACACAAGCACACATTTAATAACCTTCTATTGCATCTCAGCTAGGCCTTCTCTCTGATGGTTCCCATGGCAACTGAGATAAAAAAGCAGCCATTTTCCATATCTCTATGAAAGTCTATTATATTGCAGGATTAGTTCATCTTCTGCTAAGGTCAAACACAAAGTCATACAACCTGAAATATTTAGAATCCATGTACATTCATTTTTTTATATGCCCTTTCATTTTCCACAAAAGACTAGGCTCCTCTGAGGTTTTATTCCCCAGAAAATGCTAAGCAAAGCAATAAAAAAATCATGATTAGCAGCTGATGANGGCTCCGGGCAGCCCCGCGGGGGCACCGGGGGCGAGCCCCGGCACGGCAGCGCTCAAATCTGCGCCGGATCGTAACAATTAATGTCATCCCGCTCAAGAGTCCGCCTCTGCTTATTTCCGCCGTGATTAAACATTTTTATTTAGTTGCTCAAGTAGGTTCCCAAAGCCTTTCACCTGCAAGTTTTAGTTGCTGCACGCTGGAAGGGGAAAAAAAAAAAGAAGTGTTGCACACACGTCGCATCTGAGTGGCTCCCGTGAGCCCCGATCTCTTTGCGGGAAAGCGAAGTCACTGTTCTTTTTTTATGAAGGAGTTGGCAAAGTAATTCAACCGGGTCTTGGTGACACTTCGAAATGCAATAAAATAAAACATGGGCAGCCTTCAGACAGTCTGAATGGTGACAAACTCGTTATCACCCCTGCCATGAAGAACTATGGCTCACTCTTTTTCCAAGGTCACTCCTGAAAACCTGGGAAATCAGGAGAGAGAATTTGTGCATATGGCCGTTCACACTTGTGGCTTTGTTCACAGATATACGCTGCAACGTGACATTTATTCCAACCCCCTTTAATGTGGAAAAATAGACACTCTGGAAATATGTGGAAATGGGGAGAAGCTCGAGGGGGGCAAAAGGATGGAAGAATTTTTTTTTTTCTCTTCTTTTCCCCATCCTTCCATCCTCAGGAGGCCTCACAGGGGTGTCCCTGTGGCCGCAGCCATGCTGTTGGAGCAGCTCAGGAGGGACCAGGCGTGGGGTTTAGCAGGGATGGTGTACTCCAGTCTGTCCCTNAAACAAAAAAAAAATTATGATTAGCAGGTGTAAAAAAGTTTAATTTTTTTTTTTTTTCCTTCTCTCTCTCTCTTTTTTTTTTTTTCCCTCTCTCTTTTTTTTTTCCCCTTTAAAAAAAACCCCACTATTGTCGGGCAGATAGTGCCTTCCCCATTTATCTCTATCAGCAGCCGTGATTGCAGCCGATACCTGCCGCCTAATTGGGCTGGGAGCGATTCGCAGGCGGACGGCGGCACCTTCTGGCAGCGGCGGGANAGGGGAAAAAAAAAAAGAAGTGTTGCACACACGTCGCATCTGAGTGGCTCCCGTGAGCCCCGATCTCTTTGCGGGAAAGCGAAGTCACTGTTCTTTTTTTATGAAGGAGTTGGCAAAGTAATTCAACCGGGTCTTGGTGACACTTCGAAATGCAATAAAATAAAACATGGGCAGCCTTCAGACAGTCTGAATGGTGACAAACTCGTTATCACCCCTGCCATGAAGAACTATGGCTCACTCTTTTTCCAAGGTCACTCCTGAAAACCTGGGAAATCAGGAGAGAGAATTTGTGCATATGGCCGTTCACACTTGTGGCTTTGTTCACAGATATACGCTGCAACGTGACATTTATTCCAACCCCCTTTAATGTGGAAAAATAGACACTCTGGAAATATGTGGAAATGGGGAGAAGCTCGAGGGGGGCAAAAGGATGGAAGAATTTTTTTTTTTCTCTTCTTTTCCCCATCCTTCCATCCTCAGGAGGCCTCACAGGGGTGTCCCTGTGGCCGCAGCCATGCTGTTGGAGCAGCTCAGGAGGGACCAGGCGTGGGGTTTAGCAGGGATGGTGTACTCCAGTCTGTCCCTGGAGGTGATCTACACCTCCTGCAGAGAGGTGGAATGGGGCTGGGAGATAGGAGCTGGTGTGGGCAAAGCCAAATCCCAGCCCGACCCTCCGCTCCCCCCCTGCCTCAGCTCCCCCCAGCCTGGGCGAGGGCAAAGAGGGGTTCCCAGGGATTGGCATGTGCCCAAGGGTGCATTCAAGGAGCTCCATTACAGGAAGGTGCTGCACAGCAGTTGCCAGAGCCATGCCCACCTCCTGAAAGCAGGGAGCAGCCCCTGCTCTCAGCACACCCCTGGGAGGGGGAGGCTCAGGTGGCTTCCCAGCTGGGGACCCACTAACCCGGGGCACTGTGCACCCATAAAAGCCCACACCTACACCTTCCCCTCCCCTTCCTTTGCTCTCTGCTTCCTTCTGCTCCTTTGGGGGGAGAGCAGATGGCTGCATTTGTAGGGCTAATACAGACCTACATATTTTTAAACTTTGGAGCCTGGGATTTAGTGGTTTGGATTTTTTTTAAGGTGGATGTATTTTTAGTCTCAAGGTTTGGACTAAAGAGAAGAAGGCTGGAAATATGTGCTGAGCTGAATATTTGAAGGAGGAATTTAGCACATCACCAAACACAGGTGGGTTTCCTTTTTTTTAAGTCTTGTAGTTTCTTTTCTCCCCTACTTCATCTTTGCTCTGCTGGTCAGCAGCTGTCATGGTGGTTGCATACCTGAGGTTTGTAGTGCTGAGAAAGCCTTTAGAAATCTGGGACTAATTGTCCTTCAGCTTAAAAAACACATTCCCTTGAGTACTGCATTAGCAGCCTCTTCTTGGGGTGGTGGGGTTGGTGTTTTCTCACAGCTCTGGCTCTCTTGTGGCTGCTGCTGTGACAGGTAAGGGCTGAGCTGCCCCAGTGCTGGTAGTGTGGGTGTTATGGAGGGACTGTGACAGAGTTCACTGCGAGCATTCCTGTCCTCCAGCAAGTGGGGATGTTTGTGTGCTGCTGTTCACTGGGGCTGCTGGGAACAGGAACTGTGCTGGGTACCATGCTGAGTGCTGTTCAAACTCAGCAAAAATGGGGAAAACAAACAAGTCTCCTTTGGGCTGCAAATATTTAGATTATTTCCAGTGGCCAGTTAGTGCTGGGGGGAGCCTGGAGGATGTGGGGCTGCTGGCTTTTTCCAGGAGCAGGGTGGCTGCTCATGCTGGGAGAAAGGGGCTCCTTCCAGCCCCAGGGGCTTGGGAGGCTTGGCAGTGCCCCCAGGGGGATGCTCTCTGCTTCCCTCCCCAGTGAGCCTAATGCCATGTGGTTCATTCAGGGCCATGGTGAAATGCCCCAGCTTGGCCCCTGGTTGTTTTTCTGTCTCTCAGTGACATCTGGCTCATTGCTGTGAGTTCCCAGAAAGAGGCCCTGATGGAGGATGTCAGGGTAGGAAGAAAGGAGCTGACCTTGCTATTAAAAGGCAACAGAAATGGAAATGTTTCAGGCTGTTTCTAGCAGACATGTCTGGGAAGAAAATCTCCTTGCTCCATTCCATCAGGCTTTTCTTTGCTAATTGTTCACTTGATACTACCCTGGAGATGCTAAATTTATCCTTGTCCCCATTGTATGCCTGAAAAGATCTTGTGGAGTTTGAGAGGGATTTAAGTCCTACTGATCCCTCACCACTTTGTACGTTTCTGGTCTTATAGTGACACCAACAGCCCTGATGCTCTTGGATCAAAGATGTTGGTCTTGAATGGGAAGAGTTCGGGCCCCAATTCTGCTTTGAGTCCTAAGCAATCCTGTTGAATCCAGTTCAGCAACATCTCTTTAAAGAGGGAATTTCTTGTGAATCTCTGATCCCTGCTCTAACAGGGTCCTGTGGAGGAAGGAAACCTTGCTGTAGGGCTGTTCCTTGTGATGTGGGAGAAGTCGAGTAATCATTGAAATTAGTGAGAATAAGCTTTGCTTACAGTTTGAGATAAATTAATGTTTTAAACTCTCTTGACTTTTTTGCTGAAATCAAATGTGGCATCAGTGTAGTATCTGTATCCATTATCTGGGGAGGGGAAGACTAACCTTTCTTGATGGAAGGCGTCAACTTGATTCAAAAGAGCTTTCCTTCAATAGTGTTCCCCGGTGCAGAGTGGTCCTGCTGGGTGATACTGTGGGAAGCAGGGGCTGCTCTGCCTGCCTGGAAGGGGAAGGGGAGGAGGGAGGACAGTGTGACAGGCTGTGCTAGATATTTGGAGGATGACGAGAGCGGTGCACGTGAAATGCGACTGGGGTTTGACCTGTGTGCTAGAGGACAGCGTGGGTATGGTGACAGCACAGTGACAACAGGCAGCTATTGGGGTGGAGATGTACAGATAGTCCCTGCTGGCCACAGAGCGAGCATCTCCCTGCTTCCTAAGTCTCTGTTGAGCTGTGTGTGACAGCCTATCTCCAAAAACCCAAATAATACCTCAGCAGCAAAGGCATAAATCATCCCAGGTGCCACCTCCCTGTGCCCCTGTGTGCGGTGCACAACGCTCTGCCGTTGCCGTGGGAAGGCAGAGCCTGGAGTGAGCTGACAGCCAACACTGGCCCAGAGTGTGGGTGGTGCTGGGGGCTTGGTAGCAGCCACCAGAGCCAAGGATTTAAATGAGTAAGGCCAGGAGCAGGCAGCTGCTCTTGACTTCAGCCACAGTGCTTCCATTGTTCAGACCAATGTTTCCCAGCCACTGCCTGTGGACATGTCAGTGGTGCTGCCAACAGCCGTCCCACCAGGACCACAGCAGTGGGAAGCATCAATGAAGCAGCTTCCAGAAGCCATGGGCACATAGCAGGGACAGCCAAAGGCTTTCTGAGCTCTGCCTTCAAATGCTTTTTGATGATGAAAGTGGCTCTCATGAAATGTCATCGCAAGCTCTGTGGTGCTGAGCATGGGGGGCTGCCTGGGCCAGGGGCCTGTGCTGCTGTGGCAGTGGCCAAAGTTGGGCAGTGAGGTCAGTGTGCCCCAAAGGAGAAGACTGATGGCCAGATGAAGGCCAGTGCAGGAGCTCAGGGGTGGGCTCTCCTCTGGGGTTTCTCCATCCTCAGTGCATTTAATTTGTACTGGGGTGAAAGCATCGGCTTCCCCCCCATTTTCACTCAGCATGCTGGTCTTGGTCTATCCTTACTGTTCTTAACAGTGACAAATCCCTGAGCAGAAGAGTACCTAACAACTTAGTTTTCCACTCCACAGAGAGGGAGGGGAGATGGCATTTAAGAGACCCAGGAGCCTTTCACCATTCCAGGGGCCTGGCCTAGGGCTTGTTGGACTGGCATGTCTCTACCTGTCCTTGCAAAGCGAACCCCACATGTGTTGGAAGGAGGTTTTGTTTTCTGGGCCAGGAAAAGTGAAACACAGCCTGAGAGCAGGGCAGGAGCCCAGCTCACCTGCCACACTCAGGAAAATGGCACATGAAGGGGCAGAGCTCCATCCCTCAGAGCCCCTGCACACCTGAGCCACTCAGTGTGCTGCTCCAGCCCTGCACAGCCCCTGTCAGCTTGGTGGGTGGATGAAAGCTCTGTAACTAGAGGGTCTCCAGGAAGGTCCTTTCCCCTTCAGAGACTGAGAGCTGATGCTGGGAGGCAGAGCACATTGCCTTTGACTATTGTGGGCTCTTAAGACCTACTCAGCATCTTGTTGGGCCACGGTTGTGACAGGATATGGCAGCAGGGGATGTTGGAGCTGCTCCACCAGCCAGTTCCTCTGCTGTGTGGATGTGTAATGCACACCAGCACAATATGTACTGTGCAGAGTGTGTGACTGTGGATGCAGTATTTATTTAGGTGTTGAAGGTGAAATCAATCTCTGCCATTTCCCTCTGGGCTGAACTTTACCTGCTCTCCTGGATGAAAGGCAGCACTGCTTCTCTGTATCACAGGAACATCCTCCCAGCTCAGCAGGATGTTTGCTGGATTTTGGGACCAAAGCCCTTTTCTCTCCACACCCTCTAATGCCAATCCCTTACCCCCCTCCTCACTCACTTTTGCCTTCACTTCCAAATGCTGGTGGGGCTGCCACTGCTCTGCCCCTTTCCCTTGTTTTTCCCAACTGTTTTGGAGCCCAGTGGGTGCCTTGGGACAGAAACCTGCCCATCTCATGAAAGCCATAGAAACACTTCCTATGGGGCTGATAAAAGCAGGGTGGTGGTTTTCCTTTTTTTTTTTTTTTTACCAGAACCCAAAATAGCCCTTTCCACTGCAACAGATACATCACCACCAAGTAGCCACCTCGGTGCAGTAACTGCAAATCCTTCTGGCTGCTGCTGCTTGATGCCCTGGAGGAGGCAGCCAGGCTGCTGCTCCTCCCCAGCATGCACAGGTGGAGTGTGAAAGGTGGAGCCACTGGCAGCATCCTTCAAAGCAATGCTTTCCTTAACCTGTTGATCCCAACCCTTGCCTGCTGGGCTGTTCTCAAGGCTCCTAAACAAAACCCATCCTTCATTAGGTAATGTGGCTACATTTCTTTTTCAGAATTGAGGGTTTTTATCTTAAATCACTTTTTTTTTCACTAAAATAAGAGGGAAGAGATGGGGTGGAAGGGAAACCCCCTAGCTCTTGTCTTGTGGCTTGTCATGCCTGCCTTTACTTGACAGACCTTGTTATTAATGTTTTCCAGCCACCTCTCATCCAGGGCTCAAAACTACCTTTTAAAGCCCTGTCATGTTAAAAATTGACATTTGTTGACTTTGGCCTGGGAGAAGCCAGGCCCTGGCTGTAGGTAGGAACTGCATGTGTTTAGTCTGGCTTACATTTTATTTTCTCCTTTCATCAAATTAGTTCAGCTGTACTTTTTTTTTTTTTCCTGAAGGAAAGAAAAGAAAAATTGCTTGACAATCTGAGGCTGTGGGTTAGAATTGCAGCATTGCATTAAAACAACAAAAAATAGCTTACAAATGTGGGCTGTGTCAGGCCAGGTGGGGATGGGGGCCACTGGAGCAGGGATGGGAAAACTGCTGCAAGTAAACACTATCTCTCTGGAGACACAGAGATTCCTCCTGCAACCCCACAGCCCTGGCTGCTTGTCTGATTTATTCTAGTTGAGCTTGTTGCATTCAGCCTTGCTAAAATTAGTACTGTCCTAACTCCACCAGGTTTATTTCTCCACTTCTCCTTGCTCAGCCCAGCCAGCAGTCTTGCTGTGGGTACCCCAGTTCTCCATCCTAAAGCTCAGCCAGGGATGTGCTGCAAGCCCACAGAGTGACCACTGGGCTGGAAAGCCAAAGAAATCCTGCTTCTTGTCCATTAAATATCTGGGATTAGGGGTTATGTGGCACATTTCATTGGGATAGCAGTTAAGATCCAGACTGCATCCATCAGGGATGCTCCTGCCTCTCAACGTGGAGTGGAGGAGTACCCAAGCCCTGGGGAGAGCAAGTCCTGTCCCTGTTGCCCAGATTTTTACCTAACCCTTAGTGCCTCTCTGTGGGAGGCATCTGGTTCCCTCCTCTTGTTATTTCCCCAGGTGCTTCAGAGTTAAACACACCCAAAATGTCCATGGGGTTCGTTTAACACACTGGATGTCTCCTCGGCCCCACGTCACTGAGCACCAGGGAAGCACCAGGTCCTGTTTTGGTGCCAAATGAAAAGAAATAGCTGAAGCTTCAGGGAGTTACTGATGGGCTCCTGTCATCATCGTGCACACACACTGAACCCTCCCCTGCTCTGCCTGGGGCAGTTGAAATGCCAGCCTGGGGCTGGAAACAGTGCGGGGGGCTGGGGGGAGGAGCCCCTGGAGGGGCTGCCCAGGGGTTCCATGGGGGCAAGGGGGAACACCTCTCCACCCCCTCAGGGGCATGGCAGTGGCCATTACTGTCCTTAACAGTGACAAATGCCTGAGCAGAAGAGCACCTAATGACTTGGGTTTCCATTCCACAGAGAGGGGAGATGGCATTTAAGAGAGCCCAGGAGTTGGTGTTGCTTCTGCAAGGAACGGCTGCCCTGTCATGCCCAAACAGCACAAGTGAAGTGGAAAATAAACAGAGAAGGATCCTCTTTTTCCCCAGGGCATGCTGCAGACAGCCCATCTTTGCCTCCTGAAAGGTCTTGCGGGGGGCTGCTGGTTTAGCATCTCCCCTTTTAGCAATTCCCATGTACATCCTTTTCTCCTGCATCTTGTGATGGGTGTTTCTGTGGGCCCCATGGCCTGGCCATCAAGTAGACCTTTATCCTCAGTGCCCACTAAAACTTCCAGATCCACCACCCTGGCAATCACAGGCCCCCCCAGCCTAGATTATCTCCCCATTTTTTGTCTGTATGGGCAAACAAGAAGAGGTCCTGTCTGTGATTCTGGTTGCCCCACAGGTGCCACTGCAGTCTTGGGGAGCTGAAGGGTTCCTGCCTCCCCGATGGACCCATAGAGAAACAGCTGCACTCAGGAAAGGGTGTAAGAGGTTTGGCACCAAGACCTCTTCCCACAGCCACAATGCCTTTCCAAAGAGCCCTCCTGGGCAGTTCATCCATACACACAAGGACCTGACTCCTCATGGGGGGGCTGAAATATTTTCTAACAGTTACTTTTGTAACATTAGTGGAATCAAAGCAAAACGTGTCAAAATTCCCATTAAGACACATTTAACTTCTCTTGTTCCAAGACAAAGTGCCTTTGCCTGGAGGCAGGTTTCGGGTTTGCTGCAGGGCCATGGGAGACTATTGGATTACAGGCAGCACCGAGCCAGAATTTGCTTTCTTCAGGGTAAAGGCTTTTCCTAATCAGGATCAGTTTAATTCTGTTATCTGAATTATTAGCTTGCCTCTGTGTCTGGCCTGTGCAGGAAGAAGATGAAGGAAAGGAGGCTGTTGCTGGAGGAGGAGAGAGGAGAGGGCCTGAGCCCCAAAGGGCAGTGTCTCTCCTTGTCTGGGACCTGCTCTTTGCACTACAAAAGCTCTGTGTTCATGTTGCAGACAATGATGGATGGTGGAGTCTGGGAAGGCCCTCCCAGGGCTTTGCAGCTCCAGGTTAAGGCTCATTGTCTGGCTCTGCCATAGGTGAGTATCAACCTGATTTACTGGTGAGGAAACTGAGGCATGGGGCAGCACTCAGGAATGTGCAGCTAAGCTGCCCTCACCTGTAGAGATGTAAGATAAATTTTTCATTAAGTGTAGAATACAGCAAAATCCCTCTGGAATTCTTTCCTCCTGGAAAAAACAGCATCTCTGCATCCTGGATCATGTGTCAGGGGAGAATGTTTGCACCTTACCACATCCTTGCTTTGAAAAGGATACTTTTTCCCCCTTCCTTTTCTTTCTTTCCTTTTTTTCTCCCAGGAGTGAGGGTGTGTATGGAAATTTGAAGGGAGTGCTTTCCGTGTTATTCCTCCAACGTCCTCACTCTCTGTGTCACAGGGTCTGTCTGTGGTCCCCACTCCCTACTGGATCTTGATGCTTGTGCTTGATACCTACACAATTATACTGCTTTGAGCTCAGGTCCTCCAAGGGAGCATTTTGGCTGTCAAACCTGCTCAAAGGGCACCAGGCAGCAGCAGCAGAAACAAATAATGTTTGGTACTGCTGGTGGCATCATAATGACAGTGGGCTGGGGAATGCTAGTGTGGTGGTGCTGGGAAGGGCTGGCCCTGAAGAAAGAATCTGGGCAATGCATCCTGAGTGGCCAGGGAGTGAGGTTTATGTTATCTGTGCCTCTGAACAGAATGAAACCAGGCTGGACTGAGACATCAAAGAGAAGCTGTCCATGTGGGCAGCAGCCAGCTCTGCTGCCTGAGTGTTCCCTGTGGTTCCTCAAGACAAGGGTAAAGTTGCTACAATGAGGATGATCCCAGTTTAGTTTCACTCATGCAACTCAGGGGAGAGGGGAGCCTCACTTCAGCCCATGAGCTGGACACCTGCTTGTCCAAAGGTGGCACCAGGACACTGAAGATGAGAGAGCCCATGCACAGGTGGTGTGGTCAGGTTGCCAAGGCACCACTGGAGCAGCTGAGACTTAGAGCAACATGCCAGGATTCCAGTGCATCTGATTGGAGAGGTAATTCCTGAGACCTTCCCCATCCTATGGCAGAGAGACACCTCTGCTTAGTGAATTCTCCTCTCTTTGGTTACAGCCAGACCATGGTTATTCCAAGATCTGAGCCCAGGTGGGACTGAGGCTGTGTGTTGGAAAGATTGGACTGAGGTGGAGCTGTGGAAAATGGATAAGATGTAAAAGACTTGGGGAGCCCTTAGCAGGTCTACCACTGAATTGTGTCTTGCTGGGTTTTTATAAGGTTTTCTTAGCACCCATGAAGAACAAGAAGCTTGCTGGTACATGAAGAGTCTCCAAGCCATTAGACTTGGGGACAAAAGAGCTGCTTGCTCCCTTGGGAGTGGGAACAGGGAGATCCATCACAAGGCAGGGGAGTGATGTAAACAGCACCATTTCTCATCAGGGATGGGGAACATGTGACTGGACCCATATTGGTGAAAATTTAGGGATCCTACACAGGGCAGAGCTTAGCTCCAAGGCGATGGAGGCACTACCATAAAGTTTTCAGCTTTGTTTTTTTGCTGGCATAATCAATCTTTTGCAAAAAATGCTCTCTTCTCAGCTTTCTGACATTATCTCATCCCACTGTTAAAGTGCAGACTGAAAAAATGTCCCAGCACTTTAATTTTCAGCCAGTTAAACTCTGAGCATCTTTGAAGCCTTGGTTCCATGCTTTCCTGTGTCCACATCTCCTTGCTGATGAGAAGCTGTCACACAGGGAATTCAGCACTTTTGATATCCTGTCCCTGTAAGGTGCTCCTGTCCCCCATGACCTGCTTTGGTCTATCAAGTCTTACAGGTTCCCTGTGCCAGAGGTCATCTCTTTCCTCCTAAAGCAGAAGCTGATGGTTCCATGTCTGAGTCCAGGGACACAGTGGTTCCTGGAGTTCTTGCTTGGCCTCCTTAACCTGATGGAATCAACAGGCTGGCTCTTCTGCTGGGCCCAATTTTTTTCCAAAGAAGGTAGTTTTGTGGGGATACAGCTGTGGGGTGTGCTAGCCTGCATTTGTGAATTTTAATACTATTGAGGGGTTGGAAGTGTGATGCTGATGAGTGGGTTGATGTTGAGAGTCAATGTTTCTTTGGGTCACTGCTGGGGGCTTCTGCTGATGTCCAAGATGATGTCCTGGATGTCCTACCAGCTAGGCTAGTGTCACTTTGAACATCTCCAACATCCTGTAGTCCATGTATCCTGAAGTCCTTTCTCCTTTTCTGGAAAGAGGCCAAGAAGATGGGAGATGCATGAGCTCAAGTTATGAGAGTTTCCCCCTCTGGCATGAGCTGCTGGAGCTGCATGACAAGGATGGCACCTCCCAGGGCCATCAGCTGGGGCAGCCCACAGCCACCCTCAGAAGCTGTCCAACACCTCCCCCGTGCTCCAGCAGTGCTTCTTTCCCGGGGAGGGCTGTTGACACCTCAAGCCTTGCCTTGCAGCTACTCCTGGTGAGCAGGCTTTGTCTGCAGTTCCTGTCTGGGCGTTTCATGGTGCACTGCCACCCAGCCATGGGAAAGGGACTTTCTCCCAGCTGGGAGTGGGCAGAGCTCTGAGTAAGCCTGCTGGGCTGTTGTGCCTCCAAAGCTGGCTGGTGCCAGCCTCTCTCACCCCAGGGTGCCTCACCAAAATAGCTGCTATGGAAAGAGGTTTGTTGACTTTTTCTTTTCCTTTTATTTTTCTTTTTTTCTTCCTGTGCTTAAACTTCCCCTGACTGCCTCAGAAGACCCTGGCATATCGTCCTACAGATGTGGCATAGAAGCCTTGGTTGCAAAATATATCCGGCATGGCAGTTGGCAGTGTTGTGCAATCTCCATCAACTTACGGAAACCACTGTGAGATACTCTTAAAGAGGGACTCCAGCCCCATCCATCACTGCAGCCACAGTCACGTGTCCACTGTCAGGCAGAAGGGCACAGGCAGCACAGGGACTGTAAGCACCAGGAGAGCTTTCCCTGGCAGTGGGTGGATGGGATATGAGCTCTTTTCCGGTTCCCTTTGCTTTTCAGACCTTCTCTGTTGTGTTGCCACCATTATCCTACCATTAGATACTCTCCTTCAGTGTCTGTCACTGCTGCTGGTTTCACACACAAAATCTGGGTGGTTGTGAACAGCCGTGGAAAGCTCAACAGTGAAACATGGCAGAGATGATGGTTATAGTAGTCCTGAGGGGCCTGATGTGGGATGGCAACAGGAGAGCTGCTGTTCAGATCCCACGTTTCCTTTTTCTTAACCCAGCAGAGACCTTCCCACTGGCTCCATGGCCTGGCTGTCCCTGTGGCAGTCAGTACAGCGTGCTGGGCAGGCAATAGGGCACCTTCCTCACAGTGATCCATCCTGTTTCTCTGTTCTCTGGGGCTCTTGCCAAATGCCCTCTCAAATAAGTGGGGCCTTGGGTATGAAGGGGACAACCTGGCTCTCCTGGATTGCCAGAACATGAGCAGGGACTGGCAACATTCAGCTATGGGCAGACTTGGGCAAGGGACAGCAGCACAGAGTTCCCAGTGCCTTTACCCATCCCTGTCCTTGGGTCACCTTGCTCACCCATGCCAAGGGCTGTGGCAGGCATGTCAGAGCACTGGGAAGGGCCATGGCACCGGTGTGAGTGGCCATCACTTACCCTTCCCTGCTGAGCCCTGATCAGCATGGCCAGCTCTTAATCACCGTGGCTAGCTGCTGGCACCTCCTGGCCCAGCTCACTCTCTCCTCCTGAGCTGCCTCTTGCCCTTGTCTCTCTCTCTGCAGGCATATTAAATCACCAAGGTCTGCCCGGGAGAAATTGCTGCTGCTCCATTACCCTGCTGTCAGCATCCACTGCGCTTTTGAGAATCAGGTTCCACATCAGAAAATAATAAAGGCAATATTATGAGCAGAGGGGAGAGGAGATTAAAAAACCTGTTTAAAGAGTCTTCTGCTCCCCATGCTGTTTATTGCACTTCTTGACTTTATGCTATTTTTGTTGCCACTGAAGTTGGACTTTTAATTTTCCTCTGATCATCAAGTGACTGGTTTGCAATTTCCCTATGGCTCCAAGGATTAAAATAGGCTGTTTTTAAAAATACCCGAGATCAGGTAGTGATACTTTCTTTGCTAGTCAGAGTTCTAATTAAATACTTTATTTAGCCCAAATACCAACATGGTGTGCACTGAGTCCAGCCTCAGGACTGAGCCAGACTCACAGTGGCAGTGACAGAGCTGCTTGTGGAGGACTTTGTGTCCCAGTGCTTGGCTAGTTCTGCTCTCCTTGGGGTCTTGTTGCCACTCTCATGTTTATCCTGGACTTTTTTTTTCTTTCTTTTCTTTTTTTTTCCTGACATGATTTACTTTCCAGGATGTTTTGGTCAATTTTCACCCTTAATGCCTTTGACTAATGAGCCTGTTGAATTTCACAGAATGGTTTTCATGCACTGACACATTTGTGCTGTGGGTTGGCAGCACTATAAAGTGAGGGTATTTAAGTCCTCCAGCCAAAACTGCCATCTCCTTCACCTTCATGCCAAGTGCTTTATCTGTGATAGGATTTTTGCGGTGTTCTTTTAATTAATGGAGAACTTCATATATAAATCCCATGAGCTGCAAAGAAATGCTGGGTGATGGGTATTGAGACTGTGGGTGTGTATGGGCATGTGCAGCCCTGGCCCAGGAGCTCAGGTGCTGTCCAGCACAGCCCTGTGGCTGCTGCTGGGTGCTGCCTGCCTCGATGGCAGTGCCCATCTCTGCACTGGTGGGTTTGTGTTGTACTTACCCAGCCAAGAGGGTCAAGGCTACCTGGGGTGGTGTAACTCATTTTGTTGCACTGCAAGCCTGGAGAGTTTCACTGCTGTGAGCCTGGGATCCATCACAGAAGCAGCTCTGTCTGCTGCTCCAGGGCAGGCGTCGCTCCAGCTGGCATGGCCACAGGAGAGCGGGATCGGTCTGGGAGATGCTGGCTGGAAGCCACTCCTGGAGGGCTCCAGCCTGAGAGGGCAGGACTGTTGCTGATCCTAGATCAGCTCAGTGCTGGCTTTGCTCAGTCAAACCTCCCAGGATGGCTCTCCCCTCTGGAGAGCCAGCTCACAGCCACAGTCTTGCCCTGCCAGCTGCAAGAAGGAGCAGGCAGAGACTGGAGCCATGTTTTGTACTCGGGCATGGGGCAGTGGCAAACACTTCTGATATGAGGGCCTGGTGGAGGAAGATGGGCCACGACTGATGGAGTTGCTGGGCTCTACATGGCAGAGCTGCTGCAGGCACTGCTGGGGTGTCCTGTCTGTGTGTCTGTGTTGGATTTATTTAGGGCCAGAGATGTGAGTGTGAGTGGAGCTGTGCTGTGCATGCTCCCAAAGGGAGCAGGAGGTAAAAACCCTCTGCAGGACCACTGCTTCATTTTACTCTGCCATGCCTTTTTCTTCACCCTACTCCCTGGGCATTAGTGTGGGCAGAATTCTGTCACCTTCCCAAGAGCAAAGGTGTTTCCTGACTTTGCTGGAGATTAACCCAGGTCCAGCCCCTGTTCCCCTCTCACTGCTACACAAGTGCCCCCATGGTGCTTGGCTGGTGGGAGAGCAGAGCTCTGTCTCACCTCTGGTCTATCCCTCTCCCTTTCCCCAACCCCAGGAAGCCACATTTGGGACCACCCAACAACAAGTCATTCTGGCACCAGAGACTAAAATTTTAAAAATTATTTAAAAAAAGTTCCACATGTTTCTAAAGAAAACCCCAAATTTAGCTTTCCCACTGGAGGGTAGGGGTCAGCTGCTTTGTAATCACTTCCAGTTTACTGGTGAAAACATATTGGTCAGATTTTTATCAGTGCCTGAACAGAAACAGCTTTGGAGGACTGTGTCTGGGGGATTAGGTGGTTACCTAGTGAAGAGTGAGACGTTCCTGCCCAGCCAGCTGAGGTGCATTTTAGATGACACTGATTTAATGTGTACCTGGAGACCAGCATCCCTGGTGTTCCATGGCAAAGGCAGATGCCTGCTGTCTGGCCTGGGGAAGGCCTTTTGCTGCTGGGTGATGTCCCCAGTGGGGTGTAAGCGTGGAGCTGTCTCCTGTTCTTGGTGTGAAGGAAGGGCTGGGGATATTCAGAAGGCAAGTGGGATGAGTTTATCCATCCTCAGAATGTTCTGACAGGAGAAAAGAGCAAGAAGGCTCTTCTGTGGGAAGAAAAGTGATACAGGGGATGAGGCTTGAGCCGTGCAGAGAGAACCCTGCAAAAACCTGACAGGGAGATGTCTGTGCTGCAGAAACAAGGTCAAGGTAAGACCAAATGGTGTGAGGAGGGCTGGGCTGGAAGTGGTGAGATTTGATCTATGGCTTTGCTATGGTGTTAGCTTTGGGGCTAAGGTGGGTCTCAAGAAGTTGCAGCATCCTCCAGTGACAGTGACCAGGGCTGGCAGAGGAATCTGCACGAGAGGAGATGAATTTGAACATCCAGAAACTGCTGGTGCAGGCTGGGATAGATGTACAATGGGCAGGGAGGAGCCAGCTCCTTGGAGGGGAGCCTGGGTGTGGGTCTTTGGTCATGGGAAGGAGTGAGGGTTGGAAGGCAAAGAATAAAGAGCCCTGTTCCTATCAGACAGTGCAGCTCTGTGAGCCCAAACCCTGCAGGCATGAACCCTCTGCCTGGCTAATGCAGCTGCAAACCAGGGAACCTGCTGGGTGCTCTCCTTGGAGAGTGACACCCCCATGAGCCCAGAGCAGCTGAAACTCCCCATGGCCCCGGTGCCAGCGCCATCTCCCACGGCAGGGCTTGTGCCATTCCTCCCCTCTGCTTTCGCTGCCCCAATTCCTTTCCATATCCCTGAGGAAAGAACACAAGCACTTTGCGCCAGCAGCAGCACAAAGTGGAGGGGAAGGGTGGGAGCAAGGCCATGGCTCACACCAGCCCGTTGCCACCTGGGCCGTGCTGGGGCTGGGCTGGGAACACGGAGGGGCACTCAGGGTTTCCAGTAAGGCTGTGGCCGTGGCGGGGGACAGGGCAGGAAACATGCAGCAGGAAGCTGGCTGCCGCTGCCCGGCATTCCTGCGCGCTGGAAACCCGAGTCACGCTTCCTGCAGCCTGCCGGGACAGCCTCCACCCCGAGCAGCGCCTGCCTGGGCTGGATGCCATAGGAGACAGCACATGCATGTTTTAGAGGATTTCGCTGTGGAAATGAGCAGTGCCCTGTTGCTCCTGTCCTAGCTCAGACTTGTCATAGCATGTCTCCTCCAAGCCATGCATCCACGCTGCCCGCACAGATGTCGTTTCCATGGGCACCTCTGCTCTGCACTTCTGGGCTTTAGCCCTGGAGAAACCCAAGCTGTGTTTTAGAGCAGCTGGCAACAGACCCATCCCTAAGGGATGGTGTTTCCTTTTCTCCACTCATATGTGGTCTGCAGCTAGGCCATGGCCAAGAGTGGGGCTTGTTACCATGTTCCTTCCAGCTTTCTCCATTTCTTCTTTTCTGTCCTGCTGCCCACAATCCAGGCAGGAGGATGAGACTTCAGGCTTTACTCCCAAAACCTGTTCCACACTTACGCTTTGGGGTGCTTCCTGTGTTAAGGTGCATGTGTTTTAGCCAGAAAGACCTCAACTGATCAATAATTATTATGATTCCTTTTGCTTTCCTCCTGGACCCCTGTGATTCCCCCTTGCTTGTGTTCAGATAATTCCATTAATCCGTCCACCAGTTAAACAAGTTTGGGCTCTGTGTTGGCACAACATCACACCTCCAAGAGGGCTACCAGCTTTGTCCTCCTCTGCCTGCCCACTGGGTGAGTTCAATCCTCAACAAAAGGCTCATTCCTGAGTTTACCCTTGCTCCAGAAAGTCCATGTGGTGGCTGTGTCCTGGTTCATTTCTCCTGGCATCCTGCAGTCATGCAAAGCCCCTGCTGCACCTGCTTGCAGCATTGCTTCTGTTTTCCTGTCCTTTCTTTCAGCATGCAGGTGAGAGTTCTGTCTCAGGGTTGATCTCTATTCTGGAAGGAGCTGAGCGCTGTCTGTGGAATGTGAGCAGTGGGATGGCTGCAGGAGCCTCTGCTTTGGAGCTGGACTGACACAGTTGGCAGTGGGAAAGCAGATGGGCACAGGTGGTAAAAAAAGTCTCACTGGGCAACTTTTTGGATAGAGGGTTGTAGTGTACCTATTTGAAGCTGACACATGCCCACATGGCTTAAGGGTGCTATTGAAACCCCACAGTTCACAGCTGGGGAAAATACAATATTCCCAGCCACCACAGTTGAGGCCAGTGCCATGGTTCTCAAGGTCCAGAAAGCCTGTTTTTCTCTTTTCTCTCATTACAATACAATGTTATTTGTGTATTGTATGCTAGCATGGAGTGTAAGACAAACCTCTTCACTGCAAAGTTTTGTCAGCACAGCTCTGCCTTGGAGAGGGTCAGTGCTTCAGCCTGCAAAACCCCCAGAGAGTGCTCCTTGGCAGTCCTTGTTCTGGCAGCCACAAGCCTGGCCCAGCAGTGATCTCTGCTGCCTTGGCTGCCTTTCACAGGACACCTGGAACCGGACTGATCCCTGTTTGAAAGCCAAGCTCCACCTGTGACCTTCACCAAAACCCCTGAGTGCGACCCAGCCTGCGGGCTTTGACGGCTCTGAGGCGACTCGCAGCAGCCCGCAGTGAACGTGGTCCCGTCCCTGCCACCTCCATCCAGCAGCAAGCCCCACAGGCAAAGAAAACCCCCCAAACCACCCCTCCAATGCCCCCCTTGGCCAAGCTCCCCCCGCAGAGGGATCAGCCTCTGCCGCCGGGCCGCTGTAGGAAGCGGGAGCGCGGCTGGCGGCTGCGGTTTCCCCGGCGGCTGCCCCGGCCGAGATTGCAGGGCTGCAGTGATGAGTTAGCGAGCCCGGAGCCGTGAGCCCGGAGCCCACAGCCCGGGGCCCTGAGCCCGGAGCCCACAGGCCGGAGCCCACAGGCCGGAGCCCGGAGCCCACAACCCTGAGCCCACAGCCCGGAGCCGTGAGCCCGGAGCCCACAGCCCGGGGCCGGGCAGCGAGCGCCGCGGGGCCGGCGCGGCTCCCAGGGAGGAAATCCCAGCGCTCGGTGAGCGCCGCACAATCGCAGGCAGCAAGGAGCAGGAAGCACTTGTTAGGA
This sequence comes from Sitta europaea, assembly GCA_013400255.1. Classification (NCBI taxonomy): domain Eukaryota; kingdom Metazoa; phylum Chordata; class Aves; order Passeriformes; family Sittidae; genus Sitta; species Sitta europaea. The sequence continues at coordinate 31,239 of VXBS01003557.1, read as the reverse complement.
AGGAGCAAGGAAACAGAGCCGCTGCCTCGACCCAAGCGCACCTTTTAGGACCGGAAAGTGGGAGTAGGAAGGCATAAAAGTGCTTTGAGCTTTCGCAGAGGATTGCAAAGGGCAAAGGGTGAGGGGAGAGGGAACAAACACCGGCAGGGCTCTCGAGGAGGGGGCAGCCGGCGTGTGCGTGCTGTGAAGGGGACTTCATGGTGGAGCTGCTAATTAAATAAGAAAGGCTCGTCTTCATGCTTGTTAGGTTAACTCAGCAGGGATATTGCAAAAGCAAATTCCTCCCAGCAAGTGTAATTAGGGGGCCGGAATTCCTCTGGTTCCTTGTCCTCCCTACGAATCCTGCTAAAGCCATCAGGTGAGGACACCGGGGGAGGGGGGAACGTGCAAGTCCTGTGCAATAACAACTCCTTCCCAGCGTGGCAAGGATTTCAAATCAAGGCTTGACTTTTTACTCTCTCATTATTCCAGGGTGGAAAATACACATTCAACAAAACAGGCTCCCTGTCCGGGCTGGGTCGTAGGGCTGCTTCCCCCAGGACAACGCGCTCGTGTTGAAGATGGAAAGAGGACCGTGAGGGGTCTGGACAGGGCAGCAGCAGCTCCCAGACACAGGATCTGGGAGGCGTCCACTCACAGCACGGTTGTCCTGGATGGTCCTGCTGGCTGCTTCGTCTTCCTGGCCAGGGGGACAGCTCCAGCCCAGCACAGCAGGACATTTCAGGGTTTGCCCAGCACACCATGGCATGTGTTGCTGTGCTTGTGCCAGTGTTGCCTGTGCAGGCAGAGGATGATGCTCATGGGGGGACAACACGTGAAGAGGTGTCCTGCCTGGCACTAGGGGACACCTGTATGTCTGGGAACACAGGGCCAAGGGGAGTTATGTGGCATGGATGGAAGGGGAGAGCTGACTGGAGGGGATGGAGGGTGAGGGGTTGGGAGAGGAAATGTGGGGGGAGGAGAAAGGGTGAGCCTGGGACCTTAAAGAGCAATTAGTCAAAGCTGAATTGTTTTTCTAAACTCTTAATGAAAACAAAGAGTAGGGCATGGCCCAGATGGTGCCAGGGGATCAAATAAATGTCGCACTCAGGAAGCAGCTGCTACTGGGAATGTTTCCTGCCAGCCCTGCTGCTGCTCACAGCCACTTTTATTATTTGTTATTTTTCAGGACTGCAGCTGGGGTTTCCCTCCAGCTCTGTGGAAATATGCTTAAGGCTGGCCTGTGCAAAGTGCCTGCTAGGGCTGGTCCCTGGCCCTTGGCAGCTGTAGGCATATCACCTCCCTGCCTGGCATCTGCCACCACCCTTCTCCATGGCAAAGCCTCTGATGGAGGAATTTCATCCTCCATCTCCCACCCAGCCTGGTCCAGCACCATCCTTGTCTCCTACCTTGTGTGCCTTTATCTTGTGTATGGTTTTACCTTTTTCCCTGTTTCCCTGCTGAACCCAAGCATCTGCCAGTGTGAGTTCAACATCTCTCTGTTCCATGTTATTAGTGTGAATGAACCAAAATCAAGAAATTTGGCCAAAATGAATGGATGTCAGTTTTATCTGCCTGCTGGGTTTTGGAGAGAGTTGGTGTTTTTTTCCCCCACTCTAATTCCAAGTGCTAAAATTACTCTTGTTTTTAGGTAGAAAGTGTGTATCACAACCAAACCAATGTTGTCCTGACTCTAGCAGCTGAGATTTAAGAAAAACACCAAACCCAGCCAAATGAGCTCCTATCCATGAGCTGGCAGCCATGTGAGCAGGCAAAAGGTAGCTGAGAGTGGACTTGTGACAAGCAATTTGTGAAGGCTGGTGTCCCTTTCATGGAGGGGAAGGTGGCTGACTGGAGGGGCACTGTGTTCTGTCCCTCATGATTGCTGTCTCATCCAGTCCACCAGCAGACTCTCTGCTCCCTTTTTTTGGAGCACAAAAGCCATGACATGCACTTTTTTATGCACATCAGTTATGTAAGCTCAATGTGCCTGTCTCACTGTTTTTCTGAGCTTTTCAAGGCCCCTAAGAATGTGTGTGCAAAGACCTGAACTGGTAGAGAAAAGGGCTTGTTAGTGCTACCACAGAGGGAGAGAGCAGAACGTGCACTCAACCCTTTATTAGCCAGCAGAGACTGTACATGGGGCTGCACCTTTGTGGCACCAAATAGTTGGGCATTGTTTTGTAGGGCAGCTGCTCCCAGACCAACACATTTCCAAGACATAAGAAGCATGGTGGTTTGTGTATATCCAAGTATTTTATTGGGAGACCAGATGCAGGGATCACTCAGGTCCCTCCCGAGGAACTGTGTGCTGAGCTCCTGTCCCTCGCTTATTATACATGAAAAAATAAGTCAAATGTGCAATGTCGTGGTACAGCCTGATCTTTGGGAATCTCATTTTCCATCCGAGCCCTTCTCTGTGTGCCCAGGAGGATGAGCACGGACACTTACCTGAGGCTGGTGGCTGACTTTCATCCAGATTGGGGTCAGATACCTCCAAGCTGGCTCTGCTGCTCAGGGATGGGGATTGCCCCAGGCAGCAGGCATGAGGGCTGTGTGAGCTCCCAAAGACGGGGAAGGAGCTGGGCCAAAGGAAGCAGCCATGGAGCAGTCAGCACTGACTGGCACGGTGAGAAATCCCTCCATGTCCTGGGGCTCAGCAGCACAGTGCCAGCACTGTGGCCCAGCGTGCTGGGAGGGCAGGAGTGTTTCCCTGCTGAGTCCCAGGAGCTTTGCTCCAGCCAGACCGTCGGCTGTGGCCATTGTGGTGACCTGGAGCTGCCCACTGGGGGTTGGGGCTGGGTCAGGGTAGGGGGCTCTTTCCCGACTGTGATGGCCACGGCTCTGCCAGCTCATGCTGGAGGCACCACTTCCCTGCCCGTCATAGCATGTCCTGGGATTTGTGGTTACGTCCTCAGAGCTGTTTGATCCACTCAAATCACAGCTGATCAAAGGGGCAGTTTACGAGAACAAAACACTGGGTGACTTCCTCCAGTGGTGCCAGAGGCAGCCCTTTGGAGGCGAGATACAAGAAAATAAGAAATTTTTTAACTACTGAGTGTCTTGACTTCTCAGAATAGCAGCTTCTGTGGGATAGGCAAGACCCCATTGGGGAGGTTTCGATAAACTATAAATGAGATATATAGATATATATATTCCGATAGATGACCAAATTTCTCTTCTACACACACATATTTAATAAACTGTGAATTCCTATATTTCCAGGCTTGTGAGCCAGCTTGGTTACTGTAGTAACTCAGAAATGAAAGCCCTCAATTGCTCATCTACTGAATAACTGCAGAGCAAAAGTCCAATGGGCCCATCAGATCTAGGGTTTGCACATCAGCTGGGAAAGGAAAATGGCAGAGTAGTAGTAGCCAGCCTTGATAATCCCATTCCCTCTATTTAGATGAATGCTTTGCTTTTTAACATAGGACAGTGCTCTCAGACACATGGTGGGATCCTTGGCATTGTCCTGTACAGAGCTTTGGACTTGATGATTCTTGTGGGTGACTTCCAACTCAGGATATTGTCTGACTTTATGATTTAATTATCTTTGCTTGGTCAGCAGAAGAAAGAGATAGGTAGTGATGGCTGTCCTGCAGCAATAAGCATGCAGTGGTGACCACACATTTCCATCTTGCATGAGAACTTGAGAGTGTCGCCAGGTGGGAAGAAGCTTGTCCTAGATAGGTGCTGTGATCTCAGCTGTTGACTCCTCTGTGGTCCCTGTGCTGGGACCCTCTGAAGCTTCCCAATTCTCTTTTTAACCTGTCCAGTGAATGGAGAGATTTGTTGATAATAGAGATTGTGTTGATCATCATTTCTTGAAGCTGAAGCATCCTCTGGGATGGTTGCACTGACCCTGATGGTCAGGAGTAAATGGGATAAATAAGTTTTTCAGTGGCATTGTGTAGGAGTGGCTACCACTCTAAAGGCAGCTCAGGTAGAGCTTAGGGACCTTTCTGTGCTGGTCTGTGTGTTACCAGGACATCAAAGGCTGAAAACTTAATTTCTTGTTGTGTGTGAGTGGGAGGAGATGGGCAGAGAGTGGAAAGTCACCCAGTGGTGGGAAGCATTAAAGAGGGCTGGGCAGAGGGGTGCTCCCCACCCACCCTCCATGCTCTGGAAAAAGCCTGCTCCCCAGGTAGAGGAGGAAACTGGTGGTGATGATGTGCTCCGGATGTCACTGTGCAATCAGGGAGGCTATTTAGAGGTCACTAATTGATGAGGGCAGCCACAGCAGGAGGAAATTACTTTCATGAGAGAGAGAAAACTACATTGCTCCACCAGCTTTGGAGAGGTCTCAGGGAGAGCAGAAAGTCCTGAAACAACCAAATCACTTTGGAAAGAGACATTTCTCTGCCATGGTACTTGACTTGGGATATGGCCTGGAGAGAAGTCGCCCACCTGCCTCTGCTGTTTTTGGGGACCTTGGGGGTATGTCAGAGCTGTGGGTCTGGGAAGCCTCTGGAGCTGCTGGTGGCTGTACTCAGTGCTGGGGCATGAGATGGAGCTTTTGGCTCTCCCTGTAGCCATCCCTCAAGAGACTTATTATCTTCTGAGCTCCATTTAAGAGACTTCATCCCCAGGAGGAGCTCTCAGGATTAATTAATTAAAAGCTGATAAGTAGAATGGACACCAGCTCAGAGAATGCCTTAAATGCCAGTTGATGTCCTCCAAGGCAGGATGCTTTTTTTTCTTGAATTCTTGAAACACAGAGATTCCCTCCAGTCAGAGGCTGACCTCACAGTTGGCCATTGGGCTACTCAAGCCAGAGCATCTCAAATGTAGCTTTTCCTTAGAGCCTGGAAATGCCAAGTTGATCTCAAGAATAAACCTGGGCACTGTCCTGGGCTGTGATGAGGGAAGAGCATATTTCCTGGAGGTCCTGAAGTGAGATTCCAGCCTGAAGAAATGAGTAGTGGGGAGCTGGTCCTGCATGCTGGGACTGCCTGAGGCAAGTGTGCTGAGCTGGTGAGAGCTGCAGGAATGCACTGTCTCCGAGTCTGCTCGTTTGGAAATGGTGCTCTTTTCAACGGTTCTGTTATCAGATGGAGCATTTCCTTCATCAGTGTTAATATCCATGTAGTGAAACAATGAAAGGGCTTCCTATCAGTTCCAAATAGGACGTGAAAAGCTCTCAGCGTTAAGAGTAGAGGATGCTGGAATAGGGCAATGGGAAACGCCTGAGTCACTGAAATGCCTCTTTGATTCCATGAGGCTGATACGTTCAAACGGGAAGAAGAAAAAAATAAAAAGAGAGAGAGCAGAGCTAGTTAATGATCTGCAGGACAGAGAACAGGAAGGGGCAGCAATTGCAGCATGGGCTCTGCAGAGGGGAGCCACAGGGGGATGTCTGGCAAAGGCTTTGGAAAGTGGAGAGTGCAGCAGGGAACTGAGCTCAGTGAGTGCCTAGTTTGTTTTCAGAAAGGGGGAAGGCATGATGGAGAAATCCTTTCCCAGCCTAACCCAGTACCCCTTATCCTGCTGCCACTTGGCCAGTGTGTGCCAGCTCAATGTGGGATCAATGAACTGCTAAGCAAACTTTCAAATCACTGATTTAATGGCGCCCAAAGCACTGCAGATTTGGATCAGGGGAATGGAAATACTGCTTTGCAAAGCACCCAAGGCCACAAGCCCACTGCACAGAGGATCTGATCCTTTCCATCATCTGTTGTTCCAGCCGGGGGACATGTGCAGCCACTTGTGCCAGAGCTGTGCCTGCAGGCAGGAGGGAGGGATTTGCTGAGGTTGGGCAGCACCTGCTATCCTGGGGCAGAAGGAGTGGGATATCCCAAGCCCACAGAAATCCCTGGCCTGGAGTAGGGCAGGCAGCCAGGGTAATACACTTTCTGCTCTTTGCTGCATCTGAAGGTCTCCCTGCCTGAAGGTCCCCACTAGCCAGGTGTAAATCTCAAGGCCACCGAACAAACACAGAGGCTGTGGTCTGTGCCAGGTCAGGAGCTGCGGGCAGAGTTTTTGTTGTTACAGGAAGAGCTGCAAATATTTCAACCATTACCTGTTTTCTCTCTCTTTTTTTCAAACCAACTCCAGTTGCCTGCCGGCAAACAGCCCACTGGGCGTAATGGCAACTGCCTCACTGTTCTCCCAAAGGAAATTCCTCAATGGAATGAGTTGGAAACTGTGAAGTGGAGGAGGTCAGACTTGCTCCTTCATAGTGGTAAGAACCCTTGGCCCTACAAAGCTCAATAAAGAGCAAAGCACACAGAAGCGTGTTTCTCCCCACCCTGAGAAGCGCCACGGAGGGCTCTATCCAAGGCTGCTCCCTGTGCGGGGGGATGGAGCAGTGCACGCCCAAAATCATTCCTCTCCTGGCTGCATGGCCACAGGTGGGATGAGTAGAGGTGTGCAGGAGTCCCTGTGAGCCTGCTGTTCAGGGCTGTGTCCCGTCCCCCATCGCGGCTTGCCCAGGAGATTCACCTGTTTCCCTGTTCCCTCCGTGCACGGGGAGCCCAGCCCCGGGCAGCCATCCCTGGGGGATGTGCAGCACACGCCATCCCACCGAGCTCCCATCCCCACGGGACAGGGCTGCCCTTTGTGAAGGGCGAGAGGGGGGGCGATGAAAAGCCGGGGGGAGATGCGCAGAGGCTGGAGGGAGCCCAGCGCCAGGGGCGGGGGCAGGCTCACACACAAAGGGCCGTCCTGTCTTCACACCTGCAGGGCGGCCGGGCGCTGACAGGGGCAATGACACCACTGACAGGGGTTCCTCGCTGGCAGGCACTGGCGAGGCGCTTCAAATAAAGGCAAGCGGCGCGGTGACAGGCGACAGGGGCTTGACTGCAGAGGGAAGGCAGCTGTTGTGGGCAGGGGCTGCGGACAGGGGCGGCTGGAGGTCGGGCAGTTCTCTCCTCTGTCTCTGCAAGTTCAGTCCTGGACAGTAATTTGATGTGAATCCACAACCATGCTGTGCCCCTGGCTTTCTGCGTCATATCCAGGTCACATTTACAGCCCGGACTGCCGGCGGGGCTGGGGCTCTCTGAGAACCGGTGTGCAGAGTTCGGGTGGCTCCTCAGCAGTGTTTGTCCTTACCACACATGGGTGAGTTTCAGCGTGGGGTTGTGGTCGGCACCCATCACCAGAGGAGGATAACCCCCAGCCACCAGCCCCTTCTCTGCATCGTGCACCAAACCTCACCACTTCTAACCCCAAAATACCAATGTGGCCCAGCACTGCGCCTTGTTCCCCAGGAACTGGGGGTCTGGTGCTGTGGAATTGCTTCCTCTCACTGGGGCCAACATCTCTTGGGTCCTGCTCCCTTCTGCCTATTGTCACCGGTGTGGAGATGCCTGTGACCACTTCTCACACATTCCCCCGTGCGTGGGGTTGAGCAGAGATCGGGGCCGCTGGAGAAGGAGGGTCCTTGCGTTAGAGAGCAAGCCGTAGATGTGAACAGCCGTCGTGTGCGTTTGAGCAGCTTGGCTTCCCGGCTGCTCTGGGGGCAGGCGGGCCGGGGGTGGTCCTCGGGAAGCGCAGGAGCCGGGATAAGCGGGCGGAGGGTGCCCTCCGGCGGCCCCGGGGCTGGCGGCGAGCCCGGCGAATTGGGATGTCGCTTCTGTCCTTTCAGTCTGAAGGGATGCTTTCCCTCCTCTGGTCTGGCTTGCCGTTGATGAACTCCACTCCCTTGTCCCTCAGCCCGGGGAGATGCTGTGCGGGCATCAAGCTGCTCCTGTGCGGTGGGGCCAGACCCTTCCCTGGAGAGGAGCCAGGGGGTCCCTGCAGCCCCAGCCTCCGAATTGCCCCCAGGATCTCGTGCCTAGCTGGCTCCCACTGTGGCTTCCCAGTGGTAACAGACCCATGTCTTTAGGTTCAGGAAATCTGGGAATGATCAGGTCCTGGGTGGGGAGTGAAGGGGCTGTAAAGGGATGGGGTGACCCTGAGAAGAGCCTGGAGGAATGGACACCCCGGCGTGAGCTCTGTTTGTGTGTCCCCATTGTGGCTGCTAGTGCAGGGCTTGGGCCCTGAGTGGGACCAAGAGTGTCTCTTTCCTGTCCCAGCTGGAAAGGGCTGGGTCCCTGGCAGTTTTCCTGTTTGGGTTACACCCCACTGTTCCCCAGCAGCCTGTCCTTCACAGGGTGGGTGGGGAGGGCAGGTCCCCTCCTGCTGGCACCAGTAGCATTCCCTGGAGCTCCTACAGGAGGAATGTTTGGTCTGGGCAAATTAGCCCCTTATGAGGTCTGAGCAGCCCCAGAGCCCCTTGCAAGGCTTCCTGAGCCCTTGGGATTCTGGAGAAGGCACATCCCGATGGTGGCTTGGAAGAGCCTTTCCCCTCCAGCTGGATTTGCTGCAGCAGGGGAAAGGGAGGAGAGGGGGGGCCCAGAGCCCCCTCCAACAGGCTGTGCTGGCTCAGCCACACGCTCGCACCAGGCCAGTGGTGACAGATGTCTCCTGGAGCTGTCACAGGACGACAACAGAGGACAGAGGCTCCCAGCCCTGCCCCACAGATGGGCTGAGGCAGGGCTGCCTTCAAAGCAAAGTGTGCACGTTCCCCAGCCTGCTGGGATTACAAAGTTAAGGGCTGGCATTGTTTTCCCAGTTTCAGAGGGGGTGGATACCAGGCAGGATTAGTCTGGCAAAGCTTCCCAGTGTGCTCAGAGGGGCACAATAGGACCTTGAAGAGAAGAAGCTGCACCGATGACAAGCAGAGGAGTGTCTCTCAGCAGCCTCTGCCTCCTGACGCAGGCAGGATGCACTCAGAGCAGGTGCTCCTGCTTTGTGGCTCAGTCTCTGCCAGGACACCCTTCCCATGTGCCCCAGGACACCCCAGCACCACTGGTGCTGTGGGCAGGCAAACAGGGCCCAGGCCTCTCTGCAGGGGACAGAGGAGAGGTGAGGGGGGTGATCTGATTACCTCTCTGCTGCTGACAGCCCAGGTCACCCCTGGAGGTCTGTGCTGCCCACCACTCACTGCAGACAAGGGTGAGCCCTTTGCCCTAGCAATGTCTGTTCACAGAGGATGAAGCTGCCTGTATTGTGGGCCAGATGTTTGCTTTTCCATTTCTTGGTTTTATAAATTATATTTGGCTCAAGAGGAATTAAATTCACTGCTGGATAGGGGGACTCTGACAATACCTTGGAGCAGGGGGTGTCCACTGTGGCAACTGGTTTTTTCCCAGAGCATCTGTGCTACACAAGGCCATCACTGCCACCTAGGAGCTCTGGAGACCCCTGGGATGATGGGACATGTGTTGAGGTACCAGGAGAGCCTGGGAAAAGGGGGGACATGCAGGTAAACACCTAAAGTGTGCACAGGAGTTCTTTCTTTCTTTTTTTTTTCCCCTTTTTTAATCTTTTACAGTCAAGAGCAATTAAAAATAAAACCTGGAGAGCCACAAAACCCCTGTCTTCCTGAGTTGCTGCTCCCCAGGACTTTCCTACCCAGAGACCCACATCAGCACTGCAAGGGCTGCTCTGTGCTTGGTGCAGCTGTGCTCACAATGGTACTGGCAGCCTATGCAGGCAGCCAGCACTGAGGTAGCACCTTCTGCCTGAGAAGGGGACCTCTGTAGGCATGGGTAGGGGGTTGGGGGCAGGCATCAGGCAGACTGGATGCAGCTCCAGGAGCAGGGCTGTAGGGGAGGGTATTGTATGCAGGGTTTGTTTCCCTGGGGTCACAGGTGATGTCCTGAGCAGGTACTGGGCAGAGGGGAACCTGTGTCCATACAAGGAATTTCCCCAGGCTGCTCTCCTGCTCTGTGCAGGCCCTTTTGTGCCAGCTCCATCATGTTCTTTCTTTTGAGAATTTTGCTGACATCTCAGTCACCAAAAGCCAAATCTAACTGAGTAGAAACATGTACCTGAACAGAGCTGCAGAGGTCAGCAAAGCAGTGCCAGGGGCATTTACTGCAGCACAAGGAGCTGCTCTCTCAGTCAGCTGCAGTGATTGCCTGGGCTCCTTGCAGAAACCACAGCCTGGCAGCTCCAGCTTTTGTTTGTCTGTGATAACTTATTAGCTCTGATAACTCGTTAAGTGGCAGAGAACTTGAGCATGTGCCATCACCTGCCTGGCCCAGCTCTGCCAGCATGGGTCACACACGGGTTTGGCACCATCCTGCTCTGCAACAGCCTGTGCCTGCTGAAGGCAGGTGCCATGGGTGCACCCAAGCTGCCACTGCAGAGCCTCTGCCATGCTCATGGCCTGCCTCTTGTTGAGGCACTGCAAACCAGGCTGAGAACCAAAGAAGCTCAACACACCTCAGGCTTCCTATCTACCTAGCCTCAGGATGACTGGCCTGGAGCAGAGACACCAGTGTCAGGCTGGGCTCTCTTTGGGGTGGCTGCAGGGGATCTTGCTGTCAGCATGGTCTCATGGAGCAGCCGGAGCATCCGTTAGGCTGCGTGGGGCTGACATGCCGTGTTTGTGAAACCCGCCGCGCTTGCGGTTGACCAGAGCACTGAAATAAGCCCATCCGGAATTGGTGTACTGCTCTGTATCCTGATGTGGTGAGCAGCTCCGACTGGTGAGGGTGGGGGCAGCCCCACTGGGGAGACTGGTGGCAGCAGGACTGCAGGAGCTTGGCAGCACCGGCATGAGGACCACACGCAGGGCCCCGCCGGTGCCCGGAAAGCTCAGCCAGGCACTAACGGAACTGTGATAAAAATGAACGTGACCAGGACAGCAGTGCAGGGGAGATTAATGTCAGATTGTCAGAGGGGAGGAAACTGAGGCAGACAGCACTCAAACAGATACTGGAGCACACTGCGGGGGGGGGTGGGGGTGTGAAAGGGCATAGATGCAGTTTTCTCAGCATTATTGCATCTGCAAGTCTGCATCTCCCCCCTACAGCCTTTGAGGAGAGAGAAAGGGACAAAAAGTTTACCTGAAGAGTGTCTGTCACCCTTGTCAGCCCTGTCCTGCAAACCTTCCCACCTCTGCAGGTGGGGAACCTGTCCCTCTATACCAGCCTGAACAAGAACATCCACACTGCTCGCTGCCTGAGACCTTGATGTACATCTCTTGTGGGCCCCTGCCCAGGCCAGGTTTGCTCTGCTGCCTATCAGCAAAGCTTTGACTGTGATGGGAACACTCTCTGCTGCAAGAAGGTGCTTCTCCACGGCTGTGTGAGGCCCCTTGTCACTGGTATCAGCTGCTCCAGCCTTGCCCACATTGCCAGAGAAAGACTGTTCAGTATCTCCCCCACTGCCTGGTCCCCAGTATTGCCACAGCTTCTTCTGGACCCCAAGGCTTCCACCCGTGCAGGTACAAGAGCCTCCCAGAGGCCTCCTTTGTTCCATCACCTTTGGTGCACTGGTTTTCTCCCTGCCCTCCTTGCTGCTCTGTCTGATGACACGCTCTTTCCCACCTGAGTGAGGCACTCTATGTCCTTACCCAGCCTCCAGTGCTTCACCTTCCCTCCCTATTCCCATCTGTGCCCCGGGCACTTTGTGTGTGTCTCCCAAAAAATGTATCCAGGCCCCTTAGCACCTGCCTGTGGCATCTCACCAAAAAAAAGTCTCACTGGGATAAATCAGAGAAAGAACAGCCCCAAGCAAGGCTTAAATTAAGTAGTTAGAGCTGGGGTCCAGTGTAGCTCTGTCCACCCCGTTCGCAGCTTTGCCCTATGTCCCTCCCTCATCCTTCTGCCCTGCATCCCTGTGTGCATGCCGAGCCTGGGGTTCAGCTCTGTGATGGCAAAGTCCCCGGGAAGGCCGGCCCCGGGCGGAGGGTCCGGGCTGTGCTGTGTCCCCGCGCGGGCCAAGCGCGGAGCTGCAGGGACCCCTTGTGGCGGCGGAGCCGGGGGAGCGCGGACAGCCCCGCATCCCGCCGAGAGGGACAACACCCGGCAGCTGCCCCGCTGGAACCCCAGAGCAAGGAGCCGGCTCCGACCCACAGCATCGCCCGAGCAGCCGCAGCTCCTGCTTTTCTGCAGCCAGAAGGACACAGGGAACCAAGGACTATTTTTTTGCCCTGGGTTGGACGAAGGGTCAGGGAGAAGTATTTTCCATCTCAGTCCCTTTCTAGTCGGGTTTCCTTCTTTCCTCCTCGCAGGTCTGCAGGGGAGTGGGTGGAGGGGCCGGCTGCAAGCACATGCTCCTGTGCCGGCCGAGCTGTTGCGAAGGTGATGCTTGCTCCTGGCTATGAGGCTGGAGGTGGGCAGTGCCAGAGTGAGAGCTGACAGTCCTGGGCACAGACAGCTGGGGTGGGTGACAAAATCTTCTTCCGTGACCAGTCAAGGTCAAATCAGGTAGGAGCAAGGGGTGCAGTGCCTGTCTGGGCTGCCTTGTTCCCTCACTTCATGCGTTGGGTATCCAGGGATGCTGAACACACGTGATGGAAATTGAAGTCCACTTGCAAGACATCAGTAAATTGTAAGGATAACAAATTTTGGCACTGTCTTCCAATAGAATTGTTGCCAGTTCATAAAGCTGCCATGCGAAGGCGCCCTGTGGCACAGTAACTGGTATCCCAAAGGTAGCAAAAGCTGCTGCCTATTCTAATTCTCTGGCATGGGAATGTCCCAAGGTGGAGGTTACACGGATCTTGTGGGCAGAGCTGTCCTAGTACAACGCATGGGCCGTGCAAGCAAAGGCAGGGGGCACTGTGGGCGCAGGAACTAGCAGGGATGGGGTGAGAAGGGAGGGCAGGCAGGGTGCAAGCCCAGCTCGCTGCCCCTGGGATGGGCACCCTCCTGTGTTCCTGGCTCCTGCGGCTGCTGCCCAAGCTCTGCACCCGTCACTCACAGAGGTGGTGCTGTTCACGGGTACTCTTTGTATATGGGACTGTTGTCCGGGATAAAGCCAGGAGGATTTTGCATCCACCCACCTGCTGGAGAGCTGCAGCCTCATTCAGAAGTGTCATTCATTTATCTGAATGATGACGAATCCTTCAACCCCTGTAGTTTTGTCCCACAAGCTCCTTTTCAAACAAGCCAGGTGTTATGTACCCCAAACAACACCCCCTGATACGAAGGACCAATCTAACAAGGACACTCGGCTAGGATGCTCACTCTGGTGCTCTGGTTGTATTATTTCTTTTTAACCTTAGCAGCTCAGTAATTCACCTGCCCAGAGCTGGTACTCACTTGATCCTCCATTTCTCAGCTCACACCTTGTCCCTGCTAACCCACATCATGTGGATGTGCTCTTTCCCCACCATCTTCTCTAAATCCTCCTCATCAAACCTCTCTGAATGCCCTGAGCTTGTATTATCTCCCTGGGTGAAATAATACACAGGCAGAGGTACACGAGAAGTGTGTTATTATGTACATTGAGGAGAAGAGAAGTGTGGTTTTGGCTGCTCGGGACGCTGAGCATCTGGGTCTGGCTGAGGACACCATCCTGCCTTTTATCAGCAGCAGCCCTGGGGGCTGGACTTCAGCTCCTCACTGTCATTTCCTTCACTAGTCCCTTTTTCTCTTTGCACAGCTGGTTTACCAAAGAGGTGCCAAGCATCACCATCACCTTCCCCAGCCCTTTTCAGAACCACTGCCCCTGTGAGGCAGCTCTCTGGGCAATGAGCATGAAAATTTCACCATGGGAGGGTACTTGGTAAGTCAGCATATCTGGACTTTGGTCCAAGCCCAGCAAGCCCTGAGCTACTCCAGTCAGGACAGTTCCAGAGTCAGAGGGCAAGAAGTACCTCTGGTCTTTTTGCTTATGTACACAGCTGAGAGTAAAATGTTGTCCTAATGATAAGCTCCAGGCAGAGCCTTCCACAGCCACCCAGTAGCCTTGTACAGCCAGGAACTGTGAAGGATGGGGGGAGACCACCAGGTTGTGCCTCCAGCAGCTGGATGCGGCAGGGTGTGGTGGTCAGAGGCACAACAACACGGAGGCAGCCAGCAGAGCCTGCATGCCTGAGCCAACATCTCCCCTCGGTGGGGAGGGACCAACACAATGTGCAGCATGGCTCCTGCTTTAGCTGTGAGCTCACAGCTTCTCTACTATCTCTGTGCTCTCTGAGGTGTTTGGGGCAGCTCCCCTCTTTTGAGTGTCCCATGATGTGCTGAACTCAGAGATGTGGGATGCTCTCGGGTCACTCTGCTGGGGTCGACTTTCCCCCGCCCGGGCTGCCGGGCTGAGGCGGCTGCATCCCTGCTGGCCAAGCGATGCTCTGCACCTCACGGCTGTGCCTCGTGAGCCACTGCCATGCTCAGCCCTCGTGTCCCCATGGGAGAGGCATGCTCCCCGTCATCTTTTGAGACCCTGGCACAGCAGAGGCTTCAGGCTGGGCACTACAGAGAGCCACACAAGCTACGCAAAAATGACGGACATCCCCTGACACCAGAGCCATCAAGGCTGGGTCTGCCATGGCAGGCAAGGCCCACACTGATCCTGTGGTGCTCCTCCAGCTTCAGTGTGCACGGCTGCTGTCCTTGGGAGGAGGAAGCTCAACAGTGCAAGTTGGAGCCCTGCACAAGATGGCAGTGGGGCTGGGCAGGGAGGATGGGGGTCCCAGCGAGCCCACCATGGCTCCAGTGGGGTGGGCTGCCTTGGCTGTGCCTCAAGACCCTGGAGCAGCCCCAGAGGAGCTCCCTGTGCCCTGAGGACGTTTCCTGTTTGCTGCCCGTGCTGAAGCATCGGCCCTTCAACCGCCACCAGTCCTCTGCTTCCGGCAGGGGCTCCCGCCCGGAGCCCCCCTGCATTATCAGCTCACCAGATGCCTTTTTCAGGATACTGTGGTAAAACTGTGCCGGGCAGGCGCTGTCATTTGGGGTTTTCTCTCATGTCAGCTTCGAAGACAAATTGGACGAGGAGGAGCAAGAAGAGGGGAAAGAAAAAATAATAAATTTAAGCCAAAAAAAAAAAAGAAAGAAAGAATGATGCTCGCCGCCATCCTAGGCCAGAGCTGGCCCATGTGCCAGTGTGGCAATGGGTCCCCCAAGCGGCGTGGCCAGCAGTGGCCAGGGAGAGGGCAGGTGGGGGTATCCAGCATGGCAGCACCACTCCCCTGGCACTGTCGGCCTCTAGTGGCAGTGAAGGCAGCAAGGTGCCATTGCAGCACCCTGGGCCTCACGGGCCCCACCTGCACCATGGGGATCTTCTCCCATCCCTCTGGGCACTGCCGCCCGCTGGGACACAGTCCTCACCCAATGCTGCTGCCTGGTTGGACATGGTCGCCTCTGGGACACAGCCCACCCTGCACTGGTGAGAGAGCGGTTGCTGGGAAAGAGGGTATGAGATAGCCCTTACCCTTTGGCCAGCAGCAGCTCAAACTGGCCAAACCAGTCTCTGGGCCTCTGGCCCAAAGCCATCAAAAGGTGCTGAGCAGCTGACAGACTGGGTAGACTGTGAACCAGGCACTACTGGGAATGGAGGGAGGGAAATGGTGAAACAGCAGGTGGAACGTCTGTCTTTCTATCTGTGGAGCCTGGCAAGGAATGTTCACCAGGTCTGCCATGGGGATGGGGTACCCCAGGTTGTGGACCCCACTGCAGGAATGGTCCATGGACAGATGAAGTGGACAGACCATGGATGCTGTTAATCCTGAGAACGTGCCAAAACTCCGTGTGCCAATGAGGGTGTGCACAGGTGTGATGAGGGTGTGCTCCCTGAGGCTGTAATGCAGCAGGCAGCATTAAAGCATGACTGCTTGAATGGGGCTTGGCATGTGCCCCAGCTCTGCTTCCTGCTGAGGTGGCAGGGTCAGGTCGACTGGAAGAGATGTTGCTAAACAAGGTGTGCTTCTGTAAGTGCTCCCCCAAAGTGTACAGAGATGTGGCAGCCCCAGAGCCAACCACAGACCTGCAGGATTCTCTCCGAGTTAAGCCCAGCGATTTTCTTTTGTTGGATGAAAAATAAAAAGGTGGTTGGTTCTTGCAGAGCAGAGGGGAGGTGTCAGCATGGGGAGGGGAGAAAGAGTCAGTGGTATGGAAATAGTACTGGGTTATCCCCACCCACAGAGGATGGATGAGGGACTGGCTAGGGCCAGAGGCTGTGTGTGGGAGTTACCATGCACCTAATATAAAACCTGATTTTCTTTCCAGCCCTTGAGTTTGAGCATCCAACTGGAGGATGGGTTGGACGTCCTGGGCTGGTCTTCAGTTCTAGATTTTCCTTTGGAGACTGTAAACAAGAAGTCAAAGAGGGAGAAGCTGTTCTCTGGCTGCCCGGGAGCTCCAGGAGAAGCTGTGGGTGTGGGTATCACCCTGGTGAGCAGGGGAGATGTGGGAAGGTGGTGGGAGCAGTGAGATGCCCGTGCAAGGCAGGTGGCTGTGCTCTGCTGGGATCTGAAATCATTGCTGCTCGCTTTCACCGGCAAATCTTGCATTTGTGTGGTTTCCTTTTCCTTCTGCTCTGTACACTTCTTTTTTCTTCTCTCTTCATTTTGTTCCTTTTGCTGCGGAGGCAAATTTCAGCCCTTCCAACCTTTTGGTTCCAAACTCTGCACAGGAATAAAACTAAACACGAACTCCCAGAAGGGCTCAGCTTTAATTACATGAGAGATGTTAATCTGCTGGAGGGTCTCAAGTGCTCCTATATTTGAGCCTTTCTTTTCCTTCAGCTGTTCTGTAATCCCCCTGGCAGATTCCTTCTAACTCCTAACAATCTCCCCAGGCTATTTTCTCTGAGCAAGAAAACAAATGAACTTTCTAGCTCAGAAAAGCTTCTGTGTAGGGCAGCAGAGGCAGTCCTTCACCAGCTCTCACCTCTCTCATGAAGTCAGCAGGAAAATTGAGATGGTCCTCTCCATCAGCTTGGGATTCCCCCTGCCCACAACTCTCAGGTTAGATGGCCACAACTGTGGCTGAAAGGAAGAGGAGCTCTTGTATCTGGATTCCCTAGTGGTAGTGCCTACATCCCTGGCCAATGTTGGCTGTGATGCTTTGGGAACCTGCTGGCTCCAGTTCCTCACACTTGATGACCTGCCAAGCCTGGAAGAAATAAAGGATATCCTTGCAAAGCAGCAGCTGGAGCTCAGGGAGATCCCAAAGCCAGCCAAAAATGGTGCCTGCAAGGCCAGCCCTGGCCAGGGACCTGCTGGAGTGGCCCTGGTAGCAGAAGCCAGCATGGTGACAGTAACTGGAGGAATAAAGCAAACCCCACCTGAGCCACATGGATGAGACTGAGCTCCCTGCCAGCTCCATTTGGGCTGCCCTGCAGTAGATCCTTCCTGTCCTCAGTGGGCACCCTGGTTCGCACATCTGGCAAGGAGCATTACCTGGGCATGTCATTGAGTCTGAGCAGGGAGATCATTTGAAAACCTCCTTGGATGTATTTACAGTTTGTAAAACCCAACCATAGGAGAGATATTTTGAAGCCAGATCCCCTAGAGCCCTCACAGCTGTTGGGGAAGATAGAAGATGAAAAACCAACCACCTTCCCAACCCAAAAACCCCTTCCCTCACCCCATGGACTGAAGCTACCCCCTTTAAATTTGGCACAGACAAACAGCTCCAGCCCTAATTGCGCCATTTGCTGCCATCAGGTGTTGCTGTTCTGCCTCTCCCCTGGCCCTGTAGATCCTAAGCTCCTAAGATAAGCACAGCAGGTGCTGTGGTTTTTCCTTTTTTTTCCCTCACTTATTCACAGTAGTCAATTTGCAGGAATCCAGAAATGGCTCAGGTTTCTAGGTCGCTCTGCTGCTGTTTGTTAAAAGGTTCCCTGATGTATGTGCTGCTGCAGGAGCAGCACTGGGGCAGAAGGGGCTCAGGAAGCACAGTGTGGGAGGCATACGGCCCCAGGGAGGGTGGCAGAAAGGAGCTGTGTGGAGGAGTGAGGCATCACTTCAGCACCTGCTGTTTTATTCTCGGCCCCAGAAACTGGGGCAGCTCTCCTTGGGGACCAGAGGCCTTTCTAGCTGGGGCTGCCTGCATTCACCCTATTTATAGCTGCTGTCTTTGCAGATGTGGTTTCCATTAACAAGCAGTGTCTGAAGCTGCCCAGAACCTTTGTGGGCTGAGGTGTGTGCTGATTGATCAGATCCCCTTGGCATAGAAAGACACAGGCACTATCAACCCCACAGGGCTTTGTAACAGGCACCACAACCTCCACTGTACCCTCGGGGGTCTGAGCTGTGGGTCCAGGCAGGCAGAAACGGTATCTGAGGGAAGGCTTGCACTGCTTTTCCTCTGCTGGGAATGGAAAGTTAAGGGTATCTTTGGGATCACCAGTCTGATTCCTCTTCTCATCCTCTGGACCTGCCTGCTTTGGCTGGGTGCAACACGTAGCCCTTGGCTGGCTTTGGATGCACCTGGTACTCCCTGAGAATGGTGTGTGTTTGGTCTCAATGGATTAATGACAATTGATTTGTTTTTAGCTATTTGCAGCTGGTCAGGCAGGACTCACTGTCTCAGGGCTCCCCATAGCACCTGCACAGGGAGCAGACAGGCAGGGATTTAGACTTTGTATCACTGTGCTGCCAGGGGAGGTTTGTGAGCATGGGACAGAGCTGGAACCTGGTGGGTGCCTGGGCTCAGGCCTGCTGCAAAACGCTCCTGACTAAAAAAACACTTTGGAAGCTGTGTGGTCTGGGGCTGAGGTTTTCCCAAGTAATTGTATTCTCTACAGGAAGAAAAGTATCCCAGGAAAGGATAAAGTCAACTATTTATCTCAGAGAAAAAGGGCTAGTAAGGAGCAGAGATGAGTGTGTCTGTGACAGACCTGGGCTATGTAGGTCCAGGACAGAGGGACAGCAGTGCAGGTAGCCTGGCAAAGGGCTGGAAAGTGCCCTGCTGCTCGTGCATGTCCAGGCACAGGAAGCACTGAGCCATAGGGACTATGCTTACCTCAAGCCTCACAGGGTGCCAGTGCAGGTACTGTGGCAAACCTTCATGCCCCAGCACAGCCACATTTGGCACTCATCTCCCTATGAGACACTGCTCTGTGGGGCAGCCATGTGCTCTGCCTGATCTGCAGATTCTGCTGCAGTCTGCTTCCCACAGGAAAGTGCAGGTGCCTAGTGTAGAGGGCTGCACACCACTTACCACCCCTGCCCTGCACATACACCCACCCACAGGCAGCTGCCAGCACCTGCAGCTCAGGGCAAACACAGGGACACACAGGCCCTTCTGGTTCTTCCATATGAGGATCTCTAACCACTTTGATCCAAACAACTATGCCAGGCAAAGGCAGCAGGGGAGAACCATATTGCTGCCCCTGCAGCCAGGCCTGGGCTACTCAACAGTGAACTGAGGCAAAGATGTACAAGAAAAACTCTAAGGAGACTGAAAGCATCAGGGGATTGCCTACACCCCCCAGGGTATCTAAGTGTGAGTAAGATCCTACATGGGCAGCACAAGGGATGCAGGGACTTTTGTCGCAGCACACAGTAAGAGGATGGCAGGAGGGGTTCTGTTGTTTTTCTCTCTGTAAGGGTGTAGGTGTATGCATATTCCTGGGGAACAAGAGGCTTGGCCTTCTCCCGTCTGGGGCTTTGTGAGATGGCAGAGCTCTGACCTCAGGGCACATAGCTGACAGGAGGCAGGAGTGGTCAGGGCTGAACTCTGTTCCACAGGGAACTGCACTGCCTGACCCTCCACCTCCCCCCAGCCCAATACAACACGTAGACGCAAGGCAGTGACTGTTTTATTCAAAGTAGAACAAAAGTTATCTTTTATTCTTTCCAGAGCTGAGACATTCAGCTTTGCCATAAGTGTGTCTGTGCTCAGACTGGCTCCTTGTGTGCGTTTACTCAGAGCACATTTATACAGGGCAAACCAAAAGCAGGAGACTGTTTCATAACCCAGCTGAGTCTCACCTCTGGTAAAGAAATCCCATTACCCAGCCAAACATGATGGCATGGTCCCTTGCACAGCATGTGCTGCCAAGCAGACAGGCTCTATAGAAAAATCTAAAACCAAACGAACTTTCAGACATTCCACATCAGCTTTTCCCCTAATTTTGCTGGGAATGAGATTTGGCTCAAAGTGTATCACTCTCATCTCCCTTCATACCTCTCCCCTCTGCACAGCTGCTAAAGCGGAGTTACAGCGCGTCGAGGATGTTGTCAATTTTGGAGACCAGGTCCTGGCGCTTGTTGGAATGCATCTTCTCGTTCTCGATGTACGTGTCCTTCTTGAGCTTGCCTGCCACCAGCCGCTCCGCCTCTACCGACGACTTCAGCACCAGCTCCTTTACTTGGCCATCCAGCTTCTGAATCTCACTTACCTGGCAGAGTGACAAACCAAGGGAGTATTAGAGGAGGCAAAACAAAACAAAAAAAATCCTTACAATGAAGCTGGAATAGAAGAGATGGCAGATGACAGCAAAAGATGAAGTCAGTGCTAAGTAGAAACGTCTCCGATCTCTGAACGTTGCCTCCTGAGCCATCGCATTATGAGGAATATTCCATGAATAGGTAAATAAGGAGTGCAGATAAAAGGGGCTCCAAGGACCCAGGAACCATGCTAGCAAGAGACTGTTAAATGATGGATTTTAAAGGCTTCAAGCTAAATCACAGCTCTGACAGCTGGAAGCTGTGTCCCTGCAGTTAATGTTCATGGTGTATGAGTGGTAGCTCTGCAATGACAGAGCTACTCCTTGATTTAAATAGCAGATTAACCAAGGTGGCTGTTGGCTAAATGGACCTTAGGGACTTAAGAGTCCCTCACTTGGGGTTAAGTGGTTGTTTCAGGTAAGTGTTAAAATATATTGAAGGCAAAGACAGTGGGTGTGTGCTCACTGTGCCATGGCTTTCAACATGGTAGAGCAAAACACTCCCAGTGGAGCATCATGTTACCAAAATTCTGTCAGCACCAAATGCAAATGTGCAAGAAAGTAAGAGATGAGGGAGAAGATTTTGGGTTGACTGGTGTGAGTAGCAGAGTCAGAACTGTTAATGTGTTGATAGTTTCCATTTTTGCTTAAGTGTCACTGCCATGAACTCAATAAGAAGCATCAGGATTGTGTTACAAAAGCATTAATCTGTACAAATGCAGCTGGTTCAAGGGTTGCTTAAGAAAGAGCACAAGCAGCTGTTTACTAGCAACACTTACACGGCTGCATAACTGAGATTACTGCAAAAATAACACTTTTCACACACCCTTGCAGAGATCAGGCCGTTTTCAGCTGAAAAAAACCAACCTAGACTGGCTGCAAAACCTAAACCCCAAATTAAAATTCAAGCAGAGTACTTCACAGCACCGAGAACAGGAGAGCTTATAAAATAGATTGGAATTTCTTACTTTATCACATAAGTCGGAGCCTTCTGTCTTCAGTTTAGACTGCAGAGAGGCTATTTCATTTGTCAGGGCCTTGTGCTCCATCTCCAAAGACTTTTTGCCACTGTTCAGGGTGGAGATGTCCCGTGACTGCTTGTATTTATTCACTGCTTCATCAAAGTGACGGTACAGCCCAAGCCTCTTGTTCACCAGAGTAAGCACCTGCTCTGTGATGCACGCTACCTTCATCCTGGCTTCAGCAGCTGGATCCTGCAAGAGGACAGGAGGGAAGAACAAAGCAGTTGTACCTTTGACTTGCATCAAGCCATGGCTGCAATCTGCCACAGGACTGTTACTGAAACTGTTCCCTTTGCAATTAAGTCAACTGACACTAATTAGGTGAATGGTGCAAGTGCTGATTGGGGAAGCACCTTTAAGCACTCAGTCCAGCCCAACAAATAGTATAACAGTGAAAACAATGCAGAGGGAGAACTGATGATATACCTTCTCTTCAGGGGGATTCCTTTTTATGCAGCAAGAAAACTCTAGTTAGCTTTATGACACCAGGTCAGTCCTACAAGAGTACCAGTGCTCACGTTGAACAAAAATGGGACTTTGAGCAACCAGTAAAACATTGGAATGGCAGGAATATCCAGCAAGAATTACTGGTATAAAAAATTGCCATTCAACAGCTGACAAATCTGCTTATATTCCCACAGGGCTCTTCATCATACAGACCTTGGTGATGGAGAAATCCAGCCTGACATAGACGATCACAGTGAAGAACAAGATGTAAAAGGCTCCAACCACCAAGAGAGGCTCTTGCAGCATGAGGATTTTGTTGAAGGTGTAATGGACCTACAAGAGAAGTTCCAAACACTGAGCAGTGCCCCACACTACTGTAACTCCTCTCTCTCCTCAGGCAGCAGCAGAACCACCCAAACAGTCCAGCAAGTGTTTATTTCTCAGGTGTTTTGACCAAGCTGCTGAATTCAGAGGAGGCACAACTGCTCAGAGGCCACACTCACCACGATGTCCTGGATGTGCTGCTCCACCAGGTTGCTCTTGTGTGCCACAATAACAGGACGTCCAAAGGTGTCCAGATATGTGTAGTGAAGTTCATCTGAGGCACGATTGATTTCATAAGGGCTGTCCACATGGATATTCCTGTGGATAAAACCAGACAGACCCTTATGACTCTATAGTGTTTCAGATTATATAACCCAGGACTTGTCTGGGCAATCGTAGCCTCTAGCACAAGGTGAATTATGCAGTTTAAACAATGCTCTACATGGAAGGAAAGCTGTGTTCCCAGGATCTCCTCCATATGCACAGTCATGGTTTTGATTCACTGTCCCCAGGCCATTAGAGCAGACTGGAGAATTGCCACCAACAAAGCACTGTCTGCAGTAACAAGCCAGGAGGAATCACACTTACTTGGCTCCTTCTGGCAGGACAATCTTGACAGTCAGAGAGTCTGTAACTTGCTCATCAAACACATGGTCAACAAACCTCATCTTCAGGGCATACTGATCACCTAAGAGTGCAGAGCAAAGAGTGGTTACAGCTCCTCAGAGAACAAGGGACAGCCTTGAAGCTCAGCTCCCACCTGGAGAGGAGCAGAATTTGCATGGATAATTGTGCAGCAGGGGGCACTAGCTCACTCAGATATATTTTAACCAGATGTCTACAAAAACCTGAAGGAAGCACAAAAAAGGTGGATTTACATATTCTAGAAAAATAGCTGGCAACAGTTGTTGCTAAGGTCCTGTGTACCACAGGTTTCAATTATTTTCTGTACAGCAACTACCTTTAAACACACAGGAGACATTTTTTATTCCCTTCCCCTCAGCCACCCACCAAGATTGTAGAGGTATTCGTAGCTTGGCAGGTTATAGCCAATGATGTAATGGGTTTTCCAGCCCCCAAAAAGCGGGAATCGGGGACGGATCTCCATCTCCACAGAGTCATCCAGGACAAGAAGGTGGCTGGTGGAGATGTTCCCAATTTCATCTCTGTAATAGACATCCTGAGCAGCAGCTGGCAGAATGGTCTGTAAGGAGAGAAGCAGCAGTGAGTCCATCAGAGTGGAGCTACTTCCAGGGAAACTGGCAAAACCAATAAAGGCTGGTAAGCATTGAGAAACTATGCTCCCACATGAGACATGACAAAATGGCCATTCAGCTGCACTGAGTGGTAAAATTGTGCTATTATAAGCAATCCCACAATTGGCTGCCAGCACTTGGCCTCCAAATGAATGTGCTTTCTCCAGTCGAGTTTCAAATTCCCCAGGCAGCAAGGGATCTCATCATGTCCACCAGGACAGCAATTCCCTTTTCATTCCAACTTGCAAGTGAGATTTCTGTTTGGTTGCACCACCCTAGAGAATTACAACAATCAGTCCTGGAGGCTACAAGCAGGTTTTGGTTCAGATGAGAACACATAATGCTTTTTACAGCTGGCTAGCAGAGCCACAGCTTTAATTTTTGTTGAGTGCTTTGTAAGGAATGAACGGGTGAGTTTCCAATTAATACCATTCAACATGAGGAGGGCATGAGAGAGGCAACCCAGAAAATAAGGGGGAGAGGACAGAATGAATGGCCCTTGCATGGTGGAAAACCCAAAGCAGAGATCTGCATTTTTTTTTCCTCTGGCAATGTAAGAAAGGGGGAAGCCACAGTTATAAAAAATACACGTGCAAAATGTCAACCTTAAAAGACTTGACAGAAGAGATCCCACTGTCTGGCTGTCTCTGGTAGTCGTATCTGGAGAAAGGCCCTTTCAGCACTGCTCCTGTGTGCTTTAAATCAACCGTCTCTTCCACAGCAATGTTACCCCAGTGAGACACCTCAATGACTCGTGTCATGCTGGTGATGGTCAGGAATGGACTGTTATTTTCATAGTGCACCTTCAGAGTGTCCTAACGAGGAAAAAAAAGATATAAATTAAGTAGCAAGCTCCCCTCACAATGATCCACTCCATGTGCCACAGAGAACCCTCCTTGGCAGATGCACAGGTTCCTGGCCTGCACACAGCCTAACTCATGGCTGACCTGTGATGTCTATGTGAAAGCTCTGCTTCCCACTCTCCAGCTTCTGAGACACATCTTCCATGTCTGGAAGACACTCTCTACAGAGCCACAACCCCTTTGCACAGCAATTTACCTGGCTGTATGGAGGGATGTCCTTGAAGGGGCCATATTCAATCATGTCCTCAGTGCGGGAAGGGTTGCCCAGCTTGGTGTAACTCTCCACGTTCCTGGAGGCCAGTTTGACACGGGTTGTTTGGGTCTTGGTGACGTATGGCGAGTAGAAATAGTGATTTCCTTCAAAGACCACAAACTGCTTCTCACTTTGGGTGATGTGGGTGGGATAGGGCTGCAAGACGTGCGTGAAAACCATTTCAACAGAGACACGGACCTTGGCTCCTGGGGCCAAAGGAGATGGCAGCTTCACTGAGAAGAATTTCCCACTGGAAGGGAGAACAGGCAATTCATGTGGGATCTCCCTTGAGAGAACGTTCAGGTCCACCCACTACAACATCCCCTGCAGACAGGTGACCACGTATCATGTGTGCAATGTATGATTTGGGCAGGTATTTTACTTGCTCCTCCAAGACAAAGATATGCCTTATCCCAGCAGGTGTGACTACTGTGCTGGGGAAGCAGCACGGGGTGAACTGTGTCCAGGCAGTTACAGTCTTTGTTCCACAAAAAAACACCTAGTTCCCTTTTTGGAAGAGGAATGGTGACACACCCCTCCCTAATCCTGCATTTATAAAGCTTCAGCAAGAGGTTTTTTCCCATTCTTCTCCAGATGACAGGAATTAAAGGAAGCATGGGCACAGACCAGAAGACAAATCACAAACATCTTAAGCACCTGTTCCCACAACATCTGTTCATTCTCAGATTTTTGCCCACAGGATCTGAAATTAAAGAATGACCAGAATGGGAGCACGGTTTTGGACAGAGGTTCTACAGAATGGATTGAGACTCCACCAAATCTGTAAGAATGCACTTGACAGACCGAGGTGATGCCAGAAGCAAACATCCTTCATGTCATGCCTGGTGGCCCAAGGGCAGGATCACATGAGACATCCAGCTATGTCAGAAGCCAAGGTCTACCCTGGCAACTTGACTCCACAGCTACCATACTCTTGAAATCCAGCAGCACTGTCCTTCTGAGCCACTTTACAGGCACTGCTCACCTCTCATGGCTCAGAAACACCCGCCTGCAGCACCTATGTAATATTCCAAGCTTGGCAGTTCAGAGCCTGACACAAACAGCAGCATCCTCTCTCCTGGCAGCAGGAAGAGCCTGTACTGGGCCATGGTACCCAGCATTCTGTGGTGCTCTACACACAGCCACAGGACACTAAACCCTCTGTAGTCACCACTGCCAACTATCTGAGTGCTCAAAATGGAGTAATGGGTAAGAGCATGACCAAATGCTCCTGTCACCTGGTGTCCCAGGGGGCCAGGGCATTACTCAAGGCACTGAGTACAAGAGACTGAGCACAGCTGAGGAAGAAAACACTCGTGATCTCTAGGTAAGTGGAACTGGGGTAGTATCTCTGCTTCACTGTGAGGACAATTATGAACCCCCCATGCACAACTCTAGGTATTAACCTTAGAGAGTGATACTCACCTTTTGCCCTTAACTTTAGTCTCTTTCACCTCCAAGGTGTTCTCCTCCTCTTCCTCACCTTTCACCTGTTCTCAAACAATATATGGGATTAGTGTGCCGCTATTTAAAAGACTTAACACATTCAGGGCAAAGTCTGTACGGTCCCTGTAAGGAGTTTTTAGGAGGGATGTCCCCCAGAAAGTACAAGCTAATGTATTAAGAAAAAAATTTTAAAGGCCCTTTCAAAATGTTCACGAATACAAATTGCAGTGAGGTCAGTGTGCAAAAAGATACTGGAGGTTTTTGGTAACTGTCATGTTCCCATGTTCCCTCAGCCTGGTTCCGAAGCCAGCACAGTCACCGTAACTTGTACAAATGAGAATATTGATCAAATGCTTTTGTGATTTCCCTTGTGACTGGGGAGTGAGCAGACCACCTGAGGCATACTACATAGCTCTGTATTAGAGATATACATAGAGCACTGTATGTACCTCTCTGCTGCATGTACAGTTTATCTAAAGCGACAATTCTTCTGGGGCTAGGACAAAAGTACAGTCCTACTGCTCCTCCGACCCTCCTGCGGGTAAGGGCCGGACGCCGTCCCGGCGGCTGCCAGCCCTGCTCCGGCCGTGCTGGNCAGCAGCCCCGCCATGGCCGGCACACCGCGCGGGGAGGGCACAAGATGGCGGCGCCCGCGCTGTACGGGCACGGCACAAGATGGCGGCGCCCGGTGGGGGAGGAGGCTCGCGATGGCGGCGCCCAGAGGAGCTGGAGGCCCGCCTTCCGCGGCGCCTGAGGAGAGAAGCTGGGCGGGCTCTTCCAGAGGCCCGGGGGTGGTTTCGGCTTCGCGCAGTTCAGGCGCTTCCCGGTGTCCCGGCTCTGTCAGCGAGTCTCAGTGTTCCCCCGGGGCGCTGGGCCCGTACCCTTGCTCAGCGCCCAGGCCTGAGCAGGCCTCGGAGCCGGTCAAGCGCTGCTTGTTTGGTCCTGCTGGGGTTTCCCAGCGAAAAAATAACTATAATAAATATTACGGGATGCTCAGGGCTTTCAGGTGCTCCTCAGCCTCCTCTCGTGCCACGGCACAAAGCAGCTGTTTGTCACGTTTGTGGCAAGGGCCGGTTCCTGCCTTCCAGGCTTCCAGGATCCAGAGGTGTCAATCCTGGTGGAAGTGTTGGGCAGAGGGTGGCCCGGAGGAGCTGTCGGTGTGGATGGCACTGGGATGTACCACCAGGCACTGCAAAAGCATGGACTTTGGTGCTTTTGATTATGCTGTTGAATTAATGAGCCTCAAATTGGGCCAGTTTATCTCACTGCCCTGGCACACATTGTTACTTTGGAAAGTGAGGTTTAACACAAATAGAGTTTAAGATACACCCAAATTTTCTGCTGTTATAAGTGACTCAGACCCCAAGCGGGAATGAGCTATAAAAGTTTAATTGAGAGCTAATGGAAGAATTCACAAAGCAAACGGGACAGCGCTGGGAGCCTGGCCAACCACCAGAGACTTGTCCACAAAATGGTTTTATACCCCTGGTGTCACATCAGCCAATACATATTTGTAAGAGGTCATACATATTCCAACATTTTATATATATATATATACACGCACACATATATATGTATATATACCTGGCCCCTACCAAAGTCTGCCAGTTAACTCTTCTTTGCCATGCATTGGTGGAGACCTTCTCACAACTTGATTGTTATGCCAGGTCCCCCCAGTGACAGCTTCCTCCATTCCCTGCTGCCTCAAGCAAGGGGCACATGTACACGCCCTCCCCACGTCTCTGATAACCCTGACAACCACGGCTGTCTAGTGACAACAATACAGATGGGAGAGGATTAAAGGGAGAACAAAAAAGGGTCCAAAACCAACCTACAACAACAGTCACACATCAAAAGAACTTTAAACCTTAACAAAACTTCTTTTAACACACATAGTATCCATTCCTCATTTGCAAGAGCCGATCACCACACCACCCATCTATAGCACTGCTAAAAAAACACAGATAATTGACAGCTAGATGATGCCAGAGGAGAAGTGCTGCAGGTAGCCAAGGCATGGTAATGAACCCTGCACTAACTTCAGGCAGCTGGGGAAAGGAAAATGTTAGTGGTTTTAACACATGACTGGGGAAGAGGTGATTGACACTTTATTCCCAAACATCTAAGGCAGATGAAAGCAAGGAACGGATGTTGTCTGCTGTGCTTGCCAGAGCAGGGCTTTTGCCTGTGAGCCCTGTGGGACAACAGACCTTTCATGTTTGCATAATGTGATCCAGGACTCAATCTTTCTTTAAGATCCTAATACAAGTCACAAAGATAATTCTTTGATTTGGCCTGAGATTGCCAAGTATCGGAAGAGGATTTCCTAAATTACGTGTTTGGATATGGAGTCAAATATCCCCTTGGCAAAGGCTAAATAGAATGGGATGTCTCCTGGTGTGCTATGTTCAAAACAGCATAATTTCTCAGCTAGCCTTCCTTTTCTTCCCTTACCACCCCCCGCCCCCCAAATTCCTATAATGGAAATTTTCTTGGCAAATTACTTCAATTTCCCTTTGATTTATGTAGGCACCAGCCCTGTGAATTTGGCAACTCGCCCTGTAAACATATCCTAGCAAAGCAGGTAGTTTTGTCACTGTGTTTCGGTGACAGTGTTCTTTTTCTTCCAGCAGCACAGCAGGAGATGCCTGCAGGGGCAGGTTCCACCTCCTCAGCCTCCTGTTTCTAGCCAGGGAAATGTTCTGCGTCCCTCTGCTCTCCAGGAAAAAAGCCTGTTTATCTTGGCCTTCTCCAAAGAGCTGGGCTTTGGGGCCTGGAACTGGGTAGGAATGTTCAGGGGGAAGCAGCCATGAAACATGAGGGGCTGAGCAGAACAGCCGCCTCTAATTAAAGGCTGGCCAGCAGTGCTGCATCTGGGGGCTCCCTCCAGTTGTCAGGTTGAGTTTTCAAGTTCCTCTGCTAGGAATGGCTGCCACTGTCCTTCCATGTGTCACATGGAATAAATGAACTCCAGTCGGCCTTTTTAATAACAAATGCAGCTCCAGCTCTTATTTCCCTCTCTCCCGTAGGGCAATTTCTCCTGGTAAAGGGAGGCAAAGAAATAAATGCATATGTCCCTTGTGTCTGGAAATAATTTGGCTTCAGTTGTTGCATCCTGGGCCAAAAGTTGCTCTCCTCTGGGTTCATCCCAGAGGCTGGGTTTGACCTCACTGGCAAATGCCGGTTTCAATATGTGACCTATCCCAGGCCCAGGTGAGCTCTGAACCAGGCTGTTGTACACAAACCCTGTGTTTGAATCAATTTCTAATTGTGATAATTGAGTCATGCTGAGCCTGTGCATCATCTGTTTCAAGACTTCAGCCCTGCCACATAGGCTGAATTTGTCTTTGGATTGAAGAGGTGCTGCCTTTGGCCTTGTCTGAGGCTGAGTTTGGCTCTGTAGGCCCCTTCTGCCACAACCTGTGAGCTGTGCCAGGCTGTTCTTCATGCATGGGGTCAGTCACAGCTGCTCGTGGCCCCTGGCTGGGTGTGATGGTGGCTGGGACAGCTCCAGGGGTAGCTCTGGGGACAGCTTGCAGGCTGTTGTTCAGCAGGGACAGGGTGCAGTGCCTGTGTGCATATCTGGCTACCCAGGCCTGGTGCCAAGTAACAGAGAGAGATGGGAGTTCAGAACTGCTTTTCCTCTCTTTGTATGTTTCTTTTTTTCTTCTCTCATTGCAAGGAGTGTTCCCCTCCAGCAATAAAGTCCCAGAGAGCTGCAGGTCAGGAAGCAGCATCAGAGCAGTTAGCAGCCCCTGCTGCCCTCCAGGCCCTGGCAGAGCGCCCCAGCTCCCCATGTGCTGTGGGGAGAGTGTGTCAGTGCCACCCTCCGCGCCTCGGAGCACTGGGAGGGGAGCAGCCTCGGAGGAGCCGGTGCCAGCCCCAGCCCTGCCATCTGCCAGGGCTCAGGGACCATTGTGGTCTAATAAATGCCTCTGGCAGCACAGGCCACGAACAGAACCGCACCCCAGGAAAAGCCCTGCGTTCCTCTGTTTATACAGGGCTGATGCCAAACTCAGAGCTGTGTCTTCTGTCAGAGCAATTTGTTCTCCAGGAGGGAAGGAGTAGTTGTTTTTTAGAAGGAGCAGGTTGGCTGTGACCACAGAAGCGCACTGAAGCCTGTAGCAGCAGGGAACAGGATTTATTCTGGTGTGATCCTCATACCAGTGGGGAGCTTGCACCAGCAATGTGCAGGGACCGTGATACAAGGTGTTGCTGCTCTCTGAGGAACCCAAGTCAGGGACAGGAGAAAGTAAATAGGGCTGTGCATGTGTCACAGAAGTCATCCTGGCAACACCTTGTAGATTTTAATACAAATCTACCAGTGATCCTGAAAACACCTCCTTGCTTCAGATTTTATTGGTGTTTCACCGTTTAATCCTGTGTATGTAAAATCAGTCTTTTGGCTGGCAGTTGGAGGCAGAGGACATTTCTCTCTCTTTATTCAGTCCTGAGCAAGGTGTTGCAGTTGCCAGCCATGAGAGCACAGATATAACGTGGCTGAGTGATGGCAGAGCTTGCTTAACCTTGCTAAGGCCCTCAAAAAGAAGATGGAAAAAAAAGAAAAACAGTCCTCCAGTTTCATTATTTTTACAACCTCATTTTTTAGCTCATCAGCACAACTCACACTGAGCCTCTGCCAAGCAAAACACACTGGTATTCTTATTTGGGGTTTGCCTGTGATTTCCATGGAATGGTGGACTTAAGGGCCTGGTTGGAGCTTGGCTTCTACATTTTGTTCAGCTACTCTGGAAACACATCCTGCCCTTGCAGAGAATCAGAGGTGATGGGGCACTGTCTGTCTGGGGTCTGCTTCTCTGGATTTTTTCAAGTTAATTTAGTTATGCTGCCTGTCACTGAGAGCTAAGGACGCAGGGAACCTGCTGTCCTTCCAGGCTCCAGAGGAGGAGGCTGGGAGCCCTAGCTACAGGCAGAGGGGAGACCTGCTGGTTCCTGGAGCAGCAGCTTAATCTGCCCCTTGTACTGCAGATAAGCAAATCCTTGCACGGCCTGACCCAGCATTACACCTCTCCATCTGCTTGTTTCCCCAGGGCTGCAACCTCCCAGGGCCAGTGATGGAGGCAACAGCACTCGCGTCCGGCTGAAATCACAGAGATGAATACGCTGAGAGAGCCGGCAGCGGAATCTGGGCAGGAGCACCCGAGGGGCTGGTGCTGACATCCCTGACCTGGGCTGGCCGTGCTGCGGTCCTGGCCGGCAGCTGCAGGCAGCGGTGACGCTTCTGCCCCGTCCAGACTGGGTGATGGAGCCGGTTCCCAGCTGTGAGTGGTGACAAAAAGCCTCACCTGCCCCCCTGGTCATGTCCCCTGTCATGTCCGTTCGGCCGTTTCCCCCGGCCGTGTCGCCCCGGCCGTGTCTCCTGCCGTGTCCCCTCGGCCATGTCCCCCTTGCCGTGTCCCCTGCTGTGTCCCCTGCCGTGTCCCCTGCCGTGTCACCTCCCCGTGTCCCGTCCGTGTTCCCCCTCGTGTCCCCCCTCGTGTCCCCTCCCGTGTCACCTGCCGTGTCACCTC
>VXBS01003556.1:24553-45159 GCA_013400255.1 Sitta europaea | reverse complement strand
ACCCCCGGCAGGCAGCAACCCCCACCACGCTGATCCGTCCATCATCTCCTGGCGACAAACCAGAAAGGAGCTGGGACAGAGAGGGGACTGTCAGATGCCACCACCCCTGCCAGGTTTGCAGTTTTGGGGGCATCAAGGCACTGCCAGCACCTCTCAAAGCCAAAAAGTGCTTTTACTACGCAGAAATGATAGACGGGTGTGATGGAAGCCCGATATCCCATCTAACCCTGCCCTCTGGCAGTTCAAAACCATTCCCCCTTTTCCCAGCACTTCATGCCCTTGTCCAAAATCCCTCTCCAGCTCTCTTGGAGCCCCTTTGGGTACTGAAAGGGGCTCTAAGGTCTCCGTGAAGCCTTTTCTTCTCTACAGGAACACCCCCTGCTCTCCAAGCCTGTCTCCATAGGAAACATCAGGGCAGCTGCAGACCCCCAGGTCTCAAAGCCATCCTGCCTTGCTCAGGCCACTCAGACTCCTGGGAAATAAGGCTGCTGCCCATCTGGCTGCTTCCCAGCACCCTACAGGCAACCGTGATGGGCTCCTGCCACGGCTTCACCAGCAAGTCCAAAACCCAGCTCTGCTCCTCTCCGGCCTGGCATCCACCACGGCACAGAGTGAATCCATCAGGCGACTTCAGGCTTCCCTCACTGCCACACAAAGGTGCTGTTTTATCTAACCCCAATCCTTTCAGCTCCTACCTGCTTTCCCACATTCCATTTGGGTTAAAAAAGTGGCTCTCGGAGCCCCCCAGGTAGGACCCCAACCCCTGAGCCACCCGGGTGTTACAGCCTTGCCCCATCCACAGCTGCCTTGCTGCTCCAAATCTGTGTATTTAGGACACCAGCAGGGAGAAGGAAAAGGAGAAAAACGGCATTAACACGTTCACTGGCACTGGGAAGGAGGGCCAGGAATGTAAACGCAGCCCAGAGCTAGTCCGAAAATGGTAACAGCTGGAAAGAAGGGCTGGAAAGTTTGTTCGTCGGGATCCGAGATCCTAGCCAGGCTCCCAGCATCCAGCTCAGCCAAAATACCCTGCCCTCAGCTGCTCTGCCGCATTTACAGTCCTAGATTGAAATTTTAGGACTTTTAAACTTGACTTTATTTTAATTCTCCGTTTTAAGATTCCAAATCAGTATCTAGAAGCTCCTTAGGGAGAAGCACACCAAAACCCAGGGATACACACACACACCCTCCTCACTACAGTGGCTTCAGCAGCTGGGATTAACACATAAAAAGCACCCCCAAATTTGGGAGGGAATCAGTTGTCATTGGCATTGCACGGGCAAAACCAGACCCAGGGAAGAGAGGCTCCCAAAACGCCTCGTCAGCAGTTTTCCTCTCCGGACGAACGCTCCAGATTTCCCTGACACTGCAGAATTGAACTGCTGCAATATGAGCACAATCCACGGGAGGTCATGGCAGGACCACTCCGAGCACAGCCAGACCAGGGTGCTCCAAGAGGGCCCCCCCCCCCAAACCCTTGGGAACGCCCTCCTGGCTTTCCCCCTGTGATCTGAGTGCTTTGGGAATGTGATGTGCCACTGTGGTATTTCACACACAGAGCTGAGGTGTCCTCAAGGGATGCATCCCCAAGTGATGCTGGCGGTTTGCTGAGGCACCCACAAAAATTTGGGGGTACCCTCTGCAGCCAGAGGGAAGGGACAGACAGCCCCATTGCTGCCCATCCCTCAGTGCCCCAGTGGGGAAAAAGGCTTTTGCTGCTTGGACCCCTCCCCAATTACAGTGGATGGTGTAAGAGACTGACCAGCTTTAAAAAACTTAAAAAATATATTACAATGTAATATATTAATTTATTAATGGTGTCCTATCCCTGAAGGGTTCAAGGCCAAGGTTGGTGGACACCTTCCACTAGGCTGAGTCGCTCCAAGACCCATCCAGCCTGGCGTTGAAGACTTCCAGGGATGAGGCAGCCACTAGAGACAGGACAAATGATCAGTTTGGGGCAGTTTTGCCCATGAGACCTATGGGAAAATCAGGCTTCTCTGAGTGTGACATTTTGCAATTTAACCCTCAGCTGCTGGGTCTGGGTTTGATCCTTCCCTGCTCTCTGGGCATGACTGGGAAATGGCCCACGAGGGGAGTTTGCTCCAAAGGGAAGGGAAAATTCTCCCCACGCCCTGAATCACAGTCGAAATCACCTTGATTTGGTAGAACCAAAAAATCTTTATTGATCTCACTGTAACAGCAACCACTGGCGAGAGCTTTTCTCCTCCCAAACACCTGCTTGAAGAGACAGTAAAAAACAACAGAAATCCCAAATGGATCCCCTGACTAGCAGAGGAACGCCCCAGCGAGGCCAGGCACTCTGTCCCTGCTCAGCCCCAAGCCCGCTTACAGAAGAGAACCGGGAGAAAGTTGCTGGGATGGGGAACGGAGACACGAGGAGGTTGGGAAAGGGGACATTTATAGGGAAAAAAATAAAAAATTAAAAAAAAAAAAAAAAGGTCTCCCTCCGGCTCCTGGCCATTAAGTCACGTTGTCCTTGGATATGGTCTAATTATTTTTGGCTAGCAGAGCAGGTTTCCCAAAACGAGCAGCTGTGCTGAGGGCGCCGGGTCCCTGCAGCCACGGTGGCCGTGCCCGCCCTGCCAAGGATGTCCTCGCCCCCTGCCCTTGCCCCTGCCTCGACACGAGGGCCTAACCGACCTCCTAGGATCCTCGCTTCAAGGAAAATATATTTATTTATATATAATATATATATTTGTGTGTGTCTTATCACCACCCAGCCACACGCATGTACACATTGCTACTCGCACTCACTCACTCGTGCGCCTACGGCGGCCGGGCCACGCGTTCACCTCGCCTCCCACCTCGCCAGGGAAAGGATGGGAAAGACAACCCATCCCCTGGGCTTGTGCTTTTGCTTCTGCCTCCCACAGCCCCAAAGTGAGGGGCAGCCTCCCCCNCTGGCCATTAAGTCACGTTGTCCTTGGATATGGTCTAATTATTTTTGGCTAGCAGAGCAGGTTTCCCAAAACGAGCAGCTGTGCTGAGGGCGCCGGGTCCCTGCAGCCACGGTGGCCGTGCCCGCCCTGCCAAGGATGTCCTCGCCCCCTGCCCTTGCCCCTGCCTCGACACGAGGGCCTAACCGACCTCCTAGGATCCTCGCTTCAAGGAAAATATATTTATTTATATATAATATATATATTTGTGTGTGTCTTATCACCACCCAGCCACACGCATGTACACATTGCTACTCGCACTCACTCACTCGTGCGCCTACGGCGGCCGGGCCACGCGTTCACCTCGCCTCCCACCTCGCCAGGGAAAGGATGGGAAAGACAACCCATCCCCTGGGCTTGTGCTTTTGCTTCTGCCTCCCACAGCCCCAAAGTGAGGGGCAGCCTCCCCCCCTCCTCGCGAGAAAAGCAGCTGGAAGATGGGAGCTCGCCACCAGTGCCGCCCCGTGCCAAACACACCTAGAGAAATAAATTACGGGATGGAAAGTGCACAAAGCCTGTGGGGTGTCCCCCCTCCCCAGCACGGGGCCCCCAGGGCTGGGTACCGAGGTGAGAGGCGACCCCAGCAAAGGGGGGAGGGAGGATGGAGCAGGCACTCAGGTGGGGGCTGATAAAATGGCACTTGAGAAGGTTGTGGAGCTGGTGATGGCTCCCAACAGGCAGTAAAAACATCGAAACTGGGGGGCTTGGTGGGGTTGGGGGGGTGGGCACAGCCCGACAGCACTGCAGCCGTGCACGGCCTCACCCAGCGCAGCTCCTCAGGGCAAGAGCTGCACGGAGAGAGGGGGAAAAATAAACCCCATCTCCAGGGGAGGCTCAAGATGGCCACGTCGTGCCAGGCTGCCAAAGGGGAGGCTAACATGGGAATGCTTTATCGACGACAGCATGATCCAGCTGGGAGAAATCCCACCCTGAAAAGTGAGCAGAGGATGGCATCGATGGCAGCGCCCTGCAAGGAGGGCACCCCATCCCTGCAGTGTCTGGGGAGCCCCCGCTGCCCCCAGGGACACCCAGTGATTCCTGAGACATCCAATGGTGCCAGAGGGATCTCCCCCCTGTAGGATTCACATTTTAAAGGGCCGGGGGGTAAAAAAAAAAAACCCGAGCACTACAAAGCACCTTCCCCAGAGGCACTCGGCCCTAGCCCAGAAAAAGTCATTGGGGGTAAAGCACCCCCTTTTTAGTACCAAAAATAAAAGCAAGGGGGTTTTATAATATATGGCTACATTGCTGTGAGTCCTGGCTGGTGGGTGGAGGGACACATCCCCTGGCTGGAGGGCCAAGATGGAAGGAATCCAGGTAGGAGAGATGTGGACGCGCTGGCTGATTCCATCGGGGACTACCTGAGACCCCGGGAGCACCGAGGAGAACGGGCTCCCAATGCTGTCCTTCACTGAATGCCAACACATCCCAGGGAAACTCAAAAAATACCCTCCCCAGGGTGCAAGCAGGTGGGTGATTTCAGGAGTGATGGTTTCCCCCTCCTCCCGACAGGATTTTCTAGGAGAAGGGGGCAAAGGGGCTGACACAGCTTCAGAACACCAAGCTGCTGGCAATGGGAGGTTTGGGTAACAAGAGGGGAATTTGGGGGAGGGCACGAGGCAGCAGAAGAGGCAAAGGGATGTTTTAAAAAGAAGCCTGGTGGAGCTCAGGCTGCTGGCAGGTGGAAGAGGAGGAACAGGGCTGAATCCAGAAGGGATGCTCCATCCAGCACATGCTGGGACCACGGTCATCCGCAAAGGGGGAGAAGACAGAGCTGCTCTCCCCCCAAAAAAGAGGGGGAGGAGGAGGAGGGCGGGGAAGGGATGCTGGTGGGGACCACTGCCACCTCCGCCTCGCCGGGACGGATCCTGCTAAGCCGAATGGGGGGTGCACAGGTCTGGGGAGTCGCTGCCTCTCCGTGGTTCCCGCTCAGATATCCATCTCGAACTGAGCATCGTCCCCTGGCAAGAGGCAAGGGGAGCAGTGTTAGGGGTAGCATGCTCCACCCCAAATCCCTCCTGTCCCGCCCCGGGGGTCCCTTACCCATGGATGGCTTGCCTTCCTGGTGGTTCAAGCTGTTGGCGTCCGCTTTGGGCTCCTCGGCGGCCTCGCCGGGGCTGGTGACGCCGGGAATATTGGGGAGGTGACAAGGCGGGGTCTTGGCCATGGGGGAGTTGCGGCGGTCCAGCAGGAACTTGCGGTCGTAGATGATCCGGGTGCCTGGGGGGGAGCAGAGTGGGGGAATCCGGTTCGGCAGCGCCTGTTTGCCGAAGGAGTTTCCCGGCGGGACGGGCGCCCCGGCCAAGGTTCTCCGCCAAAGATCGGCGGCGAGGGCTGTGGGGTGCGCGCCGCCGCTCTGCCCGCTCTTATCTGGGCACGACAGGCGATAATTCGGCGCTGGCCAAACAGCCCGGCGGCAGCTGGGTCCCGGCCGGCCCGGCGCAGAGACCTGGCAAACTCACGGCAGGGGTGGGAAGGCGTCCCGGGGATGCCGATGGAAGCGGCACCCCGAAACACCACGTGTGTGCCTCTGCCCCGCACGGCGACCGGGCACGCCACGGCCCCGGGGCCNCCGCCAGGGGGCAGGAGCAGCGCCGCGCTACCGTGCCCGCGCCTCCCACGTGGTCTAGCGGTGAGGATTCCTGGTTTTCACCCAGGCGGCCCGGGTTCGACTCCCGGCGTGGGAAGCTGGATTTTTTTTATTTTCTTTTTTTTGTCCTGCCCGGGATTCCTTCGGCCGAAGGGTTGTGGTTAGACCGAGGTGAATAAAGTCACCGGGGAAAGGAATGCTGTCACTGTGATGCACAGAGGGAACACAGGGACACACACGGCAGGTGTTCAGGTAGAGAAGAAGAAAAGAACTCTCTCTTTTATTGCTGATTTTGTATATATAAGTTTCTGGACAGTGGCCAGAGATTGCACAGAGAAGTTACCACCTCTCCATCTCCACTGCTCCCTTGAGAAGTCCATCAGGTGATATCTTCTCACAAAGGAATGCAAACACGATCCTCGTTTATCTGACAATTCATGAGCAATGACTCCATTATACCAAAACAAATCGAAGACTTATTTTCGAAGACAACAGAATGCCTCTGCTTATGCTGAGCTGGGGAAGGGCTTGTACCCCCGGATCCCTACCAGGGAATAATGCCCATCTCCATATTCCGGACCAGGAAAAGGGCGTGGGTCCCTATATCCCAAAAAAGGAACGGGTTACATCCCCCTGTGCCAAACCAGGAAAGGGCATGCATCCCATATCCTGCACAAGGAGAAGAGATCCATGCCCACATCCCAAGCCAGGGAATAGGATTCATCTCCATATCCCAAACCAGGAAAATGGCATATCCCATACCAGGAAGGGGGCTGCACCTCGAATATCTCAGGAAAAGGGATGCATCCCCATTTCCCAAACCAAGAAAGGAGATGAATCCCCATCTGCCATACCGGGAAAGGGGACACATCCCCATATCCCAAGCCAGGGAACAGGATGCATCCACACACCCCAAAACCAGCACCCTGGAAAGCAGGGAATCTCATGCCAGAGGGACATGCCAACCCCAGCACAGCCTCCCTCCCTCCCCTGGGAACACTGATCCTGTCGGTTATTTTTAGTACTCCTCTCCCAGAGGCCAGAGTGGCTGGCTTCTCCCTGCAGCCCTGGATCCCCCGGTCCGAAGCGCATTCCCGGCGGGCCCGGCCGCCCGCTTGCACAAGAGGATGGGCGAGGCAGTCGCCCGCGTGGCCAGGAAGGTGAACGACACGGTGGAGAACAAAACGGATTCCCTGGGTAAGCCCAGTCCGGCTCCCGCTTGGGGCCCGGGCAAGGATCGGGTATCCGGGAGCAGGGCTCTATTTTTCACTGCCACAGTCTAAAAAAAGCTGTCGGCGTTCCCTGCCCGCAGCTCTGGAAAAGGGAGCGGCTCCCCCAAAGGGCCCTCAGCCCCACAAAGCTAGAGCAGGTTCACATAATCCCGTGGGATGTGTCCCTCCTTGGAACAGCGGCAGGAACAGATTTTTCCCCCATGTTGTCTTGTCAGATTTGTGTTTTCCTGCAATTTCCCCATTTCCAGCTAATACCCAAGAGTTCATCAAAGGAGAGAGATGAAAGCCACTCGGTTTCATTCCCACTGGATTCCCAGCCCTGGGATATAAACCAGCATGTGCCAGGAGCTGGAGCTTCACTGCTCAGGCTCTCCACATCCTCCTGAGAGAATCGTGGGAGGAATGGAACGGGCTCCATCAGCCCCCACAGTGGCTTTGGGGAGGGGGCAGGAAGCAGAGCCCATCCTGGGCCTGGAATACAGTGTTTCCATCCCTGGCATCTCCTGGGAGGAGAAACTGAAGCAACTCAAGACAAAACAAGGAGGCCTCGAGGTGAAAAGCAAAATCAAAGCTTTTTTCCCCTTCCCACCACTTGCCATGGGACAAGCATCCACAACCATGAGAAATCCAGCTGGGAGCATGCCCAGGGAAATCTCTGCTCCATCCCCATCAGTCTGGAATAAGCATCCCTGAGCTGCTCAGGGAATTTCCCCTGGGAATTAGGGACACAGGAGAACAGGATGACTGAAGCTTGTAAAGTTCTCTCTCTGTGCACAGATCTGGCCAACTGCAAACTGATGACCTTCCCCGTTGGAATCTACAAAGCCATGAGGAGCGTCGCCGAGGGGATCCATCGCATCTCCCTGGCCAACAATGAGCTCAAGTCCATCTCCAGCCGATTCCTCACCACCTTCAGCCAGCTGACAGGTGAGGGGCTGCCACTCCCAATCCCCTGGGACACTCCAGGAGCCCCCAGGTTGCTGCAGAGGGGGTGCAAAGCACCCAAGAGTCTCCCCTGAGCTCGCACCTCGTTGCAAGCGTTAGTTCAGACCCCCAAAAAATCCGTATTTCCTTATACCTTCTGCCTCTTGAAGGATGAGGAGTCACTCATCACCCTCCAGCTCCATCCAAGGATGGGGCTGAGGATGGAGGAGGACAGGAAAGGTAGCTTGGGGGCAACAACGGGGCATGGTTGAGACGGGGCTGTGCCGACTAATTAGTCCTCATCGTGAGCCATCGGCGAGTGCTAATCACTGCAGGAGATGGGGGCGATCCTCAGCACCACAGGGACACCTCCCTGCGGAGCCCAGAGAAAGCAGATAGAGGCTAATCTGCTAAAAAAGCCTCCAGAGCATCCAGTACCATGCTACTGAACTCTGAGGACGCTACCGGGGATGCTCTGGCGGCTTCTAAAATCAAATTTTGTTCCACCACACAAATGGCACTGTGGTGGGTGCCTGGGGAGGCTTCCCTCGTTCTGGAGCCAGGGCATCATCTGTGAGAACACCCCTAGGCTGGGGAAAGGAAGCACATCCAGCAAAGGAAATCAATTTTCATTTTCTAGACAGCACAGCAAGCCCTGAAGGGAAAAAAATGACCTTGTTTCCCAGCAAGGGCTTTGCTCCACCAATAACTCCGGTGATGAACTGCACCGGGGCTCAGCAGGAACAGAGCCCCAGGGCTGGGGACAGGCTGAATAAGGCAGGACCTATAAATACCAGGTATTAGCAGGGGCAGGGCAGCTTGTGTGGGTATTTATAGTGCCAAAAACCCTGTGTCACTGGAGAAGGACGCTGGGACAGCAGGATAGGGGTTCTGTCCCCAGGACTGCTGCTCCTGGCCCCACAGGAGCTCGTTTCTGGGGCATGAAAGCATCACAGACCTGTGATAAATAGGTTCTCTTCACGTCTAAAGACATTTCTTTAGGTATTCTTTTAGGTATTAGGAAATAATTCTGTTTATTCCTCAGAAGGGGGTCAGGCACATGAATACAGAGAGCTAGCCTTAAGCCATGACTAATGTCCACTGGGGTGGTAATTGCACTGACTTTATGAGGAAATATTCCTTATTTTTCACAGACCCTGCTTGCAAGAGGCTGCCCAATTTCATTAGGAAAGCTTGAGGAAACCAACAAAAACATGACTCCTAAATGTGCTATTCCCAGCAGGCAAATCTACAACGGCAACCACGGAAAACAGCAAAAAAAAAAAAAAAAAAAAAAAAAAAAAAAAAAAATTTTTTTGGAGCTGAGCT
This sequence comes from Sitta europaea, assembly GCA_013400255.1. Classification (NCBI taxonomy): domain Eukaryota; kingdom Metazoa; phylum Chordata; class Aves; order Passeriformes; family Sittidae; genus Sitta; species Sitta europaea. The sequence goes on along the minus strand of VXBS01003556.1, from coordinate 36,124 downwards.
GGAATCCCACTGATGGACTGATGGACCTGGGAACCCCCGGGGGACAGAGGCTGTAAATCAAGCCGTGTATTAGTGATTTTCCTTTTTTATTTTTTTTTCCCACCACCTCCCTTCTCTCTTCGCAGAGCTCAACCTGGCAGGCAATTACCTGCACCGCCTGCCCGAGGAAATCACCTCCCTGCAGCACCTCCGGGCCATCGACCTCTCCCGAAACAGATTCCGGCGTTTCCCGGAGTCCCTGGCCACCGTGCCCACCCTGGAGACCATCGACCTGGAGGAGAACGAGATCGCAGGTGAGCTGGACCTTTTCCCACTGGAATAAAAAGGTGATTTAGCATCACCCACCCCCAGGGGTGATGCTAAATAATCAGAGCCTGCTTAGCCATTTCGCGGTGTTTTCACCGCCCCCCAGGGAAAAGCTGCTGCAGGCGTGGTGGGAGCCAAGCCCCGTTCAAGCTGGCATGTGTCTCTTCAAGGCACCTCCAGCTGGGGTGACCCAAAACCCCCAGATTTCGTTTAAAAAAATCGCAGAACCCGGCCCCAGGAATGCTGGGCTGCTTGCTGACAGGCTAAGCGAGGACACGAACCCACCTGAACGTTTCCCAGAACAAACAGGAGCTGTTTAACACTGCAAAAATCCCCTAAAAATGAAATTAAAGGCATGGCAAGAGACGCTCAGCCCTGCTGCGGCAGGAAGATCTTTCACGTGCAAAAGCTGAAGGCTTTGGAGTCTCCAAAAGGGATAAAGGGGCAAAAGGAGTCTCCTGAGCAAAAGGGGCACAGATAAAAGGGGATTTATTTAGGAGGCAGCTTTCAAAGAGCCCGGGCTGGAGCATCCCACAGCCCCCATAGATCCCCAGGGAGGAGAATGTGGGAGCCCACTCGGTTTTTGCTGTTTTATCTGGGATTGCTTCAGCTGCTGCTCCCTGCAACTCGAGGTTTATTAACATCCTCACATCAGCTGCTCCCCAGCTGTGCTTGTAGAAACACTGGAATTAAAAAGTGTTTCCACAGGAGCCAGAGGAAAGCACGGCTTTTCCTCACCCTCTTTTTCTCTGCTGCCTCCTGGAAAGAGCTGTCTCACTTTGAGTTCCCTCCATCACTTTTTGAGTTTAATTGGCTGGTTTCAATCCCAGCTGGTCTCCAAACAGCATTTTCCTCGCTTGTTTTGTGCAAGCAAGGGTGCTGCAAGAAGGGAATACAGCTTTTTTGGTGCCTTTTTCCCTGCTAAAATGCAGGGAGGAAAGGCTGCACACCCAGCTGGATTGATCCTGGGTTGGGAAGAGAGCAAGGCTGCCAGGCTTGGTCACCTCCCACCAGGCTCCCCTCAGCTGGGAGGTGTCCTCCAGATGTAGGAAAAATAAAAACAGTAAAATTTAACAATTTCAAGCCAAAATGTGGTGGGGATTTGTCTGAGTAGTGCACACAACGCTGCCTGGCTGCAGGAATAGGTGATGTGAGCTTATTTTACACATTCTCTGGAAAGGGAAGAGGTAGACACCAGAAAGCCAGAGGGTTCAGGCCCGTTTTTTTCCAAGCAAACAAAAACCTGGGCAATCACATTGCTCCTACCAGCCCTTCCCAAACAGGTTCCAGGCTTCCTGCTCCCTGGGAGCTTGTGAGGTTGCAGATCCCCTGCTTTGTGGTGCAGTGCCCTGCCTGTCCCCCTCTGCCATCCCAGGGATGCTGGAGAGGCTCTGTCAGGGCTGCAAACCCGATTTAAAAGCTCCTGCTGAAGCAGCTGAGTGACCCTCTGAGACATACTGAGCTGGAGGTGGTAGGTAATGTTTTCCAAAAGGGAAACAGGAGTGAAAGGAGATTAATTAATGCCTGCCTGGAGCCTGTGGGCTCTGTGAAAGGAGACATTTAGTGCCACAAGCCACCCTTTTCATCTAAATAAGCTCTTAACCCTGCTCTGTAATTAGTTATATATTACTGTCAGTGCTTTTAACTCTTTCCCTGATAATTAGAGTTATATCAAACCAGCGTTTTAAGCTTCCAAATCCTTGGGGAGGTTTTGGTGCCCGGAGCTTCGGCTTCTCTTTCCCTTATTCCTTGATTAATGGTTTAATAGGGATGATGTTGAGACTGCTGCCAAGGCTGGGGAAGTCACTGCTGGGGGCAGCTGTGGTTAATTCTGACCTCCTGAGAACGTCAAGATGGGGCAAAGGGGGATGGTTTCAAACTCAGAGTAAGGTTAGATGGGATATGGGGAGGAAATTCTTTCCCCTGTGGGTGATGAGACCCTGACACAGAGACTCTGTGGATTCCTGCTTACAGCATCCTGGGATAGTGGAAGGTATCCCTGCCTCCACCCAGGGTGTGGACTGGATGAGCTTTAAGGTCCCTTCCAACCCAGACCACTCCAGGATGGTGTCACTCACTTTTTGCCAACATTCTGCTTTAATTATGTAAAAGCCTTTTCTCACCCTCTTTTTTTGCTTAACTGGTGAAGCCAGCATGAATAATTCAGGCTCAAAGGCAAGCCCTCATCCATTGGGAAGGCAGCAAGAGATGCTTTGGGTTGTTTTTAGAGGAATTTGTGGCTCTCAGGGCACAGCCCTATGGCTGCAGGCTGCACTGTGTGCCCTGCCTGTCCCTTCAGGGCTGAGTCACTGCTCCTTGCCTGGAATTAAGGTGCAGAGCTGAGCTGCTCCCGGCCTTTTGGTCCCCAAAATACTTTACTAAACTCCTTAATTTAAGCAAAATGAGTGAAAGCACTTCTAACTTTATCATGCTGGGTAAGAGGATGATTAAACTTCTCATTCTCTGCTGCATTAGACGATGGTTAAATAGGAAGATCTATGGGAAAAGATATTACTTTTGTGCTTCGAGGGAATAAAAAAAACAAGCAAAATTATATGGGGGAATGGCAGTGAACAAATTCACCATGAAGAAGAGGTTATTAAAGAAATTCATGTGAAGCTCTGCCTGATGAGATATGCACTCCTGGGGAATTTGTGTATGGAAAATAACACTGTTTTCTGGAGGAGAAAGAGGGGAAAAACAAAGGCACCGAAGTGTTTGAGTGTTTTTCCAGCATGAAATAAGTTTCATGGTTTGAAAATCACATAATCATCTACCAGATACAATTACAAGACTGCAATTCTGCTCCAGGTGCTGGCAGAAGAAACAGGAGCTGGGATATAAAAGGCTCTTGTCATTTTGGGGGCCAAATGAAAAGGAAATTCGTTAAGGCAAATCAGACAGGTGGCTTTGCAAACCAAATATACTATTGTACTGCATATTGTATTGAATTGTAGCAAAATCTATCACCTTTTAATGACATTTGTGGTTCAAATCAGTCTCATTCCTTGGCTCTCAGTGGATTCACATTGGATTCACATCCAGCTGAGCTGCACTTTTTTTTTTTTTTTTTTTTTTTTTTTTTTTTTTTTTTTTTTTTTTTTTTTTTTTTTTTTTAATGCAGAACTTGTAAATGTAATGTTTTCTAAAGGACAACAAAATCCAAATCCGTGGAAATTGCAAAATAGAAGGGTGCCTGTTGCTGGCTGAGAGCCATTTTGCAGCCTGTCCAACAAGGGCAAAGCCCACGTGCCCTCCTGTTAGCTTGGAGAGGGCTCCTGGGCATTGCAACACTGGGGATAAAATCAGGGAATAAGTCTTTGAATGCTAATTCAGTGTCCCAGCAGGGGTTTTATCAGTACTGGTAGAACTGGAGGGCAGCACCCACATTGGATATCTTGTTTGCACCATAGAATCTCAGGCTCATTTAGGTTGCAAAAGACCTCTAAGTCCATGGAGCCCAACAGAAAACCATTTGCCTGAGCGGTTGGATGAATGAGAATTTCCCTGTGTTTCTGTTTTGATCAAAGCTTGCAGACAGGCAGGGGCAGGGCTGGGTGCAGAGAGGAGCTCTCCTTCCTACCACCCCTCCAGGATGGATTCTTGTTAGGTTTTTTAAAATATAAAAATATATGTTTTCTTTCTTGCTGTTTTGTTTTTCTTGTCTGGGCCTTCCTGGGGTTTCTGAGAGCTCTGTGAGCTTGGCTTACACCTGACTTAACTTGTCTCTGTCTCTGTAAAGGTTTTCTCTTTTCCCCCAGCCCTGTGTCTGAAGAAGAGGTCGAGTCATCGGTTCTCTCATGTTCAGGAATTTGTTTATTCTTTGCTTATCTCATATTTGTTCCCTGGCCCATCACAGTCTTCTCTGCAGGCCAGGTTGTGCTGAACTCCCCAGGCTTGGTTGTGGTGTTCTCTCCACCCTTGGGATGGAACTATCTTTTATACTGAAAATGACCTATGCTTCATTTAAAACAATTCTCCAATATCTATCCACTCTGTTGTACAGTGTACTTTTGTTCTAAACCAACCCAAATGTGCCACACCACCACAGGAGATGGAGAACAAAAGGATGAAGAAGAAGCCCAGGGACACACCCCATCTCCTCCATCTTTGCCCCCTGATCTCACAGTCTAAAATCCCAAAAGTTCTACTTTTTCACCCTGCGACGTGCTAATTATCATTCTATCTAAATCCTTGTGACTTATAAATCTTGCCAGGGCGGTCAGAGGGATGTGCTGGTTCGCACAGATTCTCACCTGCCTGCTCTCTCCCCAGAGGTGCCCACGGATACGCTGGCCTCCATGGCGCTGCTGCGGACCCTCAACCTGCGGGCCAACCCCGTCAGCCCCGAGGTGCGCCTGCTGGTCCGGCCCCTCGTCCCCTTCGAGCTGCTGCTGTCTCCAGAGGAGCCCATCCCTAAAGCCTGACAGGATCCCAGCTGTCCCGAGGGGTGGCTGCCCACGAGAGGGGCTTGGCTCAGGTTTCCGTGCCAAAGCCACGGCCAGCCGGTCCTGAACCCCCGAGCCAGTGCCTCTTTTTTCCTCAATTAAAAGCAAGCAGCGGGGGCTCCCCCGTGAAGGGATGGCTCTGCCGGATCCCGAGCCTGGCAGTCTCCCTCTTGTGTGTTTTGGGCATGCAGAGGAGCTGCAAGGCGCCTGGTGGGAGGTTTGGGTAGAGCTGGGATCTGGGTATTCACCCTCCCACCCGGGCGGTGATGGGGAGGAACCGGGATGGTGGAGGACACCCCTGCGGCTGTGAGGGATCTCCCTGGAATTGCTGACGTGGTGATGTGCCAAGCGCCTGATTAAATGCTTTACTGTTACATCAGGGGCGTTGTGTCCGATTAAATTCCAATTACCAATCCTTAAAGAAGCCCCTTCGCACAGCTGCTCGCTGCTGGATGAGTCCAGCTGGATTCCCCCAAACCCAAGCAGTATTTCCCAGGAAAAATCCTTGTTTTCCAAGGAGTTTTTCTTCCTTTCTGTCTTTTCACCGAGGAAACCAAAGCCACCCAATGCCAGTGGGTCTCCACAGGCTGCTCACCCCGTGGGTGCCCCCAGGAGTGTGCACCCACCTCTTGGGTGCTGCGGGTCCTCAAGTCGTGCTGATTTCCTTCCAGGAAATAATGTCCTGGAGAGAGTTGGCTTCTCAGTGGCAGGGAGGCCACTGCCAAGCACACCCATGTCCCTTAGCAGCTGCATGCCTGCAAAAAATAAAACCTCCTGGGAGAAACCCCAGGTGTTATCTCAAAACGCCTTGTTTAAACATCTCCCTTGTTTGTTCCTTTGGGTATTTAAGGGACAAACACTTCCCAATGGTGTGTGCCGGCTGGGGACAGCCAGGAATGGCAAATCCTGTAAATATTTGTCTTCTAGACTTGCCAAACTTTGGTAAAAGATTATGGTAAGAGATGTTGGGCACGCTGGAGGAGCTGGGGTTGAGTGGAGCAGCCTGGAGGCAGGAGGACCAACATCCCAAAACATCGTGTCGCTTTTCCCCGTGTGAGGATTGACGGGTGGGGGATCTCCCCACTCGTCTTGAGGCTCCTGGCATATTTTCCTCCCGGGATGGCCAGGAGCGCTGCTGGGGACACCGGCATTCGGTGAGGGGACCTGGGCGGCAGCAAGGGGACACAGACCCCGACCCTCCCTGGGGAGCCAACCTGCTCCCTCCCTCTCGCTGCCCCGCCCGGGCTGCCCGCCCCCGCGCTGCCTCCCCCGCGGGGGGCTGCCCGCGGGTCCCCCGGTATCCATGGCGATAGGAGGCTCTTTCCCCCCACGCCCCCTCCCCTTCTCCGCNGCACCGGGGCTCCGGACCGGGCGGCAGCGACGGAGGGAGGGACGGGGGCGACCCTCGCCCCCTCCCCCGACAGCACATCGCCTCCGGCGGTAGTCCCTGCATGGCAGCGATGGAGCCCTCGGAGCCGGGTCGGGCCGGCGGAGGTGAGTGACAAGACCTGATTTATTTTATCCCCCGGACAAGCTATCCACCCCTCATCCCAGCCCCTGTTCCATCAGACAGCCTCTCCCTGCGGTGGTTTCCCACAGCCAGGCAGGGAAGCAGGTGATCCATCGCCCCCCATGCGGTCCCCCCATCCCCTTGTCACCACGTCCGAGATGTCAGTGCTGAACTGAGGATGCCTGCATCCATCCATCCATCCATTCCTCCGCCCATCCACTCATCCATCTATCCATCCAGCACCAACCCGGGCGCTCAGCAGCCCCTTATTTTCCTTTCCCCATCTTCCACCTTGCTTTTAAAACCACCTCCAATTCCACAGGATACCAACCTCCTGCTCATGCTGCACTGCAGCCCCAAAAGATAAAAGTCCCGCAAAGTTTCAGGCTTAATATCACAGGTTCTGGGCATTCTCATCACAGGCTTTGTAATTGCTCATGCTTACAAAGCTGGTTCACGCATCTCATACCGACTATCTGGAGAATCTTGCCTCCTCGATCCCGCTACTCCCTTGCCTCTCCAAGAGGCTCCTTCTCCTGTAAGAGGCTGCAAACCCCCCCCAGCGACTTTCTGAATCCCCACTGCAAATGTGCTGCCGAAATCCTGCACCCAGGACTGGGGTATTAGGGGCTAGATAGGGCTCTCCTGCCTGCCAGAACCTCGAGGAAGCCGGTGGTCCCGGTGGCTGGGAAAAGCATCTCGGCTGGCGTGGGGAGCACAGGGATGGGGGGATGCTCCAGCTGCCCATCGCACGGCGGCTTTTGGAGGGCAGGCGTTTAGGCTGAGCCTCAGAGCTAAAACGTGCCTTTCCTCGCCTCACCACTGCAGCCCGGGTTTTCCCGGAGCCAGTCTCGTCACCGCTGCAGGCAGCTCCTGCCCACGCCCGGCATCCTCCCGCACCGCCGCCTGCGTGCGGCTGGGGAAGCCCGAGGGTGCGAGCTGCCGAGCCCCGCTCCCCGTTCGATCCGTAGTGACAAAATGCCACCCCCGCGCCTCCATCAGAAGCTGCCAGATAACGATCAGAATGACAACTGTCGCTTTAGACGGGAGGGGAGGATGTCCTCTGCCCCAGCCCCTTTCCCTTGGTCATTGCGGCTTTGCCGGGGGGGATGAGATTTTGCGGAATATCGAATTGTAAACCTTGGAAGCACAGGGAGAAGCAGCGGGGGGAGGATTCTCCCAGGCCGGCCGTGGCTGGGACCACACGGACGCAGCTCCAATGAAGCTGGAGCATTGAAGTATCGGGATGTGCATTTGTCTTCCTTGCCTCGTCTCTAAAACAAGGCCCAGGAGATCAGGATGTCTTCTGGGCCACTCTAATTCCTCATCAAAAGAATGATGCAAATAATAATGATATCAAGTAATTATGATATCAAGCAATAATTGTGTGAAATAATAATGATATTAATGGTATCAAATAATAATGATGTAAAAGGATAATTCAGCCTAGGTGCTGCAGAACCTTGAGCTGTGTAACCCAAGGAGGAGGAGACTTGTTGGGGCACGTAGATGAGTCCAGCAGGACATGTCCCAACCAGTCTGGGCACTGTAATAAATATGAAAACTCACCTCTGGTGGGTTAAGAAATGAAGGGAATAATTGCTTTATTCTCTCCTGGCCTCATTTTCCTGTCTTCCCTTCCCCAGGCCCTTCCAATGGCACCTGGTGGCCCAACTCCAGCACCACCAGCCACCTCCTGAGGGAGAACTACACCTTCCTGGCCTACTACCAGCATTCCTCCCCCGTGGCCCTCATGTTCATCCTGGCCTACACCTTCATCTTCCTCATGTGCGTGGTCGGCAACATCCTGGTGTGCTTCGTGGTGGTGAAGAACCGCCAGATGCGCACGGTCACCAACATGTTCCTCCTCAACCTGGCCATCAGCGACCTGCTGGTGGGCATCTTCTGCATGCCCACCACCCTGGTGGACAACCTCATCACAGGTGAGCAGGGCAGAGAAGCATGAGGAGCAGAGAGGAACTTTCCCCTGTGCACGAGTGGGAAAGACCTTTTTGGTTTTTTGAGGTTTTGGACATTTGTGGTAAAATAAGTTTGGCCTTAATGCTGCACTTGTAAATTTTTTTTGAAGTTCAGCCATTCTTCACCAAGCAATGCTAAAAAAACCCTCCTGTTCTTCCTGCATCCACCTTCTCCCGTGCTGGCTCAGCTCTGCCTGTTGACCTTTCCAAAGATAAGGGAGTGGGGAGGGTTCAGCTGCAGCAGCAGCCAGGCCATAGGGCAGGGTTTGTATTTATTGATTACGGGGTGTGATTTATTTATTGCCTTGGTATTGGGGTCAAGAAACAAGACAAAAGTCCTTCTGATTGAGGATCCCAAAATCGGTAGGAAAAATGACAACCACCACATTCCTTGAGTTTCTAAGTCTAATGTGCATCTTTTTTACCAACTTTGGGGTTCTTCTTCAAGGACCCATGCTGCTAAAGGCTATCTTCACACAAGCACCCTGTTAGGAGCGGGACGTAGCATTCTCCAGCCACAACACAGTGGATGGGGACACCTAAAGGGAACTGGGCAAGGCAGAGGCACCTACAGCCTCCATGGTGTCCCCTAACAGGTTGGCCCTTTGACAACACCATGTGCAAAATGAGTGGCCTGGTGCAGGGCATGTCCGTCTCCGCCTCTGTCTTCACTCTGGTTGCCATCGCCGTGGAGAGGTAGGTCAGCATGGGCATGTGGGCACGTGGGGACCAAGCAATCTCCAGCAGGTCCAGGTGCCCTGTGTGTTTCCCATCATGGGAAAGCTCCTGGGAATGTCAGGAGCCCGCCACAGCTCTCCAGGACGACCACAAAGCTGTCCATGGGGCATTCCAGCGAGGTGTCCTTCCCCACGCTGAGCTGAAAACACCAGCCTATCTCTGCCACCAAAAGAGAAAAGAGAAGTAAAGAGAAAACCCACCTCACCCTCCATTCCCCATTCCCACCTCTGGGTCCTGGCCGTCCTCCTTGCCCAAAGATGCCCCCACCAGGTGCCCCAAGCCCCCACCAGCTGTTCTCCCACAGGTTTCGCTGCATCGTCCACCCCTTCCGGCAGAAGCTGACGCTGAGGAAAGCCCTGCTGACCATCGCCGTCATCTGGATGCTGGCCCTGCTCATCATGTGCCCCGCTGCCGTCACCCTGACCGTCACCAGGGAGGAGCACCACTTCATGGTGGACACCCACAACAACTCCTACCCTCTCTACTCTTGTTGGGAGGCCTGGCCCGAGACGGGGATGAGGAGGATCTACACCACCGTCCTCTTCTCCCACATCTACGCGGCTCCCCTCGCCCTCATCGTCATCATGTACGCCCGCATCGCCTTCAAGCTCTTCAAGTCGGTGGCGCCTGCCCACGGCACAGAGGAGCCGGAGGGGAGGCGGATCTCCCGGAGGAAGGCCAAGGTCATCAACATGCTCATCATCGTCGCCCTCTTCTTCACCATCTCCTGGCTGCCCCTCTGGACGCTGATGCTGCTGACGGACTACGGGCGGCTGAGCGAGGGCCAGCTCCGCCTGCTCACCGTCTACGTCTACCCGTTCGCCCACTGGCTGGCTTTCTTCAACAGCAGCGCCAACCCCATCATCTACGGCTACTTCAACGAGAACTTCCGCCGGGGCTTCCAGGAGGTGTTCAGGGCGCCCCTCTGCTCGCTGCGCTGCCAGCGCAGGCCCTACACTCCCCGCGGCCACGGCCGCGGGACCCTCTTCAGCGCCCACAACCGCATCTTGGCCCAGGCCAGGAGAACCAGCGCCTCGCCCGCCGCGTCCGAGTCGGGGCCGCTGGCCCCACGCCGCGCCGGCGTCCCTGCGTGGGATGGCTGAGTAGCTGTGGCCACCAAACTGCTCTGGACCAAGGGCTTGTGGGGTGGGTAGTGGGGATTTGCCATGTTATGGCCATGAGGCATCGAAATAAAAGCGTGTCCTGCTGGTGCCTCGTCCCTGGCTCCTCAGCTTCCCATCCTGAGCCCCTCGGCACCACAGGGTCCTGCAGAACCCCCCCTTACCCAGGTCCAGTGCAGGCATGGCCAGGGAATGCAGGGATCCAGGAGAGGTGAGCATGGCCATGACATGGAGGGGAATGCAGCACCGTGCTGTGCCATGCCAAACCACGCTGCCGTGGCCGTGCCAGGCAGGACCAAGCCTGGGCCATGCTACCATGGCCGTGGGGAATGGACCATTCCACGGCCATTCCATGTGTGGGTGATGCTGTGGCCGTGTTGTACCAAGGCATCCCACACTGCTGTGGCCGTGCTGGACCATGCTATGCTGGGCTGGACTGTGCCAAACCACGCTCTTGTGTCCCTGCTAGACCAAACCACGCCATGCAGGACAAGGCCACTCCTTGCATTTGTGGCCATTCTGGACTACATCCCACTGTACTGCTGTGGCCACGCCATGCCACCCCATGCTGTTAAACCTGTGCTGGGCCAAATCATGCTGTGCCGAATTGTGCCGGCCCACCCTCCTGTGGCCATGCCAGGCAGGATCACACCATGCTGGACCATGACACTGCTTGCTACTGTGGCCACACTGAATTATGCTGGGCTAGGACCATGCTGTGCCAGTCCATGCTGTTGTGGCCATGGCAAGCAGGACCATTGCGTGCTGGGAAGAACCATTCCCAGCTGGGACAGACCATCTCCAGCCAGGCTGGGCCATTCCCAGCTGGGAAGAACCATTCCCAGCCAAGCTGGGCCATTCTAATATGGGAAGAATCATTCCCAGCCGGGCTGGGCAATTCCCAGCCAGGCTGGACCATTCCCGGCCAGGCTGGGCCATTCTAATATGGGAAGAATCATTCCCAGCCGGGCTGGGCAATTCCCAGCCAGACTGGACCTTTCCCAGCCGGGCCGGGCCATTCTAATCCATAGATAACCATTCCCAGCTGGGAATAACCATTCTAACCTGTGGATAACCGTTCTAACCCGTGGATAACCATTCTAACCTGTGACTAACCATTCTCAGCCGGGCCATTCCCAACCGTAAATAACCATTCTAATCCATGAATAACCATTCTAACCCATGGATAACCATTCCCGGCCAGGAATAACCATTCTAACCCAGGAATAACCACTCTAACCCGGGAATAACCATTCTATCCCATGGATAACCACTCTAACCTGGGGATAACCGCTCTATCCCGTGGATAACCACTCTATCCTGTGGATAACCATTCCCAGCCCGTGGATAACCATTCTATCCCATGGATAACCGCTCTATCCTGCGGATAACCGCTCTATCCTGCGGATAACCATTCCCAGCCCTTGGATAACCATTCCCAGCCCGCGGATAACCATTCCCAGCCCGTG
>VXBS01003556.1:7855-23929 GCA_013400255.1 Sitta europaea | reverse complement strand
CGGCGATGTCGCGGTACGGCGTGGAGGAGCGCGCCGGGCCCCACAGCCCCGAGTACCGGCTCTTCTTCAGTGAGTGCCCCGGCCACACGCCCTCCCTGCCTCTGCCCGCCCCTGCCCGACCCGCCGCAGCCCGCTGGGGTGCGAGCTGCCGCGGTGTAACCCCCCACACACACCCAGCGCCTGACCCGCGGCCCCCTCCCTTTGCCTTGCAGAGGATGCCGCCGGGCGCTACATCTCGCCGTTCCACGACATCCCCATCTACGCGGACGCCGGGAAGGTAAGAGGAGGTCCTGAGCCACGCTGGGGATCGGGGAGTCCTGGAACATCCGGGAGATGCGGGGTCCTGAATCATCCAAGGGACCAGGGGGTCTGGGGACACACAGGGAATCAGGGGATTTGGGAACACACAGGGGACCAGGGGATCTGGGAACACACAGGGAATCAGGGGATTTGGGAACACACAGGGGACCAGGGGATCTGGGAACACACAGGGGACCAGAGGATCTGGGAATGTCCAGGGGACCAGGGGATCTGGGAATGTCCAGGGGATCTGGGAACACACAGGGAACCAGGGGATCTGGGAACACACAGGGGACCAGGGGATCTGGGAATGACCAGGGGATCTGGGAACACACAGGGAACCAGGGGATCTGGGAACACACAGGGGATCTGGGGATCTGGGAATGTCCAGGGGACCAGGGGATCTGGGAATGTCCTGGGGATCTGGGAACACAGAAGGTATCAGGGAGCCCTGAAACATCCCAGGGACATGGGGATCTGGGAACACACAGGGGATCTGGGAACACACAGGGGATCTGGGAACACACAGGGAACCAGGGGATCTGGGAATGTCCAGGGGACCAGGGGATCTGGGAACACACAGGGGATCAGAGGATCTGGGAACACAGAAGGGATCAGGGAGCCCTGAAACATCCCAGGGACATGGGGATCTGGGAACACACAGGGGATCAGGGGTCCTGAAACATCCAAGGGGCCAGGGGTTCCTGCAGCCTGAGACAGCCAGGGGAGGCTCCCAGCTCCCCATACTGCAGAAGCACCTCATGAAGTCATTGCCTCACCCTGCAAGGAAAGGGTTTCTTGCCATCCTGGCCTCGGGTGGAGCAACCCAGGAGAAGAGAACGGATGATCTCAATCTCAGTTTTTCCCTCAGAGATGCAAGTGGTTGGCTTGAGTTTGCCCATGCAGGCATATTGGGTTAGCTAAGCAGAAAACTGCTTTTTTTTTTCTTTGTAATATCTACACCCATTCCTATGGGTGCTGTGTGATATTTCAGGCTTGGGTTTTGGCCTGCAGTATAACCTGACACTGAAAACAGGGTGAAGATGAACAGGTTAAATTCCTGCTGTAGCATCTCCTGAGACCTCTTGCCTGGCAGAACTTGCCCCTTGCAGTGCTGCAGGGCTTTCACATCCTTCTAGCAGCCTGTAGTTAGTCAAATTAGGCTGTTCTGAATGCCCCAGCTTCACATCAAAATCAAAATAGTTGTGTTTCAGTTTTCATTTCATGTTTTTTCAGTGGTACCTTGAGCTCTCTGACTGTCCTTTACTGCTGTAGCTTGTTTCTTTTTCTGACATTTTTGTGCAGCTCAGAAAATGCAGTGGAGCAGCTACTGCTTGTTAGAGCTGAAATTCAGAGGTTCTGGGAAAGGAGAAAACAATATGCAGAGCTGAGGGATGGACCTCTAAAAATCAGCTGATTGAGGTACTGAGGTGAAGGTGATGGAGCTACCTGAGGTGCTCTGGGAAGTCTGGAGTGGCTTTTGCCTTCTCAGAGGAGGAAAGATGGATCATGGTCTTCAAGGACAAGTGGGGAAGCAGTGGCTGAATAGGGCAGCAGTTCCCAGGGCAGGTGCCTGGCAGGTAACCCAGACAAGGAAAATCCAGATGATGCCATGCTTTGCAGAACAGAGGAGGAAGGAGCACAGAGGTGAGGAGGAGTTCCTTGAACTGGTAATGCTTAACAGGGGAAACTGGGCTCCTGGTGTTGCCCTCAGGCACACAGTGCTGCTGCCAGCACCTCTGTGCCAAGTCATTCAGGGAAGAAAGTCACAGCAGCTGAAGGTCACAGTCCCCCCGAAGTTACACAATAGTGCTGGTCCCATGGGGCTCTCTCTGTGGCTGGAGTGCCTCCACACTGAGCTTTTACTCAGTGCCAGCTACGTTACAGGGCCCAGCTCAGAGCAGAAGGTTCTCCCACTCTGTCTGGGCTCCTTGATCTTTATCCTCAGACTCTTAAGACGCTGAGAGGATTGCAGGGTGGTTTTTTCAGTCTCAGGCTGTGTTGACCCTACCTGGACCTGTGTCTGTTGCAAAGGGTTGACCTTGGGCTGCTCTCTGCATGTCTTTGGCCAAGTTGGACCATGGGGAAGCTTCAGTCCTCAACAAAGATGCAGCCCCAAGTCATCTTTCCCTGCCTGCAAAGCTGTAAATGCCCAGCCCAGCCTGTTCCATGGCCTCATTCCTTCCCTCGAGTTAGGAATAAAAATAGTTCTGTGCCTTTCTGCATACAAAATGCAAATGAGCAGTGACCCCCCCCCTGCAATTAAGGGGTTGTAATAAAGCTCTGCTAGGGAAGGGTGTGGGCAAAGTCAGTGATGTAACACTTGTTGCACAATATCAATCCAATTATGGGGCAACACAGGTTCGAGGGACTTTGCCATGCTAATGCTGCTTAGGGTGGGGATTAGAAACCTTGCCCAGGCCAGGGAGCAAGGTTTGACTTTTTGTTAAAAAGCCATAATCTCTTCAAACAGCAGATGTTAAGGTTCAGGTATGGAAAAGCTTGTTTTCTTGGAGAGGAGGCTGACATTGAACTCTCAGCCCAGCTGGATCAACAGGAGATGTTTTCAAGTGTCACCTGTAAACAAGATGCAGTCAGATGTGGTTCTGCATTTTCCCCCCACGTTTTTATCCTCACACCATGCCAGTAGCAAGCTTTTACAGGAGTGTCAGCTTGGAGAAAGGGCATCCTCCCTTACATTATGACTAGAGTATTTGGGAGTGATGGCCTCACTCATTCAGGGCAGTACATAAATACCCACACAATTAAATAGATGGCTTGTCCTGTTGCTCTTGTCTTTTCTGAGCGTCTCTTTCTGGAGCATTAAATATTTGTATTTAATAAATATGGCCCAAACCCCATTTTGTTATGTCCAGGGTAGTTTGTATGCAGCTGTTTGCCACTGATTTAACCTGTTCCTGTAGTGTAGGTGGCAACTGGTGGAGAACATGTGGGAACCTCAGTCTGGCCTTTGGGGTATTTCTTGGGGTTCAGCTTGGAGTGATGACATGTCACTGACTGGGCTACAGGACTTTTATCAGCTGTCTCAAAATTAGCACTGAGAAAAAAAAAAAAAGAAAAATAACAGCAGAAAACCCCTCACTGTTTCAGGTGTACTGGCTGGTTTTTGTGCTCACTTGTGTGTGTTCCCTAGATTAAAGTGTGGCACTGAGATTCCTTCCCACTCACTGCTCTTTTGCTTTCTTCAGAATGTGTTCAACATGGTTGTGGAGGTACCTCGATGGACAAATGCCAAAATGGAGGTAACAACGTTACAGTCCCAGTCTTAGTGCTTGGCTTTGCTAATCCCTCCTCCAGAACTGGAGTGGTTTCTAACTTCTGCCAGTACTTGCTTAATACTGGAAGTCTGGTGTGGAGGCTGAGATTGTGGAAGTTGGAATGCCTTGGTGTTCTCCAGTGGCTTCTGATTAAAGCAGTATTTTATGGTTCTTAAGCCCATGTGATTCCAAGGCTTGTAAGTCTGCTGGAAACCGTATCCCAAGGGATGCCAATGCAACAGGAGTTGTCAAGTACCAGCATCATCTCCTGGTCTCTTGGCTTGTCAGTTCCATTTTAAAAAAAATTACTTTTTTTTTTTTTATTGATAAAGGGTAAAGCAGAGGGATTTATGTGACTTTTCTTTCAGATTTCAACAAAGGAACCCTTAAACCCAATTAAGCAAGATGTGAAGAAAGGGAAACTGCGCTTCGTAGCGAACGTGTTTCCCCACAAGGGCTACATCTGGAATTATGGTGCCATCCCACAGGTACTGTGGTTTTTTCCCAGTGGCTCATCCCTCCTGCTGGGGAGCAGGGAAGGTGCCTGTGCTTGCTACTGTACTGTGCCAAAAGGTCAGCAGAGAGTCTGACCTGAAGTGTGGTGTTTGCAGCTCTATATTTCACCCTGCTGAGGGAGAGAACCTGTCAGGAAAACGGCATTTTTATTTTTATATTTTTATTTTATGTTTTTAAGCAGAAATCCCAAGTTTTAGGCTTCTATCTGATGCTCTAAACAAGCTCCCTGAGCTGCTGATCCTCAGCTGCTCTGAGGTCTGTTGGGCAGGAGCTTGCAGGTCCCTCTCTGTGGCTGAAGGGAGCTGTCACCGTGCATCTGGCAGTGCAGTGCCTTCAGTTCCTGCCTGGCAGAGCACAAGGTTTTATCCTAATGGTGCAGGATTTAGGCTGAATCTCTAGGGAAGACTCTTCTTGCCAACGCCCACCGTTGCACAGATGTGCTTTCCCAGAAACAGCTGGCAAGGTGGGGCCATGATAGTGACATCTGTAGATACCTGCTCTTAAATGGCTGGGGACTGCTAGATAAAGCACTTCAAACAAGGCTGTTTGCCTCTGATGTTCTGCTAGGCAAGAGTTTCCTCCAGAGAAATAAGCTCTCAGTGGCAGATCACAGGCAGACACACTGAATTTGGTATTTCTGCTCTTGACAGTAGCACATGTCAGGTGTTTTCCCCACGTGGCTTAACACAGGGCCTCAAAGTTGAGTGGTTTCCTGCTTGAATGGATTCTGGTGCCTGTTTCTTTGTGCACAATTGTGTCTTTTGAAGCCTTTGCTGTGTCATGTGTTCGTGGATCAAAGGTGTTTGTGCTTAACACTTCCTGGTAGAGAAATGTGATGGTGTTTGTGAATGGCCCCACAGCACCACCCAGGTGTCAAAACATCTTCCTGAACACCCTGGATCCATCACAAGGTCCTGACTACACTGGTCTTGTCCTGGTATGCAGAAGTTTGGGAAAAACATTCTTTTTTACATCTTGACCCCCTTAGGAGCACTTATGATACAGGTGGGCATGGAGTTCTTCTCACTCCTGATCAGGAGCATGTTTTAAACAGCTCTTGTGTTTGGAGTCAATTAATTGGCTTCTGGAGTTGTGTCCTTCAGTGTGCATTCACCACTGTGGGTGAGATGCACTGGGGAGCACAGTGGGACTCCACACTCTTATCACTTCTCTAGGGTTAGCAGTGTCTGCAATTGTTTAATTAAAGGGAAACAATACACCCTGTCTGTCTTCCAGCTCTGCTGGACTGCTATCTGGAGTTCAGGAAACTTCTGCTAAGGAATGAGTGGGGAGAGGAACAGGCAGGAAGCCAAATCAGCAATTGCCCTTTATAGATGTGAACTTCACCTTCAGGCAGCTGTGGGACAGAGGAGGAAGTCTGGAAAGTTGTTGAAAGGGGGTTTGTGGGTAGGAGGGAGCTGCTTACCTTTTGCAAGATGAGACCTTTTAAGTGGAATTCAAACTTCCCAGGCACAAGGGGAGCAGTAGCTCAAATACCTGACCTGGCAGCCGGTGTGAAGTGGGCCATCCTCTGTTTATTCCAGGCAACTGCATGCCCAAAATAAACCTTCCCTTTAACTACCTCTTTAAACCTGCGAGTTCTTATTCTTATGTACGGTTGATTTTTATGTTGGTTTGGGATTTTTGTTTTTTCTTTTTTCCCCAGACTTGGGAAGACCCAGGTCACAAGGATGAAAATACTGGTTGCTGTGGAGACAACGATCCGATTGATGTGTGCGAAATTGGAAGCAAGGTAACGCATCCTAAACGTCTCCTGAAACGTGTAATTAACGTCTCCAAAGTCAATTATCCAGGGACATTATTCATTTCCTACCTCCCTTCCCTTAACAATGTGATGTTTCCCTCTGCTGCCCTTGGAGATTGTTGCTGAGATGAGCCAGGGCTGATGAGCTGCTGACAGCAAGGGCTAATTTCATGGTAGCTGGCTGCTTGCTGAGCTCCTGCACAGCCTCCTGTTGTGCACACAGCGTGGACAGCAAGGCCTTCACCCTTGCAGGTCTGCTCTCGGGGAGAAGTCATCCAAGTGAAGGTGCTGGGCACGCTGGCTCTGATTGATGAGGGAGAGACAGACTGGAAGGTAATTGCTATCAACGTGGAAGACCCGGAAGCAGACAGCTACAACGGTGAGTTCCAGGGGGCAGGAGCAGGAGCAGAGCTTCCCTTCCTCCCCTGAAAGCCTGCAGGAGGTGGGGACAAGCCTTGCTCCTTCTGTGCAGTGGTATTAATCACATGTGAGGCTGACAATCCTAGAGTGAAACATTTCACTGCTGTTTGTCACCTGTGGCCACTCCTCTGCACAGCCTGGCATTCCAAACACGGGATGCCTGTCCAGTGGAAGGAAAGGGATTTTCCCCCAAGCCTCTGATCAAAGCTGTTTAAATGAGTCCACTCTCCTGGGGATACACACCCTGAGGATGAAACACAAACTTCCCTGAGGAGATTCTCACTGTGTCTCCTTGGGGAACCTGCCTGCAGTGTTGCTAAAGCTGCTTGGGAAGGGGCTGAAAGAGGCACAGCCCAGAACAGCTGGGCAGAGCCACAGAAATTCTGTAATTCAGTAAATCCTGTCACTGTTTCTGGCTAACAAACCCCGGTGTCCCCTGCCAGACATCGAGGATGTCAGAAGGATGAAGCCTGGATACTTAGAAGCTACTGTGGACTGGTTCAGAAGATACAAAGTACCCGATGGAAAGCCAGAAAACCAGTTTGCTTTTAATGGGGAATTTAAAGGCAAGGTAAGATCGCCTTCCTTTGTGCAGTGGCACCTTGTCCAAAACCTGAGCTCAGGGTTTGTGGGGGCACAAGTGAGTTGCTTGAGAGAATGGATTTTTATGGGGCCGCTGATAGTTGATTTTTTTTTTTCCCATAAGTTCATCCTACTCTTTTTCCAGCCTAGTGAGTGCAGGAATACCAGAAAAAAATGCCTGGGGTTATCTCCATGGTGTTGTAGAATATTTTTTTCATGTGAGATCACTTCAGGGCTGGGAGCCTCCGTGTCAGAACCAGGTGGAAAACACCAGGTTTATTTGCTCCAGCTCTGGAGCAAAGGCAGCTTGACATCACCCTTTGCCTCCCTTACCCTCCACTGGCTTTGTTCCACTGCAACCTGGTGCAAGCTAAACTTAACTCAGGAGTTAAAACACTTCTTCCTTCAGGCATGAAGTGTTCCTTCACACCCTGTGAGTAAGCTCTGCCTTGGCAGCTCTGCTCCTCTGCCTCTTCTCTGGCTTGGATCAGATAAGTTACTGCTCCTGAGCAGGTGAAATCCTGTTGTGGTGTCCTCACTCTTGCCCTTCCTGGAGTGCCATGAGGTTTAGTGAGGTGACTCAACTCCCAGAGCTCCAGAGGTGGTGCAGAGGAGGGGATTTCTTCCAAAAGCCCTCTCTGGGAGAGAAAATGGAAGTCATGAAGGACTCATCCCCTTTGGCTGTAGCACAGCACAAGGTTGGTCAGGCTGGAACACCTTGCTGCCCCTCAGGGTGGGTGAAACCTGTCAAGCAAACGGGAAAATCAGGATAAAGAACTTCACACATGCTCTGCAGTGTTTGATTTGGCTTGGTTTGGTATCAAACCAGGGCATTTAGTGCCAGTGTTCACACCGACAAAGAACTGCGTGCGTTTCCTTCTCCAGCTGACAGGTTAATGCTTGAGCATATATTGCTCATTTTTAAGGGAAGAGGTTGATATGTCTGGAAACAAATTCATTTTCAAGTAGTTGCAAAGCCAGATCAGCTGCATGTCTCTTCCTGCTGGTCTGAATTATTTGCCTGGAGTGGAAGGGAGCTCCTGGATAGGCCTGGATCAGCAAGACAAACCGAGTGGGAAGAGCAGCAGGGTGGAGGTGCTTTTATAATGGAGCACTGGCCTGAGACTGTGTTCAGTTTCTTTTGGCCCCAAGCTCACTCTGTGACCTTCACAGATCCTCCCAACTTGAAAGCAAAACAATTCTCCTGTGCAATCCTGGTTGTTTCAGCTGTTGTGTGCTGGGAATTTCTGCCGTTCTTCCCGAACGGCTCCGGAGTGGAAGAGGTTTCTTCCAGCCCCTTCCAGAGCTGTCTAAAATTAGCTCCTCAGAAGTGATGGTCTGCAGGAGGTGGTCTGGTGCTTCCCCATAACATGATGTTTGTTCTCATGTCCAACTTCAGGATTTTGCCCTGGATGTCATCAAAGGCACCCACGAACACTGGAAAGCTTTAATAACCAAGAAAACTGATGGAGGGGAGATCAACTGGTAGGTTAATGCTTGTGCTGATGTACTCCTTCCTGTCCCCTGAACTAAGAACCCTGGAACTTCCCTTCCTGAGTGCTGCCATGCTTGCTGTTAGCTGCCAGCTGTCTCCCCAGGCCTTCCCCCTCCACTTGGCAGCTGTGAACTGCGATCCTTAACATTCCATTCTTTAACGCTCCTGGGGGGAAGGCTGGGCTTGCACGTTCTCACAAGTGCCCAAATGTCTTCCAGCACCAACCTGACGGTGTCTGACAGCCCTTTCTGCTGTAGTCAAGACTGTGCAAAAGCTACTGTGGATGCAGTAAGTACCAGTTTTGAGTGGCCAAATCCCAGTGTTATTATCGGGAAGAACGGTGCAATCTGTGGGGTGAACTGTCCTCTCTGTGTGAATGGCACGTGGCGTGCTCCGAATGTTTTGGGGTGGCTGAACACCTGCTTCTGGTTAAACAGGATGGATGTGGAGCAAACCAGACATTCCTCCAGAGGCTTCTCCCTGCCCTTAGTCATCCAAGAGATGGAATCCCAGAGTTTGCGTGGCGGGCTAAACTTCTGAGCTGTAGCACAGCTGTCAGCTGTTCTGAGAGGGTTTTAATGTTTGGACTTCCAAGAGCTTCACAGTACAGGTCTCCCTTTGAGAAAAGAGAGTCTAATTCCTCAGGGATTTTGCATGCTTCAGAATGAAGAGCTTGACATTCCTGGTGTAGTTCTCCTGTCCAGCCTCAGGAATTCATTGTGTCTCCCTAGATTTGAAGAGTACTGCTGTTGGCAACGTGAAAGGGCTTAGAAGGAGGGGACAGGAAAATCGAAATGCAAATCTTGCCTCTCTTTCATATCTGGAAACCTGAGTCTCTCTGTAGCTCTGGAGAGACCTTTAAAACCATTGTCCTGTTTTCTAAAGTGCTGGTATCTCAATTAGGGGTCTCAATGAGGTTTTGGAAAGCCCTCATGGAGGATGTGTCGCCAGCCAGGGATTTTCTGTGTCTTTGCTTGTTGAACACCAGGGAAAGCTCTCCAGAGGAGTTCTCAGAGAGTCCTTCATGCCTCTATTCCACCATATTTTTTAAGCCTTCGTTGTAGGTTAAAACAAAAAGCAGCTGCCTGCCCCTGTGTAGACACTGGAGTGGGAGCTGCTTGTGCTGGGAATCAGAGGTGCACTTGGAGGAGAGCACCCCGGGCACCAGGGGCACCTCTGGAGCTGGGAGGCTCCAGGGAAGACAGGACACTGCACATGAGCTCAGCTGTTCCCCCACAGCTCACCAGCTGCCACAGGGTCTTAAATGGTGCTCAGGAAAGACTTGTGCAGGCCTAAATGATGTGTGCAGAGTGCCAGGACACCCCTGGTCTCTGATAACACCTTTCTGGTTTCAGGCGCCGCCGTGTAAAGCTGCCTGCCCCGTCCCACCCGAAGGTGAGTCCCAAACCCCACCCTGACATCCCAGGACAGAGCAGGGGCTTCCTCAGGGGAATTATCCATTGAAAAATGAGGCTCTGAACTAAACCTGGCTGTTGCTGTAGCCCAGGAAAGCTGAGGGCAGAGTTGGGAGCAGAAAGAGGAGCTAGGCTGACACTTCCAATCCCTCCATGGGGAATAAACCTGTGGAGAAATGCGTGTCTTTGGGGGGGGCATGGGAGCTGGAGGTCAAATGGCTTTGCCTCCCTTAGGGAAGCCTGGCTTGCTGTCCTTGCCTGCACCAAGTCGTGGGTGCTCCTAATGGCAGCCTGAGCAAGGATGACTGCTTTGAGAAAACAAATCCACGTAAACAGGGTTGTGCCAGAACCTGTTTGCTGTGCTGAGGAGCTGTTGCCAGGAGCAGAGGAAGCCCCTGAGCTGGAGGTGACACATACACACTGCCACGTGACTGCTTAATAACTGGGTGCTTCACAGAGCACTAACCCCCTCCTTTTTTCTGCCCCACACAGTTGATAAATGGTTCTACTGCCAGAACTAAGTCCCGAGGATGCTGGTGAGACAGCTGTGTCCTTCCCACCGAGGAGCTGCCACGCACAGGAATAGACCAGAAAAATAGCTTCAGTGTCAGCAAGAAGACCTTGCCTGTAACTTTGCTGATTAGAATTCCTTACCTAGCAGTGATGTGTCTGCTGAGGCCAGGTGGAGGCTGGAAGAAATAATTTATAAAATCCAAACAACCCTGCTTGTGCATGGTCATGTGGTGTGCTCTAAAATCATGACAGGAGATCACTCGCCTGGGATGTGTATGGATGCTAGAAATAAAAACTACTGAAATCCAGTGCTGTGGGGCTCCATCTCCTTTCCCTCCCTGGAGCTGAGGGGAGTCACAAAATCACAGAATGATTGAGATCATCGAGTCCAGCCTGTGAGCGGCTCCCCACCTCGGTGCTGCGTGCCGCGTCCGGTCTGTTCCCCAACCCCCTGCCGAAGCCCAGTCACCCTGCCCGTGGAAGGATTCCTGCTGGTTCCCAGCCCGAGCGTCCCCTGGTTTGAGCCCGTGTGCTCTCCCAGCGCTGCGGTTAGCGGGGTAGCTNGGTGGGCCCTCATCCCCTGTCTCCTCTCACCCCCGACCCACCACACCCTGTCCCGGATCCCCTGGCCGCGGCTCCCTTTGAGCACCGACGCTTTGTGACTCGGGGTTTGGGTTTTGCCCCCCGCAGGCATTTTATTTCCAGAGATGTCTTTCATCTTCGAATGGCTCTACAACGGCTTCAG
The DNA here is from genome assembly GCA_013400255.1 of Sitta europaea. Taxonomy (NCBI): domain Eukaryota; kingdom Metazoa; phylum Chordata; class Aves; order Passeriformes; family Sittidae; genus Sitta; species Sitta europaea. Next base: position 12,900 of record VXBS01003556.1, on the reverse strand, counting down.
CAGCGTCTTGCAGTTCCTAGGTAATGCCGCGGCTCCCTCCGTGCCTCGGCAGCCCCTGGCAGCCCCCTCTGGGTGGGTTTGGCTTCTCCCATGGCCAGTATCCCATGGAAGGCGGGGGTTAAGGGGGTGCGCAGAAGCTCCGGCCTTAATTAAGTGCGAAGTCTGGTGAGGAAGCTGCGTATCAATAAAGGGGCTTTTACGGTGGGGCAGAGAAACTTTGGGAGTATCTGGAGGCGTTGGGCTCCCGCTCGGGTGTTTCTCTTGCCCTTTAGAAGCCTGAGAGCAGCTGGGCTGGTGCCCAGGACCTGTCCAGCCCCAGGCAGAGGTGCTGCTTGGAGCCCCATCCTCCTCCAGGAGTCCAGAGTCCTGGATTCCAGTGGAACTCCTTGCTGGAGGATGGGGTGCCCATTTTCCTGATCACCTCTTGAAAGGAGGATGAGAGGGACGGGGTGAGAAAAAGTCCCATTGGACACCTTTGGGAGCTTTCCTGTGGCAGACACGACAAAAATCAGTTTATGCCGAGAAGACAACACGCTGTTGCCTGCTTTGCACTTCCTCCTGGACAACTTGCTGCTGTCTTTTGAGTTTGTTCAGTTATCACATCGTTTGAGGAGGCAGATTGATCCATAATACTCTGCTGCACACTGTCCTCTGCTGCTGGGATGGCCCGGAGGAAAGGATGGAATACTCATGGGGAAAACGAGCTTAGGAAATGCCCACAGCTATAAACACGCCTTGGAAAAAGCCTGTTTGAGCTGTGTGTGTTTTCCCTGCTGCCCCGTGTCCATGCTGGAAGTGTGCACAGGTGGCAGCAGAGCTCTGGGAAAGGACTTCCCAAAAAAGGGCTTCCCAAAAAAGGGCTTCCCAAAAAAAACAGCGGCGTTCCAGCTCCGGGGGAGCCCGCTGGAGTTTTCCTCTTGCTTTGTTCCTTCTCCTCACAGGTTTGTACAAGAAGTCTGGAAAGCTGGTGTTCCTTGGCTTGGATAATGCTGGGAAAACCACTCTGCTGCACATGCTCAAAGATGACAGGCTGGGTCAGCACGTCCCCACGCTACATCCCAGTAAGTCTCCCTGGGAAAAGCCTCCTCTGGAATTTTGGGGACCCAGTGTAGGAAGACACCTTGGTGGAAGCTCTGCCTGGGGGATTTGAGGGTCCCCAAACTTGAGCTGAGGTTGCAGCTGCACTGTGGTTCCCCAAGCTGAAGGGGATCTGTGTTTTCCTCTCTAGAAATGTCCAAGAATTGGTGTGGCTCATTAAATAGAAAGGGAAGATTTTCCTGATGAAAAGCATAAAAAAGGATAATAATTGCAGGTTAAAAGGCTTCAAGTGGGAAGCAGGGGAAATTGTTTTCTGCCCCTCATGATTTTGTGAACCAGCTCTATTTCAGCCACTGAATTCTGCAGGAAGTGCAGGGAATTCCTTACTGTAGGAGCATGTGTGATGCCAGCACAAATGCCCAAGAAATTCTGTCCATCACAACTTCCTTGTTTTCCTGAATCCCAGCCTGTGTTTTCCATTTCAGCATCAGAGGAGCTGACGATTGCTGGAATGACCTTCACAACTTTTGATCTGGGTGGGCATGAACAAGGTAAGGGAGAAAATCACCAGATTTGGTGCCTGGATTTATTTGTGGAACAACACATGGAAGTGACCTGGCTGTAGGATTGCTTGGAAGGAAATGCTGCCACTTCATGCTCTGCTGCCTGAAGTATTTTTAGCTGTGGAAGACTCTGATATAATTTAGTTTGAGTAATAGGTGAATTTTTAGTTCTGCACTTTCTAGAAGTTTTAAACACAGGCTTTTTGCCCTTTTATACACAAAACTCTTGGGAGGAGGACACCCTGGCTAAAAAGGCAGCTGTGGTGGCTGAGGTTTGGTGGAGTTTTCCCTTTGTGGAGATTTCACAGGGCTGTGTTTGTCCCTTGTGTTTTCCAGCTCGCCGGGTCTGGAAAAACTACCTGCCTGCCATCAATGGGATTGTGTTCCTGGTGGACTGTGCAGATCACTCACGGCTTATGGAATCCAAAGTTGAGCTTAATGTAAATACCCTTCTCTTCTTTCCCTTCTCCAAGACCTCTGATCAGCTAAATTATAAATAGCCATCTCTCCCAGAGCTGGAGGAGCCTGGATATCCTTACTCTGGGTTGATCACAGGCACTTGAGTTCAGGGCAGGCTCAGCTTGGCCAGCAGGAGGAATTTGTGCCTGCAAAGGGTGCTCAGGCCTGGGCAGGGGCTGCCCAGGGAGGGCTGCAGTGCCCATGGCTGCAGGGGTGCAGGGCAGGGCTGGAGGTGGCACTCAGTGCTCTGGGCTGGGCACAGGCTGGGCACAGGGTGGGCTCCAGGGGCTGGGAGGGCTTTTCCAACCTCAGGGATTCTCCAAGTCTTCCAGAGGAGCATGGAAGCCCCAGAAATAAGCACTTGTTGGTCACAGAGCTTAAACAAAACCATTTTCTTTGGGCACTGACTCCTTTTTCCACCTCTGCTCAACTTGTTGGCTCTTGCACGCAGGCATTAATGACAGATGAGACAATATCCAACGTGCCAATCCTTATCTTGGGAAACAAAATCGACAGACCAGAGGCCATCAGCGAGGAGAAGCTGCGGGAGATCTTTGGGCTCTATGGACAGACCACAGGAAAGGTAGGGAGGCATCCAAAGCTTGGGCTGTGCCAGGCAGGGGAGAGCTCCCCTGCTTCCTCGCAGATTGAGGCCTGATCAATGAGTCGTTGGGCATTTGTCCACTGATCAGCCAAGGTGAATCAATAATAATGATGATGTGCCTGAAGGGAGACTGCAAGAGAGAGACTGTTTAAAAGCCATGGAGTGGTGGGACAAGAGGGACTGGCTTCCCACTGCCAGAGGGCAGGTGGTGATGGGAAACTGGGGAGAGATTGTTTCCCTGTGAGGGTGGTGAGGACCTGGCACAGGCTACCCAGGGAAGCTGGGGCTGCCCCATCCCTGGAAGTGTTCAAGGTCAGGTTGGACAGAGCTTGGAGCAACCTGGTCTTGTGGGGCCAGGCAGTGGGGTGGAATAAGGTGATCTTTATAAGGTCCCTTGTACCCAAGCTCTGACAATGCCAAGTTTTGCGGCTGCCGGGGTTGTCCAAAGTGCAGCTCACGCACGAAGGGGCCTGCGAGAGGAGCTCCCCTGGCTGTGGCTCTCTGGGCACTTCCCTGAGGGTGCCAGGGGTGCACATGTGACTCCTGTTTGGATTTCCCCAGGGAAACGTGCCACTGAAAGACCTGAACGCTCGCCCCATGGAGGTGTTCATGTGCAGCGTGCTCAAGAGGCAAGGCTACGGTGAGGGCTTCCGCTGGCTATCGCAGTACATTGACTGATACTGGCACGGACACGAGAGTTTTACTCCTCTGGACTGATCCTGTTCACAGCTTCCTATGGACTTTTCTATTAGAACACGGAAGGCTTTCCAAGCCAGCGTACTGGCATTGTCCAAGAGACTCCTGGTTTTCGGGCTGCCCTTATGGCACAGTGGTGACACCGCTCTTTTCCGCGCGGCGGGGAGGCAGCGCCGCTCCTGAGTTGTCCCTGCCAGGTCGGTGACGGCGGGGGCTGCTCCAGGCTGGAAGGCTAAACTCTGCACAGTGTAACAGCTGAAAAAAGAGAGCACGTCTCACCACTGTGGTCAATTGACTTCAAAACAAACAAACAAACAAACAAAAAAAAACCAACAGAAAAGGAAAAAGCAATTATATTTTTTAAAGAAAGTGTTAATGTAAATGGTGTCCCTTCTAACTTTTTAGTTTAACGTTCATCTTGTTTAGTCCAGAGTCTGGTTTAGGGTTTTTTAAAAATATATTTAACGGTATTTAGGTATTTCACAAATTACTGAACCAAGGTATCACGGTATTAGAAGTCCTCAATAAACATAGCATTTGGGCTTAACTGAGCTGTAGGGTGGCTGTGCTGTGTCACGCTGACCGACGACGGCGAGGTGCTGTCAGGACTGAGGTGTGCAATCCCAGCTTCTTTAGTTTACAGGGATTTTTTTTTCCTAGTTGGGGAGGAGCACCTGGTGCAGGTGTTGGGGGTGGTGTCCATTGGGAAGGGGCTGCCTGGTTCCCCCTCAGGCCAGACCCTCCATTGAGGATCCTCTGGCCACGCCATCACAGTAAGAACCACGGAGCTGTTCTGGTTGTTGTAGCATGGAAGTGTTTGACATTTGCATATCATGAGGTGATTAATGTAGACTAAACCGGTTTCTTTTATACTCTCAACAAGCTTTTTTTTTTTTTTGTCTGAAGTTTCATTGCTGTCTGGCACTCATTTTCAGTTCAATAAAGACATGTCTTTCTCCTCCGAAGGGGCAAGGAGCCTCAGTCTGGCCTTGGTGTTTGCAGGGCCTTGGGGCCATCAGAACACCAGCCACGGAGTTCCAGAAGCATTGGACAACACTGTCAGGCACAGGGTGGGATTCTTGGGGCTGTCCTATGCAGAGCAGGGAGCTGGATCAATCCTTGTCACTTCCAACTCAGGATATTCATTCAATGATTCCATGATTCTGTGACTTGTGTGGTGCAGCCAGTGAGGGAAACTGAGGCAGGCTGGAAGAGCTCATGGCTTAGGCGCTTTGCTCGTGGTGTGACAAACCCACAGCGATTCCCAGAGAGCCAGGAAGGGGCTGGGGGGAAGGAGAGGGGGAGCAGAGGCTTCAGCTCAGGCTCCCAGTGTTTGGCATGGCATTTTAGCTCTCCCAAAGGGATTCTCTCCGTCCTGGTACCTCTGTTGGAAATAAAAGTTTGGTCACTGTCAGGCACAGGGTGGGGGTGGGCAGTGAGCGGCGCCGAGGGTCCCGGGGAAGAGGGGCCTGTGCCGGTGTCCGGCGGGGAGCCCGGGACTGAGGCCAGCGCTGGGACATGGGGGCGAGGGGCGGCCGCCGGCAGACGGGCCTGATTCTCCCGGGGAAACGGAGGTCGAGGGACCATCAGGCATCCCGAATGTCCCGGGGCGGCGGGGCCGGGGGTCCCGGGGAAGCGGGGCCGGGCCGAGTCGGGGGTCGCGGGGGAGAGGGGACGGGGAACGG
>VXBS01003555.1:201892-233305 GCA_013400255.1 Sitta europaea | reverse complement strand
TCGGGCTGCTGGCTGCAGAGGAGCCGCAGGCTGCTGCGGGAGGGGGCAGCGGCAGAAGGAGCTGGTGCGGGCAGGGCAGCACCTGCTCGGTGCCAGAGAAAGTAGGTTTGTTGTGTAAGAGAGAATTAGTGCTCAGAAATCCTTTCCATGAGCTCAGCAGCCCCGATCTGCTTCTGCAGCAGGAGCAAAGCCACACAAAAGCCTTCAGCCCAAAGCAAAAATAGCTGCCCTGAGCCCCTGCCCTGCCTGGCCACTGGCTTTGGTTCACAGACCCGCTCAGGGCCTGGGCAGCACCAGCTGTGTGCTGGGACCCCCATCCTGGCATTTCCTCCGTGTCCGTGTGTGTGCTGGCAGCCTGGCCATGGCCCTGCCGGCGTGCTGGGACCCCAGTGCCAGCAGAGCCCCTGCTGCTGCCAGTGCAGGCACCGAGGAGGCTCCGCGTGTCCCACCGCAGAGCAGGTGGCCGTGACCCGACTGCCTGTTCGCAGAGGCTCCCAGGGACACAGCCCCCACAGGGACACCAGTGCCTCATCACTGACCTGCTGGGAGCAACAGAGACACGTCCTGGGTTCAGCTGCTTTCTGGCTGCCTGAGATCTTTATTTTTCTTGTTGCTATCACTTTTTTATATGGAAAAATCCTCCATGTTTCTGCCGGTGGTGAAAGGCTGCAGCTCTGGGTCCTGCTGTGGGCAGTGCCTTTTCTGCACTGTAAAGATCATTTCTATGGGCGCTTCAGACATTTTTTCAACTCTGTTGGAGCTCCAAGACTTGATGAGGGGGTGATAAGCCTAAGCACATGTGGGTGCTGGGTACAGCATCATGCAAGTGCTCTCTCCCAGAAGCTTGCTGTGGTGCCAGGACAGGGTGGCAGGTCCCTGGCCTCAGATCAGGGAGCTCCTGCCTCAGCTAATGCTGGGGTTTGTTCTTTCCTCTTGCAGTTTTTGAAGAGCCTGAAGACCCAAGTAATCGGTCATTTTTTTCTGAGATCATCTCCTCAATCTCTGATGTCAAATTCAGCCACAGTGGAAGGTACATCATGACCCGGGACTACCTCACTGTCAAGGTGTGGGACTTGAACATGGAGAACCGGCCCATTGAGACCTACCAGGTGAGTGTGGCACAGCCAGGTGCATGCAGCAGTGGGGCACCCCCTGAGTTCCTTCCTGAGCTATGCCCTGGGCCAGTGGCAGGAGTGGCAGATACTCACCTGTTGTGTGTGGGCTTTATGCCTGTAGGTGGGCGAGAGCAGAGTTGATAAATGTGGGCTCCATTGGCCTGGTGAGTTATCACCATGTTCCCAGTCTGGGGGTGGGTGAGGAGAGAAAGCTCAGGTGCTGGCAGCTGGGAGAGCCAGGTGGGAGGCCTTATAGCCCTGTCACTGTCACTCTTTGCCAGGGGATGTCCCCTGGCACTGCCCGGTGCTGCCCAAGCCGTGTGCAGAGTGTGGCTGGAGGTGCTGAGAGAAGAATGGCAGCTGTGGGAGGGCACAGGTGCCAGGCAGTGCCCAAGGCTGCCAGCTCGGCTGGGCTGGGTGTGCCAGGCTGAGTCTGCCAGTCCCTGGGCTGTGCTGGCCAGCGTGGAGCCTCATCCTGTCCCTCCCACCGGCAGGTCCACGACTACCTGCGGAGCAAGCTCTGCTCGCTCTACGAGAACGACTGCATCTTTGACAAGTTTGAGTGTGTCTGGAACGGCTCTGACAGGTGAGCATGTGGCACTGTGGCTGCGTTCAGCCCAGGGGTGCTTGCTTTGGGTTGGCCCAAGGGGTCCTGTGGCCCCTTGGCAGCCCCTTCCCTGGCCCTTGGCTGGGTGTGGGGTCTGGAGAGGCAGCAGGGACCACCTCCACCTGCAGCCTCTACACAAGTGGGGATGTCTGAGGGACCCACTCTCTCCTGGACAGAATCAGTTCTGCCTCTCTGTCACCCATAGCTGGAGGAGGGTGGTGATGAGTTTAGCTACAAACTGCCAGAATCTGGGGATAATGAGTGTCCGGGTGTGACTTACACCGAGCTGGGTGGCAGGAAGAGTGTGAGCCCCTGGCAGGGCTGTCATAATTTTTGTCAGCCATCAGAGTGAGCTGACAAGGCACAACGGCCTGAGACAAATCCCAGTGCTTACCCAAATCTCATCATGCCTCATGAGTGTTCAGTCTGCCTCTGGTCACCAGCAGTTTGCCTCTGAAAAGGCATGACAATCATCCGTCCTTCCCCGTTGCAGTGTCATCATGACTGGCTCCTACAACAACTTCTTCCGCATGTTCGACCGCAACACCAAGCGCGATGTGACGCTGGAGGCGTCGCGGGAGAACAGCAAACCCCGTGCCATCCTCAAACCCCGCAAGGTCTGCGTCGGGGGAAAGCGCAGGAAAGACGAGATCAGCGTGGACAGTCTGGACTTTAGCAAAAAGATCCTGCACACAGCTTGGCACCCCTCCGAGAACATCATTGCTGTGGCAGCCACGAACAACCTGTACATATTCCAGGACAAGGTGAACTAGGAGGACCAGGTGTTCTTTAGGAGTCTCATGTACTGATACCAGTAAACACAAAGTTTCAACTGTTCCTTTTTTTTCTCTCTTTCTTTCTTTGTTCTCCTTTCCTTCCTGTTCTTTGTTCAGTTCCTGCTGTGCAGATCGCGGTTGTGCAGAGGAGCACTGGGGCACCCCGGCCCAGGGGCCACTGGGGGCACCCCCCAGAGACCAGATGTACCCAGGGAAAGCTGAGACTTCTTACAGGGCAGTGTGAGGATGTCAGGCCTGGCTGTCCCGTGTCCCCAGGCATGCCCCCAGGCAGTGCTGGGGTGGCAGTGGCCCTCTGAGGAGGTGATGTGGAGGGGGCTGACAGCTGGGGAAGGGATCGATGGGGAAACACACCATGGGCTCTGGCCAGCTCTGGTGGCAGTGGTCCCACTCCAATTGCTTTAACGCTGATCCCAGAAATATTCCACCTGTTGTGTTGAAGATTGGAATGTTGCCTCCCTTTGCCACTTTCCACATTTGTGTTTTTATTACAATGATTTTGTGTTTTACCAACAGAGACAGCAAAACCAAACATAAAAAGGAAAAGTTCAGTTTTGCAATGGACAAGTTTTGGGGGAGGGATATGTGCAGCACCTCCAGATGTGTCTGCTCCAGCCAGGTTGCCCCCCTGGCCCCCAGAACGCTCCTGAGGATTTGGCTTTGTAGATACTGTGGTGCCTTCTTTGGTATATGAAATACCTTTATAAACGATGCTTCTGACCTGCATTGATCGCAAACCAAACCAACCCTGGGCTCTGCTGCAGTTCTGGGCTTTGCTTTGGTCATTTTTCTCATTCTGTTGTGAGCTCTTGCATGTCGTGACTGACTGTCTCTCTCTCTTTCTCTCTCTTTCTCTCTTTTTTAATTAATTTATTTATTTATTCAATTTTTTTAAAGATAAAGGATAAGTTGCTAATTTATGACCTAAAAAGGAATCCAACTGTATATTGCTGTTAGCCCCTGACTGTGTCAGAGAGAGGCTGTCTGCAGTCCTACATTATAATAACAATGATAATAATAATAAAACCAGTAACTCTTTCTCTTTGCATGGCAAGGCTGCCTTTTTCTACTCTACAGATTGGTCAGGTCCCTCTTTACTTGAGCAACTGTTCAATAAAAAAAGATTGACTGGACTTTCTGTAAATCTGAAAACTGCTCCTGCAGCAAGAAGCAGATGAAGTCAATTCCAAAATTCAACACCGTCACAGTGGCTCCACAAGGGTGACCCTGTTGCCATCCCTCCCGAGGGGGCAGCTGGCACCCCCAGCACCCAAGGCCTTCGGGATCGGACAGGAGCCACCCAGGGCCAGGTCTCTGGGACAGCCTCTGCGGGCACCATGAGGATCACGGCAGGTCCCGGCCAGGGAGAGGAACTGCTACACCCCCCAGAGCTCACGGACTGCGCGGAAAACCAGGAGCTGGGTGGAGGCAGCGGCCCCCGTGCGCCACCTTCAGAGGAGCCATTCCAAGGGAAGAACAAAGTGCACTGGCTTATGGATTTATTCCAAGGGATGGCTTTCAGGAGTAACTTTTTTTTTTTTTTTTTTAATGAAATGGTAAAATAAAATAGCAAGAGTAAATGAACCATTTTATAAGAAAATGCTCCTTTATGGTTCTGTAAGGAAAGCCTGCGCTGCGGTGTCAGAAGTAAAGTTGTCCCAAACGTGTCTGTGTGGAGTCCGTGGCTGTTGTGCAGTGTCTGAAGGCTCCTGGGCTGAGGGTGGCTGCCAGGGCTGTGCTGTGAGGGGTGACAGAAGATTCCCTGGGTCCCTCTGAGGGTGTGGGACAGTGGGGCACTGTGTAATGTGGGAGTGGGAGCACTTGCAGGTCCCCCACTGCACAGGAACCCCGGTACTTGATAGAGCCCTGGAGGGAGCTGCCAGCCCCACCCCAGTCCCTGCCCTAGTTCTGGGTTGCTCCTGGTGATGAATTCATACAGCAGCCCTTAATTAGCAGCTGCAGGGCATGGACTGTGTAGTCAGGGAGATGTTTCTCAGCACTCATTTACCTTCACATGAGCTGCAGGACCTTAATCAGCCAAAAAAGCAGGAACTGCTCTGGCTCTGCTCCATCAGGTGCAGCACATTCTGGGCTGCTGGATCTGGTTGCTCCACAAGGCAGAACTTCAGAACTTTTCAAAAGCACAACTTCTTTCCCTTTCTTAAGCTTGTTTGGATTGACCCTCTGTCCTGCTGTGAGTGCTTGGCCATAGAGGGCAGGGCCAGCCAGGAGACCTCCTGGGCTGCCATAGGAATGATGCTAGGGACGTTGTCAGCATCCCTTAAACCCAACCATGTGTCTGGATGAGGGTCCCACGGGCTGCCCCCCCCTAGCTCCAGGGAAACTGGGGACTCTGCCAAAGGGGCTGCTGTTGGGAGCAGCCCCATGGTCCACCAGCAGCACCCACAGCCAGGAGCCCTGCACGTGGGCATGATTGCTTTATCCACAGAATAAGCAAATAAATCTTTATGAACATCTGGTCTCCATAAACCAGATCAATTAAAATTAATAGCCATCTTATTTGATGAACAAGTTCACGATATTCTAAACCAGCCGTAACAAAAACACAGCTTCCCACTGGGTTGTGTTGAGCAAGAGGAAATCCAGTTGCTGGCAGAGTCAGGGAGTGGGCACAGGGACACAGCTCCCACCACCACCTGTGCTGCTCTGAGCAGCACCTGTCCCAGACATGACCACGGCCACACACGAGGGCCCCGTGCTGGCTGGCAGGGACAGATGGGCCACGTCAGACGTGGGGAGGGCAGTGGGGATCCCCTGTGCCCACCCTGTGCTGGGGAGCCAGGGGGCTCTGTACTGGCAGCTGAGCCCTGGAATGAGCTGACTTGGCTATCACACAGAGATTGTCCCACATCCCAGGGCTTCCCAAAGCCTGCAAGCCTCCCTGGCCAGCTGTGGTTTTACTTTCTTCGTGGGAGCTACATGTCCCACAGGGTCTCACACTTCTGGTGCTAGCCAGCTGCACTCCTCATCACTCCACTCCCAGCAAAGGCACCGACTGACACTGGTTCCAGGTGCCTTGGGTATCCTCACACCAACTGAAGGGGCAGACACCAAGAGGGGAGGGACACTCGCCTTGACTTCAGGGAGTACACTCTCACCAGGAGCAACACAGAGCTCCACATTCTGCTGTCAGCAGCACAAGGCTCCCCAGACTATCCCAGTCTTTGTCAAACAACCCCTCTCTCGATGCAAAGTCTGCAAGTCCTGACCCTGGCTACCAACACCAACTGCTGACAAGAAATCACTTGTCAGGGTGAGGGAAGAAGGGACTCCTCTCCCAGCCCTCCTCCAAGAGCAAGAGACACATGTAAAGGGACACAAGCAGCAGAAAGAAACTGGCTCTGCAAGCACTGCCAGCTCGTGTTTAAGCAACAGACAAAAGAGCTAAATTGGAAAATCATTCTGCTCACCCCTCTTGCCCACATGCTGACCCCACACTGCTCAGTGCCCCAGGCCCTGTTCTGCTGAGCACAGCCAAGAACGTAGGCAGTATCACTTCAGTCGTTTGCTTTACTCATAAATTCACAAGTCCAACAAAATCCAACAGAAATCGGGATTAGGCCTGTACAATCCATATATAAAAAGGGTTGGTTTATTGTAGTTCAAATACATAAACTGAACAATCCCAACATTTCAAAATTAAACTTTAGAAACACAAGTTTAACATTCAAAACAGGAGTATAGTTTACAAGAATTGCCCAGAGGGGGTATGCACAGTCTAATCCAGAAGTATGTAAAGATCACTTTATCGTAAATAAAAATGTGTTTATACAACCGTCCTGGCTTGCTCAGTCACCTCTGGGATTTCCAGCTTTGAGCAAAACTCATTAGACAGAACTTCACTTGGGCAGAGCAACCTGACTGCTGCAAATCGATGGCTGGGGGCAGGAATAGAGCAGCCTGTGAACAAACCTGGTTTGGTCTCCAAGTCCCTGTTCTCCACTCAGCTCTAAGCCTGGCTCTAACAGATTTAGTTCCATTCCCAAGGGTGGAAGCAGAGAACTGGGACTGGTGCTTCCAGAGTGGGCTGTCAGTGATCGGTAATTTAAGCCACCAGAGCGTGTCACCTCCTCCTGCAGGGACTGCGGGCACCAGGAGGCAGCTGGTGGCACACGTGTGGGACACGCTCAAACCACAGCACGACCACCCTTGGGACTCACGTGCAGGGCACTGCTGAGAGGAAAGCCCCAGGTACCAGCCACCCACACCTCACACACACCGCCCTGAGACTGACCCACAGCCACCAGACAGCTCACACCTTGGGATTTGTCAGTCATGCTCCAATTAACTCATAAATACCTTTCATGTGGGTTTGTGTTGCTGTTGGTTTTCCCCCAGAGATCATTTTACGTTCACTAATGCTGCTTCTGCCTCTGCTCCTCAGATGTTTGAATATATTCACGGCAATGGATGTGTGTAACCTGACAGATGGCTCATGCAAGCGTTTGGGTCTGGCAGACACCTGGGTCAGGAGCAGCCGTGGCTATTTCGTGGTCCTGCGCGTGGGCTCGGAGGCGGTGGGGGGCGGCGGGGGCCCGCGCCGGTCCAGGTCATCCACGTAGGACACGATGAGCTTGCGCCGCTCCTCGGGCACGCAGTCCAGCACCAGGTACCGCTTGTCGTTCTGCAGGATCTTCTCCACGTCCTTCAGGTGCTGGTCCGACTCCTGGATCAGCTTTTTGGATCTGAAAGCAAGGGTGACAATGCCACTGGAGAGTGGTGGAGGCAGCGAGCCCCAGGCACAGGCCAGCCAGGGAAGGGTGCAGGGACCTGGCCACCTGAGCTAGAGATGTCACCTAGGCTTGGGGCTGGGCACCTAACAGTGCTCTGGGCACAGAAAACACAGGCACGCTGCCTGCACCTGTGCTGGGTTAATTAAGCACCGTGAAAGACTTGAGTAACAGACATCAAGTAGGAAAACACAGGCACCAGTTTGCAGCTGAATGTATGGTGAAGCAGAATAAAAGCCCAGTCCTGCACCAGCATGGCACTCCCCACCTGTAAGTGATGAATTTGGTCTCTTTGAGCAGCGTCCGGAAGTCGGCTTTGGCAGTGATGTATTTGTCTCGGATGTATTCCTCAAACTCCCTTTGCTTTTTCTGAAAGATGAAAGATAAATGTGAACCACTGAATGCAGGTCCAGTACTTCCTGCAACTGAACACCAACAATAATTACATGTCAATTATACTTTTCTTTACCTTCTACATTTTTAATTTTTAAAAAATCATATTTAACTACTAACACTTATGTCCACACGGAGCTGAACCCACTGCAGCAGCCACCAACTCACTTCTCTGTAGCCTGCACCAGGCTGGAAGTCAGCAAGAGTGATGCAAACCACTCACCCTGTCACTCGAAGAGAATTTAATGCACCTTGGATCTTCTTTAATGATTTTTTTCACTTCCTTCCATGTTGATGTTAAAGTTATCTTTCAAAAGAAGCAAAAATAGTTAAATTAAAAGTAAATTAGCAAATGCTACTAACCTCTGAAGCTTTAAATAATCCCAAATCCACTGATGAACTTGCTGTTAAGTGCTGGGTTCTGATTACTTATACCATTACAGCTGTATTTTTAAAATGAGTTGATTTTACAGAGTGACTCTTCTTTCATATTTTGAGATGGCATTTTCAGATCAAGGTCCTCCAAATATCATTTACTTTCTGAAGTCTTTTTCTCATACAATTATGGATACTGTGTTAAAAATTACTTGCAGAAAACTTGCCTCTAAACTAAAATAACTAATGCATTAAAAATCAGGTTAAAAACTACAGGTTAAATGAAAGCTGCCTGAAGTTGGCAAAGAACTAAAAAAGAGGAAACCCCACTAAACCCCCAGAGCACAGAATCAGGGATGCATTGCACAGCACAAGCAGGGTAAAAGTTCAGGTTCAGGAGGAGAACATCAGAACAGATGAACTGGATAAGACCATACTGATGGCCATTAAGGCAAACACCCTGAGTATCTCAAGGAGCCAGACAGTGAAGAGTATCAAATAACTGAAGAAATAAAAAGGAGAGGAAAAGATCACTGATTAGAAGTTTATATGTAAATTAACTGTATGTTCAATCAAAGTAAAACTCCAGATAAACAGGTAAGGAAACATAATGCACAAATTTTGTTATGAGAGAGAAAAGAGAGTGATGAAGTGAAGAGGCCCTGGAACAATCAGATTGTGGGACAGAAAAACAGCAAAGGAAATCCCAGAGAGCTGCAGGGATTGTCAATTTGAACACCAACAGCTCTCACCGCTGAAGTTTCATCCAGAAGTTGCCTGAAATGTTCCCTCTTCTTTTTGGTAAGTGCCTCAATGTGCTCATTGAAGAGCTTCTCCTTCTCCTCTCTCTCGAGCAGGGAGCCCGACTCCCAGCGGTGATCTTTGCGCAGAGTCCTCCTGGTGTCAGACCAGGACACATCCGAGGAACGCACCTGAGACAAAGATGAGTCCCTTTTAAACCAGTTTTTCCACACTTCACTGGTAACTATTATATGCTGATTTTTTTATCTTGTTTAAAGTTAAGGTTAAAATAAAAGATAAACCCTCAGTTTTTAAGAGGAGACTGCAGCAGGCCCCCCACAAACACTGAACAGGCAGCAGCAGAAGGAATCCCTCTGCATTGCCTCGGAGCAGAGACCCATCTGAGCAGTCTCAAAACCAGAAAATCCAAGCACCCTCCTTTCCTTCCTGCTCTGAGCGTAGCACCCTGTGTTCACCAGAGTGCTTGGAAAGGCAGCCTCAGAGATCATTATTTCCAGAGACTCCAGCCTGTGTTTCCAGAGCCCTGTTTCCAGCCTGGAGAGCACCCTCTGGATGAGAACCCTAAATGCACAGCACAAGGCAAAACTCCGAGCGGGATTCCACCTCTTTGGAGCAGAGCTCCAAACGCCGAAGGGCTTTTGCAGGGAGCACCAGGCAAAGCCTGTCAGTGCCTCACCATGTCCGAGAGCAGAGCTTTGAAGTTCTGGATGGCCTCCTCCCGCTTGTGCTGCTCGCGCTCGCGGTCGATCTCCTTGGTCTGCTCCGAGCGCGCCTTCTGCACCTCCCGCTCGCGCTCCCGCAGGCTCCCCTCGATGCGCGCCTGCCGCTCCAGCTCCTTCTCCTTCTCAGAATCCAAATTCTGAAACCCAACAGCAAACCGCTCTCAGGGAAAGCAACACTTGTCATTTGAAAGAGAATAAAAGGAAATCAAACTAAAAGGCAGCTCAGAACAAAACACTTTAAAGGGATTTGGGATCTCTGGATTACGAAATTTTGCTTCAGGAGCCATACTGAAGCATTAGAGGGTTTACATGGTGGAGACAAGTTTGGTCACAGATCAACTATTCCCAGGAACTGTGCCCAGTGATAGACTCTGAGTACAGGAGGCCAAGGGCATCACTGTTGGTTGGCCCAGTTTTACATTCTCAACTATTAACTGCCTGGAAGAGAATGGTAGGAACATTGCATTAAGAGACAAGCAGTGAAGGAACTGGGTATGAAAACACATCCCTGAAGGAAGTTCAGCTGATAGGGAAAATCACAGCAAAGGAAATGCAGACCATCCTAGGAGGAAGTAATCAGTGTGGTGTCAGTAGCTGCTGCAGTTTTACAGCCATTTTTACCACTGGTGATTTCACAGGAATCTTTGAGACATAACTTCTCCCAGATATTGTGTATGTGCATGCACACAGGTCCCTCAAACATCCCACCAGGGACAGAACTTCTAAGGTCCAAGCTGCCATTCTGGGGTACTCCTACAGTAACTCTGGGATGGAATTCTCTGCAGCACAATTCAGTCTGCCCACAGCACACCCGCAGCCACACTCCCAGTGCTCCCTGCCGACCTTGGCTATTTTCTCGATGTACTGCTTGAACAGGTCCTCCCTCTGTGAGGAGCTGTCCACCGCCTTGTACCGTGGGTCAGTCTCCACTTTGTCCTTCACTTTGCTCCAGCGAGACTGACTATCCAGGTGGTGATTTGCCAGCAGCTCAAAGAAGTCCATTTTGATCTGTTATACAGACAGAAACAGAAAGACAACACTTGAGAAAGACACTTTAATATCCCACAGTTTATAGCTCTTATAAAAAAGGAGTTGACTTACCTTCTTCAGAGGGATCACATTAACATCATATACTATTGTCATTTAGAGCAATCACTAAAACTCTGAATTTAGTCATAACTGCAGCCCAAATTCACTGTTCCTTGAGACAATTTTGCCAAAGCAGATACATTTAGGCGATCTGCTACATCTATGAACTCTATAGAGAATGATCCACCAATACACTCTTTATTATTTTACTCCAATTTAAGCTTGGTTTTGAGCTTTTATATATGTCAAATTAACAAGTTACTGATGCTGCATGATAGCATTTTGCATATCAGTACTAGTACTCCAGAAGCCATGCAGCTTGAAACAGGGTTCTAGAGAAATCAGGTGTTTACAGATTCATCCTTTAAGCGTACAATTAACAGAGGTAAATGCTTGGATCTGCCAGCAAAGAGTGATGTCTTAAGATGGATCTAACCAATAAAGAATTATCCACACATGGTAATTAAGTAAATTATATTTAGGATGGACACGCACATTTACATAAAAGTTTAAAGAAAATGTTTTAGTCTACTTTGTCAGTTGGAAATGGCATGTCACATTTCTGCCTGTAACAACAGCTACTGCTAGGGCTGGCAGAGGATGAATCGTAGCAGGTTTTATTTCAATGCAACTAGCAACATGTTTTCATCCAAAGTCCCAGAACCAGCAGCTGTAAGGGCAACTACTGTGCCTTTATTAGATAGCTTGGTTTCTGGGGAAGATGATCTACCTGCTCCTGCTGCTCTGTAGCTCTTAGGTCAGCATACATTCCTGGCAGGCTGGCTGGCCCTTCAGCCTCCCCTCCCAAAGCAGAGGCGAGGGGCTGGGCTGCCTCGCTCGCTGGGGCCAGGGGAGGATCCAGGGCTCTGCAGGCAGGGCAAAGGGTGCTGCCTCCACAGCACCCCACACCCTGCCAGGCCACAAACTCAGCAAGCTTTATGGTACATTGATTAAAGCCCCAAAATCCAGGAGGAGGACTGGCTGTTACTTGCTACTTATCTCCCCTCCCCATCCCTTAAAAAAGGGAAATCAGGAGAAGCAGTTTAGCTGCAGAACACTGAGGTTCCTCAGGGAAGGGAGCAGATGGACAGAGCAGGCTCCAGCTTGCCAGAGACCTGGCTCATCCTCTAAAACGTGTTTGGTTACAGAATGCAGGAACGGAATGAAGATCAGCACCAACATTCTGCAGCCTGGCCCACCAATACTTTCACTTCTTCAAAATATTAACATATAAACATAAAAGGCTCTATAGGCTTTCTTTACTATACCAAAGGAGACTAAGACAGAAAATCAGAGATCAGAGACCAGCCCCTTAGTGCCAGTGGGATGTTGTGCTACAGCTACAGCACTACTGATTTATCTTAAAGGAGCTCAACAAAATGCTAAGCAAACTGTTTATTCATCGTAAAATTAAGAATGTCGTTTCAAAACATCATAAAACATGCATGCAGTTTCAAAATACGAAGCTTTCTAAGCCATGGTATTTGAAATATTTGTTAGAAACCAAACAGTTCCCAGCTGTTACTACAGAAGTCTCTAAGGTAAGGGTATCCCAAGCTCTTGCACAAATCACCTGTGCGTGTATTCCACCAGGAGCACCGTGGCACCAGCTGCCACACAAAGCTTCACCTGAGGGCTGCAGGAGGATGCTCCTGTGGGAGCCAGCTGCAGCCCTGCCAGCTCCTGACTGGCAGGAGACAGGAGGGCACAGCCACTTCCCTCCCCAGGAAAAGCAATGGCACTTCAGCCCTCAGTGCTCTAAAGCACAGTGAACTTCACTCGGGTGCCCTGTACACAGCACAGGCATTGCCAGCTCATTTTAAATTTTAAAAAGAAGATGAAAGTGTCTCAAATAATTGAGTCTAAAGCATCTCCCCAAGGAGTAACACTTTCAGCTGCCAGCACAGGGACTAGCTCCACCACGTGGAGTGCCACCCAGAGCTCTGGCTGGGGACAGCCAGCAGCACGAGGTGCAGGCAGTCTGCAGCCCAGCATTCCAGCAGTCCGTGTCACCTGGCACAGCTCCCACAGCTCAGCCCGGGACAGGGCAGAAGGAGCAGCTTGGGCACCACTACCTGCCCACAGTGCCTTCCCTGATATCCTTAGCACGCTGCTCCTCCACTCTGCCACCTGAGAAATGCTGGCATGGGATTTACTCACTGAAATCAGGCACAGGAATAACTCCAGCCATTGGAAAAGCTGGCTGCTCTATCCCCATCCCATAGGCCAAAGCCCCATAAGGCAATATCAAACATTATGTATATAAAATCTAAAACCCTTACATTAAAGATTTCTGTAAAGTTGATTCTCCCAAAGCAAAGATTTTGGACAGACTGAGAAAGCTTCAGGTTAAATGTCTTAAATTCTATGTTTTAAGCACTTTCAAAATCAAAGGAAAATAAGGCTGAAAACATTTCAGGTGTTTTTAGAAGTTTTTTTTTTTTTTTTTTTTTTTTTTGCAGTTAACACATTGCAGGTACAACTCTCATCACTTCACAAGGAAAAAAACTAAAAAAATGTAAAGTACCGGAACTGCGGGAGGCTAAAGTCACCACACAGAGATACCAATGCTTTCCTCACTAGGGAATCCCATAATATTTGCGTGTCAGTGATTGACAGCTGTCAGACTGAACTGATTGACAGGCCGCACAGCACATAACTGTAAAGTCTATCCACTTGTTATAAAACAGAATACATAAAATGGTTACAAAAGGCTTTTGGAGAAAAAAAAAACATTATTCAAAGCAAATAAATACAATCTCTTCTTTTAACTTTTCAACTTTAGAATAATCATGCAACAACAAAACTAGCATTTATTCTTTAAAGTCTTCAACTGCACTATTAAGCTGCAAAAATGCTTTAAAATTCCATATTCACAATCAAACTGCAGTATTAAACTCTAGTCTTGAACTACATCAGTTCCCCTCTGAAAGCACAATCATTTATGGAACACAGCAGCAATAAGGCAACATTTGAGAAAATCAAGTACAGAATCAAATTAGATCACCCAGATTTTAAAAATATGCAATGTTTCCTTCTCAAAGAATAAAACTGTCCCCAAATCTGACCTGTCCCCCAGCATTTCTCTCTCCTGCAAGCATTCCAGGTATGGAAATGTACAATAATTTCACACTATGTTACAAAAATTGCAGACTTCCACATGTCCAAAATGATTGGCCTTCAGAGGTGACCTCCTCCACTCACACTCACACAGGGACGTGGCAGTAAGTGGCCCCAGGTTTTGGTGGCCCCAGGTTTTGGTGGCCCCAGGTGATGTCCCATCTCCAGGGGGAGAGCTGCTCCCCACCACTGGCAGTGCAGGCATGTGACACTGGCAGTTCATTAATCTCTCACAGCTGACCTTTAAATCTAATAACCAGCAGTTTAAATGTAAGATCTACTTATTCAAAGCTTAAAAAGTCCCTCCCTAAGTGCCTGCTTTGAGATAGAAAGGGAACTGTTTGAACTTAATGAGACTATCCTCAGGGAATTGTAAGTCTTGCCTGCCCCCACTGAGGGAACAGAGAAGTAATGACCAGCTTTGGGGTTCCAGCCAAACAGGGTAAGACTCCTTTGCCTTTTAATGCATCAGGATAAAGGAGCTTAATTTAAAAAAAAACAAATAAAAATCAAGCACTACTTCAGTTAAGAAGATAATGTTACTGCTTGGGTAAATTAAAAAAAAAAACCAGTGTTGTTGTTTAAGCAAACTCAGCTCCACAGGTAAACACAATTCAATCCTAAATATTCTAAAAGTCAGTAAACTGCCAACTTGAAATTGTTCAGAAAAACCAGGGGGACAGCCCTGAAGTGTCTGCCTGTACCAGCCCTAGGAAAGTGCAGGCCCGTGTCTTGGGGAAGGCTGAGGGAAGCCAAGCACTGGCTCTGTCCCATCTCACTCACACCACTCACACTGCTGGAACTCAAGAGTCCCCTTACCTTCTCTCCCCTGGTCTTCGAGTCTTCCTTCTCCTTCTTTCTTGCCGCTGTGATAAACTCATTAAACAAGGCCTCTCGATCTTTCATCTTTTCAATTGCCTTGAACCTCGAGTCTTTAGCATGCTTGGCTGCAAATTCACTAAAAGTAGTTCTGCAACAAAATGGCAAGTGAACTCATTTGGCAGAGCTGTCTGGGCTGCGAGGCAGGTTCAGCAGGGAGGTATTTCCTCTGCTGCAATACATGCCAGAGCACAAGTGACAAAAACCCAAAAGGCAAATCCTATGGTCTCACTACAGAGTTCTCGACCAATGAACCCTATAAGAGGAGTCAGCACTCACACAAGAGGTGTTTGTCAGAGACTTAGAAGGGTGGGTTGGTGTGTTCAGTACAGCCACCTGCAGAAGGGGCAGGTGTAGAGAGAGACTACAGTGCAACCAAGGAAAAGAAACAAAAAAAAATCTCAGTTGTCTACAAAACTCTTCTTTTCTGTGGGTTAGCAGTTCAGCCACCAGTCTGTCCAGGTATTTCACAGCTGTGAAACCGAAAATCTCATGTGCACTCACTTGCAGCCAAACCATGCTAAGAGTTCACCAAGACAGCCAGCCTTTGATAGGAGTCCCCACAGAACACTGGCTGGGCCAGCTCTTCCCCCTGCAGTGCACATTGCAGAGCCTGAGCTTAAACCACACAGGGCTGAAACCCCTTCAAACACCATGGGCAGAGGCAGCAACACTGGGCTTTCAACCCCTCATCCCACAGCGTTTCCCTAACCATTCTCTCACCTCCAGGGCCAGATTCCAACCTGTGCAGTACGTACATTACTGCCACTTACCTCGGAAAAAAATCACTACTGTGCTTTTTCCAAGCTCTGATGCAAATCTGGCCCCAAGAATACGTGAGACACTTATAATCATACGAATGTTTTCATCACAGCATGGAAATAATTAGACTTGGAAAATCCAGCCTACTGTTGCTGTAGGGTAAATTGAAACAAGAAGAGAATTTGGTAGCTTATTCAAAAGGATTAGAAAGTGAATGTACAGCTAGATTGAAGAACAAGAGCTGCTCAAGTGAAGAGGAACACAAACTCTTGAGCATGTTGGACTGAGATAGATGATAAAAAGCCAGTCTGGCACTCACAGAAGTACAGCAATATCTTTAGACAAACACTGAAACCAGAAGACAAAGGATAAGATTAAACAAGATAGTATTTCAGCTGGAATTCTTTTTCCCACCCCAGCCCATAATCAGGTAAAGAATCAGTCCCAACATGACATACTGGAGATATGCTGAAAGCTGAGGATACCAAAGCTAACATAACTCTTTCTTAAGGCATTTCCATGCCTCCAGTCTTTCAGCCTTCTACTGAGTTATTAGTCTGCTCTGAAGCAATTTAAAAGTTACCACAGCACTGTCACCAAATTTCCAAGTGAGTCCCTGGAAAAAAATGAGCTGAAGTGAAACAAATGAGCTGTTATTTCATTGGGAAAGAATTAATGCCAGATGAGCCAAGAGATGCTGAAAAAGGATGCTTTGGAGCTTATCTGGTGACACAAGCATGTATCTCATGACCTCTATGTGCAGAAGCTGTGAAACAAATAACACCAGCAGTGAAATCTCGAGCGTACATTCACTGTCATCCCCTCGCTCTTACTGCAGCCCGTGGTCTAAATGTGAGGGGGGTGTAATCAGTGCTGCATTAAAGCAACCAGAACACTTTATCACATCATCACTGACAGAGCTTGTAACAGGAGGAACATCCCTTCAGCCCCCTCCAAACCCAAGAAACCTCCCGAGTACTTCTCCAAGAGCTATTAAGAAGAAACAGGGCTATTAAAGAAACTCGTGGTGGATCTGAGGCTGTTCTCACAATCCAGGCAGCAGGCTGGAGATTTCTTCGACTTGAAATATGTAAATCACAAGTTCTATTATTTCATGGATGAGGTGAATACAAGCACATAAAGGAAGATTTCAACAATACCTCATGATTTTTCTCCTCTTTGCCCATTTTGAACAAGGTTAATCAACCCAATACCACCCAACACGCTGCATCCTAGTAGAGCTTATGCACACGAGTCCCAAAGAAACTCCTACCTTGGATTAATCTTTGCTTCTTCCATCATTTTCTTGAAATCCTCCTTGGCCTGCATTATTTTATTTTTCTTCTCCTTGCGCTCTTCCTCTGCTCGGGTTTTCACATACTGATCAAACACCTACAGAAACACCAGTCACCCACAGCAAACACACAAGTGACACACAGAAGCTCTAGGGATAAGGGAGGAAAAATCCCACTGCTTTCCTTCCCTTGTTCCCTTTCCTCTCACCACAAAATCAACACAGAGGAGTCAGACATCTTAGAGACACTTTGCACTTCAATATGGCAATGATCCAAGCTGCTGCACATGCAGGGTGCTGTACCTAACACACCATCTGAGACCTGGGAAGAAGTTTCTTACACAGTCCCATGTTTCAGACACTTCCCATGTTCTTGAAGCTTTCCATTTCCCTACATTCACTCAAAGAAAAGCTGCTGAAGTGAGAACTTGCTTAACAATAAAAATGCACTTTAGGTTTCCCCCAAAACATTTTTTAAAGAAAATAGTTAGATTACTTATCATGCCAATACTCTGACAAGATACTGATGACTCTCACTATTTCAATCAGGTTTCAGCAGTGCTCTGTAGACATACAACTTCCACTGTGTTAAAATATGAGATCTTCCAACCACAGGAAATAAAGCAACTATCAACACTTTCCCTTGCTGGTTTCTTCCATTTCCAGGCAAACCCTAATCATGACAAAAATCCCTTGCAGCACTAATTAGTCTGAAAGGTTTGCAGAAACAAAGACCAAGGATTCAGATGAACCTGTAGCAGCTGTGTCTGCAGGGGAAGTGAAAGTAACTTTACCTGTTTCCTTTCCTTTGGGTTGAGCAGCAAGTAACGAGGGTCAAACACGATCTTGTGCAGCTCTTTCTCCCATGTTGAAAAGGCAGAGACCTTCAATTAAACAAATACAAACATACAAATTATACAGGAGTTGTACAGTTTTCCTTGAAGGCACTAAGATGTGATAAAAAGAAGGAACCAAACTCATCCTAGAGTTTTCATCACTAATAGATGACAGAGCTGTCATAGAAAGCTTCAACATCAATTTAATCTGAAAACTTTTAAAGGATAACACACACTTATTTACTACTGCCGTGTGACATTAAAAATAAAATGCACATTGAAAGAAAGCCTTTAGAAGCTGTGTTCCATAGGCAGCTGGAACCACTTCCATTTTTTAGTTACTACTCCAAATTTATATTGAACTAGTCTAATTTATCAAAATTGATTGGCATTTCAGACTTAGTTAACTAAATGCAATAAGTCTCCCATTTAAGGATAAGACTGTACAGACTAGAGGGGAAGTTGCTGCTTTTCTCAGTAGGAACATTTGCAAGAACATTAAGGATGTGTCCACTTCCTGTGTCCTATTCATCTTCAATGGCAATTTCCACTTTGGTAATTCCTTAATTTGGGGAAAAAACTGGGGGGGGGTGGGAATTATATGTCTTGACCCTGTCATTTCAGCTCCACAGAAATCAAAGCTTTGCTGTAATTGAAAGTGTCACAGGTTTGGAATTCGTCAAGAACTGAGAGCTCTGCATGACCTTCCCTTTCTCCCCTCTCACACACACACACTTCTGATCTGAACCTCCCCTCCTCACACACACAGAGGTTTCTGACCCCTCTCTCCAGCAGCATGTCCTTAAACTGCTTCATGCGAGCCTCCAGCGGCACGATGGCTCTCTCTCGAGCAGCTTTAATCTCAGCCTCCATGGCAGCCTCCTTCTCAGAATCAATGTCTTTGATATCATCTTTCCTGGAAAATAACCAAACATAAAGTGTAAGTTGAGAAGTAAAATGCCAGCCCTGGAGGTCAGAACCTGAACCACACCAGGACAGGGTAGATATTGCTGATCATACCAGAAGTACAGGCTTACAGTCCATGAAAGCCACTCCCGGAGGTGGACAAGAATGCTTTCACACACAGGGCTCAGGGGCCAAGGTAATCCAAGTAACTTCAGTGCCAACAAATGACTTGAAAGCAATCAGCACAGTCTGGCTGCATTCAAAGGCCATACCAGACATGAAGCAGATTTTACACCAACAGCACCAATTTTCCAACCTTCTGTTCTGGGCCATGAGGCACTAAGAGAGTTTGTGCAGGTTGGGAACACTGCACAGTCATGACACCAAGAATGCTGAGACACAGGTGAGACCTCACCCATCAAAAACCTTCTGGAGAAGTGTGCTGATTTAGGTTTACTAAGAACAAATGCACTTCATCCCAAACAAAGCCCAGCCCTTACTGCTAACAGCTCCATGATCCTCTCTAAGATGACACAACCACAAATAACATGGTAAAACCACTTTTGAAACAGCATGTGTATCTCATATATCACTTCCAAAAGGCAAACCAGACCAAAAGACATAAGCCAAACTTGTAAACATTTGTAACAGAGTGAAAATAGAGAACCCACTATGAAAAATTTAGGTGGCAGGTATTTTGGCAAGTCTTGTGCCCAGAAATTAACAAATAACAGAAGCAAGCTATTTAAGACACACTACACTCAAAATATTCTTTGGATTCACCAACTTACACCATTTATTTACATTTCAAATTACCTCCAAAATATACGCTATTTCCTCTCTACACGGGTTTCAGCTATCTCAGGAAAATCTAAACTACCTGAGCTGCTGAGCAGCAGACAGCTGATGACTCTTTTCACCAACCCTCTGCTCCCATTCTACTCTGCTGGACACAACATACATGGATCAAGTAAAAAACTTCAGTTATTGTACCTACACAGATCACTTGGTATTGAAAAATCAAAAACTTACTTGCGCTTCTTTATTTTAATAGGCTCATCTTCATTTGCTTCCTCTGCAGCTTCATGCTCTTCTCTAACTGTAACAGGTTTAAATAAGACTTTAGACTTTATATTAATGCAAATTTTTAAACTAATGAATGAAACCTCATGCACAAACCAAGGACAACATGTGCAGCCATTGTTTTCTGACAAAGGGAGAAGACAAGAGGTTCTCAGTCACTTTCAGAGTAACACTGTCGGAACTGGGGCAGGACTGGTGGATTTTAGCCAACTTGAAATTAAAAATGACAAACACTGAGCTCTTGTTTTTAGGGGAAAACAACTCGGGCTAAACAGTTTAACGAAGCACATTTAGATCTACCTGATTACCTGCACTTTGCTCTCCCCCAACTACAAAGCAAATATGTCATCCCAGACCATTTCCTAGTACTCAGGCCAGAGAGAAATCTCATCTCAGCAGCCTTTTGAACATTCTCTCCCTTGGCAGCTATTTCCAAACTCTATTCCAACAGGTGATCTCAAAGTTAACTCCTCTTCTGTGAGAGCCTGTTCATACATTATGATCAATCTTTTCTGGTCTCTTCCTTATAAAATAAACACAATTTTTTAGTCAGTGAAAACTGTGGGGTTTTTCAACCTGTTGGCATCTAGCAAAACAATTAACCTTGTTCATATCTACTTTCTTCAATGGGCCATCTTTCCCACAAAGGACTCTGCAATCTGCATTCCACATTACACACCTTTTCAGCATGTCCTTACATTTCTGTCATTGATTTAAACGCTACAAGTTTTGAAAAGCATAGTGATAAGTTATATTTATGCTTCCTAAGAAGGCAATAAGATTACCCTTACTAAGTTTTTTTCCTTCTTCCATTCCCTTTTTGTGAGGAGGTTCCTGAATGATTTTGTCCACATCAGCTCTGCCGATGAGGTCGTCGGGCCGGTCCCACATGGACAGCCGGGTGGTGGGGTTGTAGAAGAACACACGCTCGTCCCCAGTCCACACCACACACCTGCATGGAAGGAGAACTGTGTTACCTTCTCCCACTGCCACCTGTCACCTGGGCACAGACTGGAGCACGATGGCCACACCCCCCCAGGTTCCACAACTGCCAGACATTCCTACTGCCCAGCTGTGACCCGGAGCTGCTGCTCTTCTCTGCTGCCAGATTTGAAAATACAGGAACTGAAATTTGAAGTTGAAATTGTAAAAATGCAGCATGCTAAGAACACGTCTCCACACACTGTCACCTGTTCTACCTGTGTCAGTCCCTCAGAAGCAGTTACCTACCATGGGGTGCCTGGAATAGGGGTGGTGGCCACTGGCTTGGCTTTCTGAGCTGCTTTCTCTTCCTCTGTCATTTCTTCCTCTTTTGGCTCCTCAAGGAAAAAACAAGTTTGAGGATCAGGCAATGACAGCTGGCTAATTATTTATTACACAGTAACCAATTTGTTTTACTGAAACCATGCTGACAAGCAGCTCACAATGACACTTCATCCACACCTGGAACAGAAGCACTGGAATTGCAACAGCAGCTGCTACTCCAAAATGTCAATTCCAAAACCTCTAAGCATTTAATTAACTTTTGACTTTGTCAAAACCTTACTTAAATACCTTCCTAGGTCTGCATGAATCCTGAAAATCCAGGAGGGCCTGGATACAAGTGTAAGGGTGTATTTTCTGACAAAGGAATTTTCATTTATTCTTAAAAATATTTATTTGATAATGAGACACACAGTATGAAACAGTGAAAACCTGAAATAACCTCTATAGCAGAAATCAGCCAACAGGTTACTACCTCAGAAATAAAAAGGGTGGAGTTGTGGCAAAACCCAGCAACTGAATTCTGTGGTTTTGCCTATTAAACTACATTGAAGTTCACAGAAATCAGGATAAAAGCTTTAATTTTTATTTAAACACGCTTAGCATCTTCAAAAACTATGCTGTTCAGCACAGCAAAATGCCTCCAAAAGGAAAAGTTACTTTTGTTTACTGAAAACACTACAGCCCTTTCTAGGACATGTTACAGCACAGGGGGAATGTGTGAGCTTTGTGTCAAACTGTTCAAAATAATGAAGCAAAGAAACAGAGAAAAACTAATAAATATTTCAAACATTCAGGACAAGTTGCATTCTCTGAGCATCATAAAACCAGTGAAAGAACACCACATCTGTACAAGAAGCTAACCTCTGTCCCATGCTCTTACTAACTTCTTAACTGACATATTATGTATGTTTCTTTGGAATATTCTTTTCCCCTTACATAAAAAAAATTAACAAAAGAAAGATCTGAGTCCAAAAAGGGAGGCTTTCAAATCCCCTCAGGAATTTAAGAACTTGAATTAGTAACCATGGCTCCTGCCAACCTGCCTAGGCTAAGATGCAGCTACAGCTGAGGGATGTGAGACTTTTTGGGTTCAAGGTCTTTTACCTCCTTTATCAGTTCTTTTATAGGTTCTTCTTTAGACTCTTCTTCTTCTGTCTCCATTGGTAAAGGCTCCTCTGAGGGTTCTTTAATTGGCTCTTTGACCTTCTCTTCCATTTTTTCTAAATAAAGATAACAGTGTTCTTGAGTGTTATTAAGAAACCACTACAGAACCACAACCAATTTCTTTTTATTGGTATAATTTTCCAAATACAACACCAACCCAAAGCTTCTTTTCAATATATTCTCACTGTTCTCTGTCTCTCTTGGGCTTTACAGTGTCTGCTCATAAAGTCGTAGTTATCTGCTGTGCCAAGATCTACTTGGTACTGGAAAATGAAATATTGTGAGGCAGCTATTATACTAAAAGGCTGACTAAAGGGTACTAACAGAAATGCTAAACCAATAATAATCCCTGACTAACAGTGCAACACTGAGGACCACTTTCACACTTTAAATGCTGCAGACAAAAAAAAAATGGAAATCAAAGACAATGCAGAACCACCTGGGGATTTCTCTGCACTCATTTACAAAAAAAATAAAACATATAATCTTCTCTCATCAAGTTAGTATTTGCTGTCTTAGATACTTCCATCTCAGTAAAAAGACCTATTCTTTACCCTGATTTATTAGGAAGATGGGCATTAATTGAACCAACAGTGTTAGTGTCCTGCATTTTTCTAAACGAAGACTTTTTGTAACTAAAAATTCAGGAGACAATAAAAGGCACAACTGTTTGGATTTCCATTCTTACAAGACTTTATGAACTGAGTAAGAGCCACAGGACTTTTGCCCCTTCCTCGTTATTTATAATTCAAGAGCAATTTCCCTCCCATATAACACCACCCATGGATCTAATGTGCATTTACACAAACACAACATAAGGATGTGGACAGGGGGAGGTGACATTATTTCACTTTATACTCCAAATCTATTTATACATTTAGTTTTTCAAGACTGGAAATTCAGCACAATGATCTTCATTTTTTCCTGGTCTACAGCTCCTAGTATGACTGGGTTTTCTCCTCAATTCCCCCCATTTTCTGTCTGCAACTGGAACCTTCTCCAACACATCTGCAGGGGAGGAACTCACTTTCTACTGGCACAGGAACATGCATTTGCCCTAGGCATAGGATTTGGAAGCAACTCTAGAAGCAAACAGAACAGTACAGTGGGAAGCGCTGCAAGTTTCAGACTGAAACTTAAAATAATAACACAACTCATGGGGATCCTTACAATCAGAACTTCAAAATACTCTTAGGGGAGATGAGGGATTAGAAACAGCCCTGCTCGTGCTTTCAAACACAACCACCGACGGTCTGAGCCATGTATATAGCAAAAAACCCCAAAGTACCTTTCTCCTTCAGCTCCTGGGGCTTCTCCCACGTGGACTCCAGAGTCCTGTTGTTGTAGTAGTAGGTCTTCCCATCTGCAGTTTTGTACTCTGTCCACTCGGAGACGGCGGCGGCCCCGGCCAGCGTGGCGGGCGAGGCGGCGATGGCCACCTGCGGGTGGATCATGGGCACGATGGGGGGAGCCATGCCCGGCAGCACTCCTGCCACGGGAGAGGAACAGGAGAGCACACAGTGAGGGGCACTGCAGGGCCCGAGGACCAACACCTAGCACGTTGCTGACTTAACTCACAAATATTCAACCCAGAGAAACCAACAGAAGGATTGTTCTCAAAGTTAAATTGGAAAGCGAGGCATTGTTACCGAATTTC
Source organism: Sitta europaea (assembly GCA_013400255.1). NCBI lineage: Eukaryota > Metazoa > Chordata > Aves > Passeriformes > Sittidae > Sitta > Sitta europaea. The sequence goes on along the minus strand of VXBS01003555.1, from coordinate 209,730 downwards.
CTTCCTGTTCTGCAAGCAGTAATGCCCGTTCCCAGGCAAACTGCATTTTAATTAATTTGTGTAATTCCGCAAAGCGCAAAGCTTGCTAGCTTTTAGACATTCATTCTACTATTTTAAAATTAGGGTCTCTATTTATTAGAAAAGTCTTTCTCAAATGCCTGCAGCAAATAATTGGGGTTACATCTACTCCAGTGCTTAACTATGCTGCCGTTGTACAAGATACTCCTATTGCTCTTAAAAAAGGCAAGAGTGGATTGAATTTGAGCCATAGAACATTGAACAGTACTCTGATAAACCTTAAATACTGGCATTAATTCAGAGATTTGGATAAAACCTGGTGAGAATGAAACAGTATCAGATTGTTGGGTTTGTTTAGTACTGCGAACTGAGTGGAAAAAAACATTTTACTGAAATCCTAAAGCAAAATGGCAAGTAAATATCCAAAGATAAGAAAGCCAGAATGCTGCAGTATCCTACTATCTCTCCACTCATGCCAACAAGCTGAATATAAGGAACAGGTTTGGAATGACAAGTTCTAGAACAACCAATCAGATAGGATTGGAACTTCAAGATCATAAATTTGAGCCTTTAACACTGAAGAAGTCTCATTTCAAATAACAGAAATCACACATTACACATTGCCATAACGTGTTCTCAGCGAGTGACTATTCGTAAATCCACAATTGAAAGATGAGAGTTCACACTCAGACGCACAGACACGCACACAACATGCGAGCACAGCCAGCCACTGCACATGTGGAGCAGGAAAACAAAAATCCACACGAGAAACTAGGAACTAAGAATGGGCATGAGAGTCACAGTCATTACAGAACTCAATGGTTACAGAAAACTGTATGGGAGTTTGGGTACAGAATAAGCTGACACTAACAGTTATTTGGGGAAGTTATCTCCTGACCAAATATGATATTTCATTTATACTGGTTTTGAAAATAAAGTATATGTAATCATTCAAGTGGGGAAGCAAATAAAGAAATAAAAGAAACAACCACATTCACTACCATGCCAACTTACAGACAAAACGAACTAGGATGGGTTTGGAAATTACCGGTCTTGGTGGTAGCGACTGTCTTTACATACGGGCAGCTGACTATTTGCATCATTGCTACACCTGCAAAACGGATAGGAAGCATGTTGGAAAGCTGCCATGGGATGTCAGCTACCACGGGGTGCTACCGACTTCCTGCCACAATTTGGAATGCCATTTGCAGCTGGCAGAGAAGAAGCCTTCCAGCAAGAAAATGTGAATTACTTTTGCTCCAACATTTTATGCCAGATTAAATATAAAACTAATTTTAAGCTGCAGCAACAGTCTCTGCCTATGTTAAACCAGCTGCTTAGAAAGTTATTGGGATGTCATTGAAAAGAAAAAAAAGTATTTCGGTGAAGACTCAGGGGTTTAAGTTCATCCAAGGGGGAATGCAGCTCCCCTTGTAGGGCAGCACCACAGGAAAATATCCCACCACTGGGGCTGCTTCCACAGGCAGCCTCTGCTGGAACAGACCTGTGGGGAGCAGCAGCATAATGAAACTCAGGGGCATTGAGGCTCCCAGTCTGCTGCTGCAGTTAGAGAGCAGAGCAAGGGTAGAAGGACAGGTCTGAACTAGTCAGAGCAGCAAAGCAGGGCGGGGGGGGCAGCCAAGTGCAACCCAAAGGGAAAGCTGCAGGTCCGAGGGGCACTACAGCAAGGCTGGAAGTGAAAGAAAGGGGATAAAAGAAATCAAAGCAATGAAGCTGCAGACAGAGGTACACAAAACTCCACTAGGTGAAGGGTATTTTCTTTATTTTTCAGTATCAAGAATGGCATGAGCTGAAAATGCTTTAAAAGCCAAAACTCGCCCTTGAAAGAGGTGGCACCATGCACTGCTCTGCTCTCCAGCTCAGTAAGAAATGATACAAAAAGGCACAAAAAGGCGAGCAGCTCATCCTCTTTGATCAGACCAAAACCGGTGGGAAATGAGACAATGCTGAGGGGGTTGCATTTCCAAAACCTCTACTCTGGGTGTAGAAGGCAACTGTAGAAGTGCTTTCTGGCTGGTCCAGTCTGGATGCTCACAAACTGAAACACCTCCCTTCAAAAGTTCAAATTCATCATGTGAGGTGGGAAATGCTCCAGTGGAAAGTGAAATTAAACCCCTGTTTAAAACCAAAGTAGTTTCTGGAGTTGGTTGTTAGAGATCTAGTATGCAAAGCATACATAAATACTGCAAATTTATTTGAAAATAAATTTGTGAGAAAACAGAATTGTAATGTTTTCTAAAAATAATTTCAATGAGAGAATTGCAACTAGTTTTATGTTTAAAAGTATTGAATTGAGACAGAAAAACATTGACTCAAACAGCACTGATTGAAGTGTTTGTCTAAACTGGAAGGGTGGTCATGTTATGTACTTGACAATGGACCTGAAAATTCGTTTTGTTAAGGAAGTTACAGCATGTCTCCAACGTGGGTCAGTACAACTAACACTACCTGGGGACTGCTGGAGTTAGGGATGCTGCAGCACAGATTAGACTGAGCAAACACCCAAGCTGTTTCTGCTGCCAAGGTCATTCCCAAACATAAAACTGACTTAAAACATAGGAATTGAGAGAAAGCAGACTTACTTTTTAAGATCTGAGATTATGAGACATCACTAACATAGTCCTCTATTACTCCTCCCTACTACGGTTTAACAGAGAGATTAACCTTGAAATCACTTGACAGTGGTTTTGTTCAGTTCTGTCCCTGTAACTTCAAATCCTCTGCCTGATATCATACCTGGTGCTGAGAGCCCCAAACATCGACAGCCTAACCTTCCTAAGACCCTCTGACTTCACCTGATACTGTCCTAAAGTAATCTGACTTCTCTTCTGTTTCTTGTTACTGTAACATATTTTACAGTTTTCCTTTTCTTCTACAGTGTTTAAAACCAACTCAAGTCAGAATTAGCTGAAATAAGCTGACAGATTTCATTCTGTAACTAAGTAAACTGACAAATCAGACCAACTAGTGGAAGCAGCACTTTGCTGCCAGCTGTCCTTCCTATATGCTATGGGTTCCACTTGCAGCCCAGCTCACAGGGAGAACACTTCTTACCAGGGAAATTCTGAAAAACTTCATTTTCAAAAAATGAGTTTCAGGAGATTGATGTTCCTACTCTGTCCTTGCTCCTGTACTGCACTACTCCCAAACCTTTTTGACTGAGAGTTCACAATAAAGCCCAACCCGGACATACACCCCGAATCTCCATTTCCACTGGCACCCTTGTCCACTGTTCTGACCATCCCATTTTACCCAACAGCTCACACTTGCATAATTATATCCCTCACAGTGTGGGAGGACCCTTCATTCCATGCTGGTCCCTTGCTGGCAAGGTTAGAAATGGCAGTTGAGAGCCTTCAGCCCGTCACCTTTAAGGCTTAACTGTTTGTATTATTCTTCCAACCTCACCAATAAACAGATTTCTTCCTCCTACCCTTTATTCATTTGTTGTTCAGCCTGGAATATCATGTTCAGAATAGTATTTGTTTCCTGGTTTCAACCAACAAGTACTACACTTTCCTTTTCAGGCCAATACAGATTAAAGCAGCTTTGCCCAGTTATTTTAGAAGACTATTATAAAAGCAGAGGCAGCTAAAAGCTGGTGCTCTCTTCTAGTCAGCACTTTAACTGCTTTTTCAGGCTTTCTTCTCCTGTCAAAGGAGTGTTCTGAGGGGTTACTTTTCATCCATCCAATTCAGTGGGGAGGTGAAGGCCTCCCTGCACACCCACTGGGTGGCTGCATTAGGGGGCAGCAGGGATGTCACCTCAGATTGTAGAGTCAGAAACACAAAGACGCTGCTTGGAGCTGCTTCTTTGTCTTTTTAATCTGAAACTAACTTGGGTCCAATACAACTGCAGCCTCCAACCCTCCTCTGCAACACTAAATCATCAGTTCCTGGTGAATGTTTAGTGCCAGTGTGCACTGGAACACATCAATTTTGTACCAGAACAGGAACCCAGCAGTCTCCATGCAAATGAAACGTGGTGTGTAAGTGCTAAGCATCATTAGTGACCTCCTGGGAGGCCCCCTGCAACAACTACAGACAGCAAGTAAGTCCAACATTTTGCCAGTCTAAAATTCCTTCCTTAGGTATCTAAGTATTTCATAAAAATTTAAGAAACTATGATATATCTAGAAGAAGTGTGCTGCCATTTAAGATGCCTTCTCTATGTTCTTTAAACCTAAAGCCTGTGGATAACAACACCCTGGCAGACAAAATGCCTCATTATGGACCTCAGGTCACACCTCAACACTCAGCATCCTACCCAATGGCTGCAGCCTAAGAGAACTGGAAACATCAGATATTGGGCTCAAGATTTCCAAGGTAATTTTTCCTGCTCATCCATGTCCTAGTGAATATTTATGCACAAGACTTAAGGTCTAAATCAAGTATGTACAAAAAAAATTAAAGCAATATTGCAATTAGTAAAATATAGTAAAATATCAATATTCTCATTTAAACATTACATGTTTAAATGCAGTTGTTTTCTGCCAAGTATAGCAAAGAACTAGAAATCCAAAAAATACATGTTCTTTGTTAATTAAAAAGTCTGTCTGCTAACCCTGAATTCTTTCAGAGAAACTCTGAGGAGAGGATCCAGGCAAGTTCTGTACACGGTGGACACATGAGTGCAAACAACTGACAACATGGACATGTAGCAGACAAGACAATTACAGTTTGCCAATTTACCTGGAAGTGGAATAGGCATGCCAGGAAGGGGGACACGAAATGGAGGTACCATTACTGGTGGAAAAGCAGGAATTGCTGCAGTTGGTTGAGGTACTGCATGAGGAACTGCAGGAGGCAATGTCTGTGGGACTGGCTGGGGTACAGTCTGCACAGGTGTAGCAGAAGGAGCAGAGGTTGAAACACTGACTGATGGTGTGGCAACTGAAACACCCGAACTCGGGGTCTGGTCTTGTGTGGTAGGTGCTGATAAAAAAACACAAAGAACACCTTGTATCTTAGACACTGCAATATACTGCTGCAAACATACTGGCGCTCTGTTTCCCGGTACGTAGCAGGTATGCTCAGCTATAACCAGCAGAAAGACTCCTGCACAAAAAACACCTTGCCTTCTCTGGAACATTAAATATTCACAAAGAAAAGTCAATTTCCAATTTCAATTTGTCCCATTCTTTACACCTAACGTGTCTCTACAGCAGTAGCAGGGTTGTATCAAAAGAAACACAGGCTGAATTGAGGTTCTGTTCTGTTCAGAGAAACAGAAAGGGAATGTTTCAGCAAGTTTCCAATGGCAACAGGCTGTCCTTGTGTCACCTGAACACAGGTTCTGCTTTTAACAGCAGCAGCACGTGCACAGCAGCAGTCTGCCTCAAAACTGTGCAGGGATGTGCCCCCCAGAAGAGGAAAATGTCAATAAAAATGAGTAAATAAGCAAGGAAAACACTTTTCTTCAAGAGCTGCAAGAACTTTCTTGGTCTTCAGTGCCTCCCAGTAGGAAAACACACAACTGGCATTCAGTTCTATAATCCTTGCAGCATGACTGCTTTCAATTTCAAATTGTTTTAATTGGGAGCAAACAGTCTCACAGCACAGGCCAACAGGAACTTGAGACAAGTCTGCTTAAACTCGTAAACTCACTCTGTAAGATTTGGTGCAGAGAAGGGAAAAATAAAAGAAACCACACCAAATTACAGCCATATTCCAATGGGCACACCGTGCATTTTCTAACAGAAACATTCCAAACAACATACCAGTATTAGCATATTTAAATAAAGATTTTTGATGTTTTGATAAACGTTTCAGAAAGGGTTAAAGTTCTTAGCAATGCCTAACATTTAGGGAAACAGAGCAGACAGTCAGTATGTGATTTGTAAGACCTAAATCAAATCAGTACAAGGCAAGAATGGAGCTCAGCCAGAAGTCCCAGGGTTTTTTACAGGCCAAGTCTAAGAGCTATAAAATTACTTCAAATTATAAAATTTCATCACTTAGGCACAGACACCAACAGTAACAGTTCTTGAAAGCAAAGACAAAGTTTAGCAGATAGAACAGGTAGAAGTGGAACAGATTGTCAGCATTCAACATTAGGAAATCCAACTTCAGAGAAAGTGCATAAAGTGCTGCTCCCAAAGCATGACTAGCTCTCCCCAGCCTGATACTGGCTCAGGAGCTAACATTTACCTCCCACCTGACTTGTCACTCAGCACAACAATTAGAGCAGACCATAGTTCAACACAGCAAATTAACACCATACTGAGTTACCCTTGAAATTAAACTAAAGCCCTAAAATGATCTGAGCAATACAAGATTTTTGCTGCTCTAATGACGTGTCCTCCCTTGAGCCTTAATGAAAGCAGAATTGGAGGGTATCTAAATTTGACTCCCTTTCACACACAGATTCTGAAGTTCAGGTCAAACGGTGAGTTAAGCTTGGCTTGTCTCACCTGTTAGAGGAAAAAGATGAATTCCAGAGAATGCAACTCCTCCCCAGCGGGAGCTGGAACAGTTCACCTCCTGCACGTTCTCTGGCCTGGCTCGGTGCACTCTGAGCCAGTGCAGCTACAATGCCCAGTGTTCCAGTGCCAGGTGGTGCTCAGCACCAATGCTGCCTGTCTGTGGCCCTGCATGCCAGCCAGGACACTCTCTGAGCTGCTGCCTCCCCTGCACACCTTGCTCTGGGCACGGGGCCTGCCCTCACTCACCATGTGCTGCACAGACACCCACAGCCCCTAACACACCCCCCTCTGGTGCACTGAGGCACCTGGGCAGCACACACGTGCCAAAGTGCAGTGCAAACCACGCTGCTGTGTGCACAGACATGCATTTATGTGCATGCTGCATACATTCCTTTCCTTAGCTGGAAAACCCCTACAAGCAAAAGTTCAGTCCATGGAAGCAGAAGTAATCTCCAGACTAACATTCAAAGTTCATAAATGAACAAAAAAGGCTCAAAGGACTTTTTTTTCCTCTTTGTGGAACTCTAGAAAATAGGAACTGAGAAGGCTTAGGCAGAAGAATAATGCCAATAAAAGTAATACAACAAAGAAGCTCCGTTCTGTAATCAACCAATGCTCATAGACCAACAGGTCTGAGACCTGACCTACAGAAACGGATGCCATGGAGAAAATGAGGAAATTGCTACAACTAAACTCCTACCTCAGATCAACATTTCTTGTGAAACATTTTTAAAAACAATTTAGCTCTATCTATAGTCAAAAGGAAATAGATGTGTAACAGCTCTGAGATGATGTGATACAGCAGAAGAAAAATATATAAAGACCTGAAGAATTCTTTGAGATTGGGGAAAAAAAAAGCTTGCATGCAAGGTTCTTCTGGACCAAACACTGTACTTTAAATTCACACTCCATGCTGAAACAACTTTGTCCTGAGTACCCAGGCTTTGTTGCAGCAATTCCCCATGCAGCACCCCCAGCACCTGCTCCCACCCTGTGAGGCCTGAGACACCCCCAGGTACTCACTGGAGTTGGTCTGGGTCACTGAGGTGGCCGTGGTGGTGGTGGAGGTGGTGGAGGACTGCGTGTTGGAGGAGGTGGATGGAGATGCTGCAGATGCAGGGCTGCTGGTGGTGGGAGTGGAGGCCCCCACGGCCTGGGCCTGTGCTGCCAGCATGGGTGTCAGCTCAGACTGCTGGATGACCTTGACGCCGTCCGGCTTCGTCCAGGCCGACTCCCGCGTGCGCGCGTTGTAGAAATAGACCTGGGGGGAGCGGCCGGTCAGTGCCCAGCCCTGCCATGGTACCCGGGCCAGCTCTGCCACCAGGGCACCCGGGCCAGCCCTGCCACCAGGGCACCCGGGCCAGCTCTGCCACGG
>VXBS01003555.1:159238-188383 GCA_013400255.1 Sitta europaea | reverse complement strand
CGCTCCGCTCCCCCTCCTCTCCCGAGCCGCTCCCGCTCCGATCCCGCTCCGATCCCGCTCCGCTCCCGAGCCGCTTCCGCTCCGCTCCCGCTCCGCTCCCCCTCCTCTCCCGAGCCGCTCCCCAGCCGCCCCCGGCCGCCCGGGATCCGCCGGGCCGGGCTAGCAGCTCCCTCCCACAGGGGGGATCCGGCGCGTTGTGGCGAAGCTGCCTGCCCTGATTTACGATAAAACATTTAAAGGAAATCATTTATATTTCAGAGGCCCTAAATAGCTGCATGAAAGTTTTATCTGAAGTGGCACCGCTTTAAAGGCGGCCCTGCTTGCTGGAAGTAATTAATCGAGGGATAAATTTCAGGCCTTTGTTTTGTTTTGGTTATAACCCCCCCCCTTTATTTAGTGCTGTCTGTTAACGCCAGTACACAAGAAGAGCGAAGGGGGGATGCAGAGCCCGATTAGCGCCTGCTCGTCAGAGTCCGGCTCCCTGGCCCCGGCTCCGAGGGTGCTCGCACAAGATCGGCAGCTTTTCCCGTCTCTCTCCTGTTGCTTCATTCTCTCCCGAGTGAGGAGAAGCTGCCGGGGACCCCGCACGCTCCTTCTCCGGTCCCGTTGTCACCGCACAGACTGTTCACTGCCACGGCCGAGCGTCCCCGTGTGACTCGGGGCTGCTGGCTCAGCTTGGAGGGTCCCTCTCCCAGCCCTCACCAGGACACCTCTCCTGGCCACCCGCTTTAAGCATGGTCCTTCCCTCCCCTCCCACAGGCAGCAGGGCTGGGCAATACAGCTGCTGAGCTCCCTTTAATTAATGCTGTAAAATATTGATGCTCCTGGCCCTGTCTGCTGCCGTTACACCTCACAGCCCGGGGAGAGGAGTCCAAAGGATAAACAATAACAAGTTAAAGGAGCCCAGATGGTTTGCCATCAGAAACTGTCTGCAGACTCAAAGGTGTCGCTGCAATAGATTTCAGAGATCATTCACCTACTGGTAAATAATTAATGGCATTTCTGGAAGAAAAAGCCCAAACCCATACCCTGATGAAACACTGCTGGTGACTCATTGGAAATCTGAAGGGAAAAGTCAGATTAAAAGCATATGCTATTTTATCCTTTGTCACAGTTCATGGATTGTTATCCATTTTCCTAATACATCAAAATATTCTTATTTAGATTTTAATTTAAAGCTCATTACAGTGTGGTGCCAATAGGCTCTTGGTTTCTTGTATTAACTCAATTAAGTTTAAAAAATATGCAGTACATGCTGACACAGGACTGATGGGAAGTTTGAACTAAAACTGTGAGTTATTTAATCTGCAGTTCATGCTGGTGCCCTCTGCCACGAACTGGGAGCAGCACTGTGTGTTACAGTCACAGAGCTGACAGAACTCACCTCCTCCCGTGTTCCTCAGTGGCTGTTTAGAACAACACACAACGTCCTGCACAGCTGGCTCTGCTGCAGTGTTTGCCTGTGAGGCACCCACAGCTCACACAGGGACTCCTCCCTGCTGGGGCACACAGCACCCTCACCCCCCTTTGCTTTGCTTTGCTTTGCTCCCCTCCCCAGCTCACCTGGAGGCTTGGCCTGGCCTGTGTTTATCTTCACTGTGGATGTGGAAAAGAAATTCTATTTCCAGACCTGAGTCAAGATCTATGTGATAAAATAACTTCTGTTGCTAAAATGCAGCCAGTTACCAGACTTGTAGAATCAGGGGGTGGTTTGGGTTGGAAGGGATCATCACCAGGCTTTGCTGAACCTCGGGAGGTTCCGTGGGCCCAGCCCGGTCCATGTGGAAGAAGAGGACTAGAGCTGACTCTAGAAGGGTCCTGTAGACCCTGAGTTTGCACAGCACATTTCCAGCACCCCAAGGCTGTGAGCCATGCTGCACCCTGGATGATATGGCTGTTCCACTGCACAATCTGATCGAGGAAATATCTCGAGTTACCCAGACAGTCAATTATTCATCAGCTAAATGGCCAAGCATCAATTACCTGGCCTGATTCTCTTATTCATTAAGGAGATTGAAGAACCCACCTTAACAGAGCAAAAAAAGTTGCTAAGTTACAGGAGGTGTCTGTCGCCGAGCAGCGTCGGGCTCCCAAAGGAAAGGTCTGGCACTGAGGAAGTCTCCAGGTGGGGATGGGATGGAAATTGTTTCAAAGAGCACAGCTGCCAGTGGCATCACAGCAAGGACAGGCTTCCTGTGCAGACAGGGAGCACTCGCAGATCCACACAGTGAGGGCCACCCCCACAAACCCACCAGAGAGCTGCAGAGGGACTGAGTATTGGGCCAGTGGCTGAACTTCCTTCTGAGGAGAGGGAAGAGGAAGGATCTGGGGTCTGTGCATTTCAGATTAAATGAAAAGTGCTTTCTCTCCTCTTCTATAATTAAAGTCCAAGCAGAGCTTTGCTGGCTGCTGAGGGGCTCTCAGTGAGCAAAGCCTTGGGCACGTCCTTGGCCCCAGGTGGTGGCACAGGTGGCTCCAGGGACTGAGGTGCTAATCCCAAACCAAACCCAAAAACCTTTGGCCTTAGCAGATCATCGTGGCCACATCAGGACACAAGAAGTGCTGAAGCTGTGCTGAAGCTGTGCTGCAGCTGTGCTGTGCTGGGCCATGGGTGCAGGACAAAGAGCCTTGTGCAGCAGCAGCAGGTAGAAAGCTCATCAACTTAGTTTTGAATTTTTCAGAAAACAAGGTTTTGATTTGAGGTCCCAGGAAAACAGGAGGTCACTCTTGGGAGGGGCATCCTTTTTACTCACTTGTACATGAATTATAGAACTTGTTACTTGTTACGTTCACTAAAATTCAAATTGTAATAAAGGACACATCAGTCCTTGATCAGAACAAACTCTGCCCTTCCTGCCAGAGAGGGTGGGAGCAATGGGGCAGCTCTTTCCAGGGGTGGAACAGAACACTCAGCTGCCAGGCACCTCGCTATATTTGCTCCCAATTCTAGAAATACATCCAAATGCATCTAACAGGACTCTGCCACAAGAAGTTAATGAGGAACAAACATTAATTATTCATGCCCTGAAACAGTAGGTCTCCTAATGTTTTTGCTAATCAACAAGTGAAACAGCTGTACCTTCGTCAGGGTAATCTTGGGGGACAGAAGAACAACGCTGACGCGTTGGACTGCCCCCAAAGTCTCACCCTCTAGCTCAGTGAAGGGTATTTGTTCCCAGCCCAGCAGAGGTGACAGAAGTGTGGGAGCATGAGCAGTCTTGGCCCTGCCCTACCCAGGAGCAGCACCTCTGCATGCTCACACCCTGCTCCTACAGCCGGGGACACCGGCGGGTGGGTCTGGCCGGGGATGGCCCGGGAAGCTCGGACAGGGGGAAGGCGCAGTCTGCTCCCAAACCCAGGTGGAGCTCAGACTGTCTGAAGTCAGAACTAACTCCCCTCGGGGGCCGACACCAGCAGCTGGGGGTGAGACTGGTGCAGGGGTGAGAGAGAGATTGCTGCAGGAGTGAGAGAGAGCCTGCTGCAGGAGTGAGAGAGAGCCTGCTGCAGGAGTGAGAGAGAGCCTGCTGCAGGAGTGAGAGAGCCTGCTGCAGGAGTGTGAGAGCCTGCTGCAGGAGTGTGAGAGCCTGCTGCAGGAGTGTGAGAGCCTGCTGCAGGAGTGAGAGAGAGCCTGCTGCAGGAGTGAGAGAGAGCCTGCTGCAGGAGTGTGAGAGCCTGCTGCAGGAGTGAGAGAGAGCCTGCTGCAGGAGTGAGAGAGAGCCTGCTGCAGGAGTGAGAGAGCCTGCTGCAGGAGTGTGAGAGCCTGCTGCAGGAGTGAGAGAGCCTGCTGCAGGAGTGAGAGAGAGCCTGCTGCAGGAGTGAGAGAGCCTGCTGCAGGAGTGTGAGAGCCTGCTGCAGGAGTGAGAGAGAGCCTGCTGCAGGAGTGCCCCTCGCTCCTCTGTGACCCACAGGTAACCCAAAGCCACGTGCAGCAGCGAAAGGGAGGAGTGGATGGAAGTGTTGTCTGACAGAGCTTTCGCCACGAGAGAGCACACAGAGGGATGTGATGTCGACTCCAAATAGTTTTCACATGAATTACTAAGGAAATGTATAATTTATCAGTGTTTAAATAAATCACTGGCAGGAGTGCTTTAAGGCTGTCGGGCTATAATTAACTCCGCGTCACGGAGCGCAGGGCTGCACACCGGCGCGCCTCAGCAAGGCGAGGGACTGCAGGAATTGGGCTCCTAAAAGTGAGCTGGATGGCAGCAGAGCAGGTGAAGCCCCGTGCTGGGGGCGATGCCGGGGGCGGTCCCCCGACAGAGGCTCTCGTCCCTGACCCAGAGCTGGCACAGGGACCCCGGGTGCTGCTGGGGCTCACTGTGACAGGGGCCATGCTCCTGCTCCTGCTCCTGCTCCTGCCGGGGTCCCCTCTGCCCTTGGGCGCTCGCTCTACCCCGGCTGGAGGCACCGAGTGGTGACAGCCCCGGCATGGGCTCGATTTGGGCTGAAGTCTCTTGACCAGGTAAAACATATTTTTGAACTTCAAGTCCAAGAGATGTTTCTGACAAAAATTGTGTTTTCCAGATACCATGAAAAAGTAGTGAGAAGACCTGGGTTTTTTTTGTGGGAGAAGGGGGGAAGCTCCGGGTGAAGGGGGCATCTGGAAAGGAGTCCTTAGCCCAGCCCCCGGCAGCCCTGCAGAGTTCTCCCTGCCCGGCTCCCCGCAGGGATCAGCCCGCCTGAGCCTACCGAGCAGCCACTGGGAATTGTCTGTGGAATGATCCTGGGAGAGAGAGAAGGAAAGTGCTCTAGTTTATGCATTTAGGTTTTGATCATCACAGTTGTAAGTCTGTCATGGAATAAAGTGGTAGAAGCATACAGAAACCTCCAGACAAACATCAAACTTATTTTTCCCTTTTGAACACCCCTGTGTCAGTGATCTCATCTCAGTAAAGGCCCAGACATGTTACACAACCTGCTCCAGAGGACAGAACTGGGTCCCCTGTTTCCAGAGACAAGTTAAAATTAGATTGCCACCTTTGGGAACCCTCTCCAGAAATTAGTGCTGTATTCTACACAGCCTCGATGGGAGACAACAAAGAGATCCTTGGCCTGACAATTACACCAACAATTTACCTTCATGTGACTGTTCCCTTCAAATAGTTCCTGTAGCCATTTGCTTCCTGCCAAGGGGCTCCTGGCAGGCTCGTGGCCCATGGCTGTGGGAAGAGCTCTCCCACCCTGCTGAACGCTGCTGCTGTGCCCAGGGAACTCTCAGATCACATTTGGAATGGTTGGGGAAAAAAAAAAACCACATCCAGAGCCACATGCACAGACAAATGCTACTCCCCTTCCTATTTTTTATATACTCTTCTTCTATTAAAATGAATTTTAATCGAATAGGAAGCAGCAAGTGCTTTGGCCACTAAACCTTTCCTGCTCCACATCAGATTCTGTCTCCTAAAGGACATTGCTGCTTCCTGCAGGATGAGGCTGCTTGGTGGCTGTGGACAGGGAAAGGGTCTGGGGCAGATTCCAAACTCCTGGCAATGAAATGTCTCAAAGCCACAGGGTTGTCATGGAGAGGCTCAGAAACACAGGTTATCACCCTCCAGCACCTGGACACAGCAGGTACAGGGAGGGGCTGCAGGAGGGAATAACAGGAACTGGTGAAAGGGCCAAAGACCAAGAATAAAGGTAATGTTAGAATATATTAATTTTCACCCCAATCTGCAAAGGAGTCAGAACTGGCAGGTGTGTCCTGCTAGATTTGTATCCAATACTCCAGAACACTGCAAGGCTGTAAGAGACTGGGCACCCACGCTGGACTGTACAACTCCCTCCAGCTTCTGTTAAACTTTGAGCCCCCCCCAAATGTCAAGCAGCCTTTGCTGGACTGCCTCCAGCCCCCCTCCTCCCCATCCATTTACCTGCCTTAATGCATTCTGTTGCACTTGGAAGAGTTCTCTCTCAGCTCCAACCTAAACCAAACCTGCACACACATTACATGCACATAAATCCCCCTTCACACACCCACTTTCCCCCAAAGAAGTGATACTGCTCTTTTTCTGAAAGTTGTAATTTTTTGAATGGTTCTTCTTCCAATTTATTTCAGTTAGAATTTTGTCTTTTCTAAATCTTGAACCATTCCATACTATAACTTTATTGCAAAAAAGTCAACATGCATCTTAGAAATTTGGCTTGTAATCAATAAAACAAACATTACATATATGAATTTTAATGTGTAAACAATTAGAAATTCAACAATATCTGCTATTATCCTATTACACAAGTTCACAATCTGTAAAAACTATAGTACAAGGTTACTATACACCAAGAGGAGCTTTGTTCCTTTTCACATGATTTTGTTAAAGTGGTGCTCTCCTAAGCAGGTGCCTGGTTTCAGATTTGAGGTGGTTTTGTTTATTTTGCTCAGGTTAATTCAGCACAGAATTCTTGTGCAGTGACTTCCTTTCCCCATGCCCTGGTCCTGCAGTGCCTGTGCCCAGCTCAGGCTGGTGCATGTGGCTGGGGCACACAGCTGGGGCTGTGTTTTGCCCAAGGTGCAGATGAATTTCCCAGTAAAGCACCACCATGAACTGAATGCAGCTGTACTGCCCTGCTGCCTATGGAAACACAGAAATCCAAGACAGACCACCCCAAGACAGCCCAGCTTTGGCAAAGGCAGTTTCACACAGCTCCCCTCCTCGTGCCCCAGCCCCAGCTGTGGCCCCTGTGCCCCCGGGTTCAGCCGGGCTGGGCACTGCCAGCCCTGGGGGCAGCAGCCCCTCTGGGATGGCAAACAGCAAGTGACAGCCCTCACTCGGGTCCCTGACACAGGTGCCACCCCAGGGTCACTTTAGAGCTAAAACCATATGAAAAGGAATCCAATTTGTGTGTGTCGAAGGCTACTGCAGTTTTTCTTACAGCTTAATTAATCCACTGTAGTTTTCATTTTCCAAATACAAAAATACAACAATTCTTATTGAAATCTATATGCCGGTAATTTTAGTACACAAAAAAAGCAAAATATTTACAAAATTATACAGTTTAAGAAAAAACTCTGTACAAAAAAATATATAAATCCTTTTGATCCCTCTCTCCTTTTTTAAGTTGTCAGGACTTGGACATGTTTGCTGCAATGGACTTCTCAAGATACACACTATGCCACAGACATTAAAACCCCGACAGGTGATGGGAGAAGAGCAAGACATTCTTGTAAGTTCAGGGGGTGGGTTTCTCCTCCATTTCTTCATGCCTGGAATTTAGTCATTAGCAGGACAGTCCTAATTCTAGGAAGAGAAGAGGTTTGGAAAGAGACAGAATACTGGAGACGTTCCCCTCAGTTGACAAGAAACAGGACATTGTACAAGTTGGATACCTCACCAGAGCACGAGGGTAGAGTCAGCAGGGCTGTGACCCCAAAGGGTGCTCAGCACCTGCCCCTAGCCACACTCAGAGCCACAGGCAGGCAGAAAGGGTTTGGTAGATACTGTCCTTCAGTCAGGAGTTACTGGGGCCTACACTGGTGATCCTTCAAGAGACAAGAGAGATGTGCATGGTGCTGATTTTGTGTAGAAATGCACATAAACGTCCTGATGAGTGGCAGGGCAGGGGGGCAGTCAGGGAAGGTGCTGCTGGGTGCCCCAGGCCCCAGCCACAGAGCCCAGAGCCAGCCCAGCCCCTGGCTCCTGGTGCCACGGCCCTGCTGGGGCCAGGGACAGCAGGGAGACACAGAGAGGGACACGAGGGACAGCCAGCCCTGCACAGCCAGCCCCCTGCCCAGCTCTGCACAGCCAGCCGTGCCCAGCTCTGCACAGCCAGCCCCCTGCCCAGCTCTGCACAGCCAGCCGTGCCCAGCTCTGCACAGCCAGCCCCCTGCCCAGCTCTGCACAGCCAGCCGTGCCCAGCTCAGCACAGCCCCCTGCCCAGCCCCTGCCCAGCCAGCCGTGCCCAGCAGCCTCCCTGGGGCCAGGCTAAGCAGGACACCCAGCCCTGAGGGCTGCAGCCCACCCTGCTCTGAGCCTGGGCTCTGCCTGGAGCACAGCTGGGAACAGGAGAGCAGAGCTGTGCCAGGCTGGCAGGCAGGGGCCACTTCAGCTGCTTTTGAGGAAGACTGGAACTCCTTCCATTCTTGCTCACAAATACTGAAATGCAATAAAGAGCCTGACTCACACTGAGCCTTACACTGAAATGACAGAAGGAAATCAAGAAGGAGTGAAAACCCACTCCAGTGTGTGTTCCTTTAGAGCTGATGTTTTCTGTGAGGCAGAATTTGGAGAAACAGTTCTAACAATACCCTGTTAAATTGTTTCTTCCACCTCTTCTCACAAAAAGCACAACATAGAGACTGTATGGCTGTCACACATACTGAAGTAAATGATTCAAGAATCTAGCCACAAGTAATTTCTACAACATGAGACTCCATTGGAAATAAAATGCTCCCTTTTTTCAACGAGCAAATGAGGCCAGTTTTTCTTTCATAATATTTAATGAAAGTTTGTCTTTTCCCTAACCCCGTAATATTGCTAAATAAAACCTGTAATATCTTTTCAATTATAAACTAACAAACCAATCACATTATAAAAAACCCAAAACAAGGTAAATACAGGTGACACCAAAAGAGGACAAGAAAATACTGATTTCCAAACCCCCCCCCCACCCCCCACTTTTTATCCTTAAATAGAAAAAAAATCACCACCCTGGTGAGCTCAATAATCCTTTAAGAAGTTCCTGGGCCTTTGGCTAGCTCAGTCTCACAGCTCTGTGTCCCAAATGTTTTCATACCAAACTGCTCATGGTAAATCTTGTGGTTTGAAAAGAAAGTAAAGCTCTTTTTGGCTCATCAACTTCCTTAAATAAATGCTTAAAAGATGTAGTTTGAACTATATTCCTAAAATTATACATTTTGAACATCAAGTTTCATCTTCTCCAAGAACGGGATTCATCCTCATCTTCATCATCATCATCATCATCTTCGTGCAAAAATAAATCTGAGGTTTCAGTCTCCTGGAGGAAGAAAAAAATGAGCTTTCAGACCCAAGTTGTAAGCCGTGGCCAGGGACACAGCCCAGCCCACAGCACCAGTTGTGGTGGTATCTGGTTCAGTGCTACCATGTGTCTCTCACACAGTCACATCCAGTTTTAGGGGGAGAACAGCAGCCTCATGGCAGGAAAGAGAGCAATGCTTCAGAGGAAGCACGAATAAACCACCACTCACCCTCTCCCATACAAGATTTCTGTTAACTGCCACAACAAAATAACCTTTTAAAGCTTAAGGTGTTTAGGTGAATCACAGGAAGAACACACAATGTCTCCTACAGTAGAGCATGAAGAGTGAGGAGTAGAAGGCTTTGCAGCCTGCACATACAGAACCCAAGGCTTGTTTACATCATCAACTAATTAACAGCCCATACACAAAGTGCCTTTTTTTTTTTCAATTTTCTCTGTTTTAAAATGCAGGAAATGTACCTGACTACTCAAAACCAGTTCACTTCCTCGTTTGTGGAGACCTCTTCTATGAAGTTTCTTCAGCACACAGGAAACTGTATCCTGAGAGCTCTCAGCTACTAGATTCCAGTAAGAAGGATCAGGTTATTAAGAGATTTTCCTACCTCTTCCTTGGTCTCCTCTTCCTCAACTTCTGTGGACACAGAAGGTACCTTGGGTTTGTGCCACGAGATCTGGAGCCGCCGGTCCTTGAACCGGGATCCCTGGTTAGCAGCCTGAGTTGGGTTAAATGCACAGTTTCAGAGAGAGTATCAAGGGAAGAACTTTTAGCATCTGCAACAAGCCAGACCCAGAGCATGTGGTAGAGAGGCATGTTTGAAGATCTCAAATACATGAAACCACAATCACCCACTTCAGGGTTCCAAGAGCAACTTCAGCCACACCCAAATCTGCCAAATCCTGCTCCTGCCCCAGCACTGTGGGAGGATGAGCAGAGCTCTGAACTGCCAGGGACATGGAGCTCTATCAGGGAAAGCCCTGTGTCACTGCTCAGATCTCCAGGAGGTACTTCCCCTTCAGTGGCACTACCTGCAGCAGCACTATCAAGCTCAAACTGGGGGATCAAAGCCTCTGAAATTTTAAAATACAAAGGTGACAAAAGTAGTTAAAAACTCTTATTTTTAGATATGTGAAAAATATATCTATGATTCTACTTACATTTTCAGCTTCTGAGCGGGACTTAAAAGTTACAACAACACTTAATGGGGAATCCTCTTCTTGAAGATCTTCAATATCTCCAAATTTCTGTGAGGAAAAGTTCATTAGGACCGGCAGTAATGTTCTCCTCCACCTCCATAATCACATGGTACAATTGTAGTGTACTAAAGTGACACTGAAATCTGATTTTTTGGACAGAAAACTGAGCCAGAGGACTCCCAGCTGCACCAGCCATCAGTATTGTGGCACTTGTATTTTTGGGAAGAAGCTCAGGTTCATTGCTGCTCTAGGAGGAGCTTGATTCTACAGCAGTAAAGGAAACGTACACTGATTTACAGGTGACACTTACAGAGAAGTGCTGCAACAATTCATCCTTCTCCTCCTCGACGAAGCCTCCCACGGCCAGAGCCTTGGGTCTGTGGTCCACCACCATGTGGTTGAGCACGGCCCGGCCTCTGCCCCCGCGGCCGCGGCCCCGGCCCCGGCCCGCCGCCGCCTTCCCTCGGCCCGCAGGCAGGATGCCTAAGCGGGCAGCCTGGGGAGGGAACACAGCCCACGTGAGGGGACCAGCAACACCCAGAACTCTCAAACCCCTCAGCAGCAGAGTGCACGCCAGCTCACCTCCACCTGTAACTGATTGAGCTTTTTCCGCAGCTCGGTTGTGTCCTCTCCAGAGGACAGTCTCTTATGGAAGTCCAGCTCTGCATCCAACAGCTCCTTCTGTGCCTGTGGGAAGAGAAAGCAGAAGGAAAGGGCAGGACTGTAAGACACACTTGCAATGTTTTATTCCACTTCAGCAGTACAGTCATATAAATGATACAGACAGATCGGGACACACTAGTCACACTTGTCTCTAAATTCAGTTTTGTTTTAATTGCCTGTGTGTGTGTGTGGTCCTCCTCGTTTTTTGAAGGGCCTAGAATTCTCTGCTTTAGAACTGGAACAAGCATGAATGAGCTACAAGCAAAACTAGGTCATGGAGTTCCTTCAACTATGGCTTGTTTGTCCATGGTTATCACTCACATTAAAATGCTGCTTGCAAGTGTTTTGACCTAATGCAGCTGCATTTTTAAGACATATTACTAGAAATAGTTACAAAAACCAAGGAGGCAGGTACGTTGCACAATAAATACCTCTGTTTTGGACTTCAATTTGGATGGTGTGGAGGTTGTAGATGAAGTTTTTAATTCATCCTTTAACTGAGATATTTTTCCTGTTAGTTCTTTTAAAGTCTTCATNGGAGGATGAGCAGAGCTCTGAACTGCCAGGGACATGGAGCTCTATCAGGGAAAGCCCTGTGTCACTGCTCAGATCTCCAGGAGGTACTTCCCCTTCAGTGGCACTACCTGCAGCAGCACTATCAAGCTCAAACTGGGGGATCAAAGCCTCTGAAATTTTAAAATACAAAGGTGACAAAAGTAGTTAAAAACTCTTATTTTTAGATATGTGAAAAATATATCTATGATTCTACTTACATTTTCAGCTTCTGAGCGGGACTTAAAAGTTACAACAACACTTAATGGGGAATCCTCTTCTTGAAGATCTTCAATATCTCCAAATTTCTGTGAGGAAAAGTTCATTAGGACCGGCAGTAATGTTCTCCTCCACCTCCATAATCACATGGTACAATTGTAGTGTACTAAAGTGACACTGAAATCTGATTTTTTGGACAGAAAACTGAGCCAGAGGACTCCCAGCTGCACCAGCCATCAGTATTGTGGCACTTGTATTTTTGGGAAGAAGCTCAGGTTCATTGCTGCTCTAGGAGGAGCTTGATTCTACAGCAGTAAAGGAAACGTACACTGATTTACAGGTGACACTTACAGAGAAGTGCTGCAACAATTCATCCTTCTCCTCCTCGACGAAGCCTCCCACGGCCAGAGCCTTGGGTCTGTGGTCCACCACCATGTGGTTGAGCACGGCCCGGCCTCTGCCCCCGCGGCCGCGGCCCCGGCCCCGGCCCGCCGCCGCCTTCCCTCGGCCCGCAGGCAGGATGCCTAAGCGGGCAGCCTGGGGAGGGAACACAGCCCACGTGAGGGGACCAGCAACACCCAGAACTCTCAAACCCCTCAGCAGCAGAGTGCACGCCAGCTCACCTCCACCTGTAACTGATTGAGCTTTTTCCGCAGCTCGGTTGTGTCCTCTCCAGAGGACAGTCTCTTATGGAAGTCCAGCTCTGCATCCAACAGCTCCTTCTGTGCCTGTGGGAAGAGAAAGCAGAAGGAAAGGGCAGGACTGTAAGACACACTTGCAATGTTTTATTCCACTTCAGCAGTACAGTCATATAAATGATACAGACAGATCGGGACACACTAGTCACACTTGTCTCTAAATTCAGTTTTGTTTTAATTGCCTGTGTGTGTGTGTGGTCCTCCTCGTTTTTTGAAGGGCCTAGAATTCTCTGCTTTAGAACTGGAACAAGCATGAATGAGCTACAAGCAAAACTAGGTCATGGAGTTCCTTCAACTATGGCTTGTTTGTCCATGGTTATCACTCACATTAAAATGCTGCTTGCAAGTGTTTTGACCTAATGCAGCTGCATTTTTAAGACATATTACTAGAAATAGTTACAAAAACCAAGGAGGCAGGTACGTTGCACAATAAATACCTCTGTTTTGGACTTCAATTTGGATGGTGTGGAGGTTGTAGATGAAGTTTTTAATTCATCCTTTAACTGAGATATTTTTCCTGTTAGTTCTTTTAAAGTCTTCATAATTTCTGCTCTTTCTTCTGGTTTCATGGCCTTGTTTTTCTCCAGCTTGGATATCAACATCTATACAATAATAAAAGAATAGGAACATAAAATTCCAGGAAAAACAGCTCTGAACAGACAGATATCTATGAAATCAGAATGTATTTACCAGCCACATCCCAGACTTACCTTCTGGCATTCTATTTGTTTCTCTAACATCTCCTGCTTCTTTTTCCTCATATCTTGCTGGAGTTTCATTGCCTCCTATAAGAGGAGAAAATTCTTTCCATCACTGAAAAGCAGTCTAGCACTACACATAGCCATAGAGATCATAGATGCACTCATACAGATCATATTGTACCCTTCAAGCTATGGAAGTGAAATCTACAACCAAAAGTACTGTCTGCAGAAAGCACAAGTATGAAGAGCAGCTGACTCAATAAATAAAAAATAAATAAAATGTTAATTTCCTGCTGTAAGATACTTCACTGACATTTTGCCCCCTTCAGACCCCTCTTAAGAAACACACTGTGCACTGTCATGCAAGTGTCTCATACCTGCAGAGAATAAATCCACAAAACCCCAAGGAAACCATGGCCAAGTGTGTTGATTAAGACACCCCAAAAGGACACTCCACACATGATGACCCCAATGTGTGTTTGCAAGATCGTCCCACAACAGTGACCAACTCCACACCCACATACAGAGCTGCAGAGGAGTGGCTGAGGTTTCAGGTGCCCATCAAACCTTGCATTTAAAGCACTTTCCTCCTTACACTGTCAGGCAGCCATCAAGCATTAAATACCTGTTTTTTTTTAAGGGCTTCTTGCATATCATGAGGTTTAGACCCTGCACCAGACTTCAGGGTTGTCTTCAAGTTTGGAGAACTGTAAACCATTTTTGAGTGGCTTGTAGAAGTAGGAAATATCTGAAACAGTAAAAAACACACAGTAAAATATGGAATATTTTAAAGTGACTGTGATATACCAGCAGGGAACTTCAGTGGATCATGTTCCCTGAAACACCAACTCAGGTGTCCAGATTTGTGCAAGGAGGCAGAAAAACCAAGGCAATTAAAACACATGGATAAAGACATCAGCCCAGCTAAAAGGGTTTCTGAAAACGACACTGTCTTTCCTTCTCCATGGCAGACTCCCTGTGCATCCTGATTCCTACCAGGACACTGCTGAAGGTGAGGATCTGCACTTGCCTTTGTTTCAGCTCTGCAGTCACAGCCCAACATCCCCCTTTCTGATAAGGCAGCAAAAGCCACTCCATACTTCCTTTCTTAAAAGGACTTCCCCATGGCCCAGAACACATGCTGCACTATGATATCAGTATGAATTGAACAGTATCAGCTTGAACTCTGGGTACAAACACCCTCTAAGCATCTAGCTCTTCTGTCAAAGCACAGCATTAGCTCAGAAATTACTGGGAGAGCCACTACATTTGTCAACAAAAGGCTGGTCTCACATACAGGTTGTCAGGTTTGTTTATTATCAAGCACTGCCAAAGATATTTTATGCTATTTACAACACTGACAGTGTTGTAGTTGATAGTTCCTAAAGTCATCGTCCCTGTTCCATACAAACAGTTGATGAAATGAGGAAGAAGTGACTGACCATGGCTGCATGAAACACTACTGAAATGGAACAGAACCAAGTGGGAACAATTCACAAGTTCTCTTTGCTTGCTCCTTCCTGGCTGACAAGCCAAAGCTGTACCTGATAGCATGACCACTCTCAACATACCTGAGACTCCTCGGCCCCGGGCCCGGGCTGGCTGAGCTCAGGCTGGCTCCCACCCGCTGCTCCAAGGCGCCTTTTCACTGGGACTTTGTTAAGGACGTAGGCACCAGATGCCAGAGGCTTGTTCATCACCTGCGTGCCCACAGATTTGAAAACATCCAGGTCAGACACTTTGCTTTCCTGCAGCAGCAGCCCCTTGGGAAGGCTGCTGAGCCCCTGCCCACACGTACCTTGGCCAGGCTGCTGTGCACAGTCACTGCTGGGGCTGAGGCCAGGGCCTGCTGCTGCAGGTGCTGCAGGGCCTGCGGGCTGGGCGGCTGCTGCAGCTGCTGCTGCTGCTCGCTCTCCCTGTGCCACAGCACGCGGATAAAGCGGTTGCTCAGCACAGCCTCCGTGCTGGAAATGGCCTTCCTGGCCTCGTCATTACTCAAGTACTGGATGAGAGCAGCCTCAGGATCGTTCTGGAAAGCAACCTAAAGCAGAAGTTCACAAATGCATTATTTCTCAAGGAAGAAAACATTTCAACCAATAGCAAACCCATCTGCAAATAATGTGCAACGATGAGTTGGGTATCCAGTGTACTAACAGCTCAAAACACTGGTAAGACATTCTAAGTAATTAAAGTAAAGCAGCTTTTGGCAAACATTACACATACTTGCAAAGTCTATACACATTTAAAAAACTAACTAAATGAATGGATGAATGAATAAGACTCAAAAACCTGAGCTGGTTTAGACACTGTAAAACCTGCCAGCCTTTCAAATATAATTAGGCATCATGAAGCAGAATCCAATAAGTTTTACAGAATTAAGATAATAATACCCAGTAGACCAAGAAAAGGTTTCTCTGAACTAGATTACCACCTCTCCCAATTTGTCTCCACTAAGATATGTCAAGGAAACCATGAAGTATTCAAGCAGGCTTCAGGGAAAATAAAATACCCACATACAGATGTAAACTGGACTTTGTTTTTACCTGAATGTTTACAATAGTTCCAAATTTGCTGAAGTGTTCGTTGAGCTGTGTAATATTGTTCAATTCTGGTGGAATTTTTCGAACTTCTAACTTGGTATTAGTATACTGATTCTTTTTCAAAAAGCCAGGCTTATTCTGGTTGTTATTTACTTGCCTAGAGAAAAGGGGAACAAGAAGAATTCAGATAAGTACATGTGTGTCTAAGTTAGGCAGCAAATGGTAACATACCTAAATGGCATTTTTCCCCTAAAAAGTACACCCTCTAGACACTAACAAAAGAGAGCTGTCCCCTGACCCACATTTAGTCTCCACATTATGTGGACACAGACTTTCTGACCCAACCATCCCAAATTACAGAGACTGGTGAATAGCAATGTTCATAGCAGTGACAGTAATTGAGTATATTTGAATTAACATCTGTAGCTAATTCTTACTTTCCCAGCCAGGGTTTCTTCAGGGGACACTCCATGCTGCTTGGAGATCTTTTCCTGCTGTCAGGTTCCAGGACAACTCTAGTGACATTGCTGCTGTTATTTGTAATGGGAATGGGAGGTTCAGTTTGGATGATAATGTTGGCAGCTGGAGGGAAGAAAAAGGCCTCTGTTATTCCACCATACATGGAAAAGCTTTCACACAGCAAAACACAACTCAGATTAAAAGCATAAACATTAGGAAGACTTTATCAAACTGGTCAGTTTTGTTTCTGAGCAAAATAATTCACATAATTCCCTAGCCTAACTAAACATCCTGAGACAAACACACATGATCCAGCTGGAAGGGATGGGTTTTGACCTTTAAGGTTAGTATTAACTTGAAGAAACAAAGTTAAAACTTCACTTTTCAGGTATTAGAAACTCAGATTCTGCAGGAAAAGAAGAAAAAGAAAAAAAAACAACAAACCCCCCAAATCTCAACAAAACAGAAAAGGAGGAAAAGAATCATGGGTGGATCCCCAGGCTTTAGGTTAGAGCTCTGCAGTGGGCAGAATTGACAACCAGCTTGCCCTCTGTGAACTCTTGACAGAGTAAAAGCAACCAAGAACCCACTCTTTCCACTGCTATCCCACTGCCAGCCCTCCAGCCAGGTTTCAGCAACAAACTGTAATTAAACACAACTATTATACTCTTTTAAGACATTAGATTTAAAGTCTGAGCAAATTCTATCAACACAAAGTTTGCTAGAAATTTATTTGCAACCTTTTCAAGATTATGCCCTTGGTCTTAGTCTCCTGTGAATGCCAAATATTCAACCCCTAAAAAGAAGTCTGAGTTATACAGCAATTTCTATGGCTTTTATATAAGCCAGGGCTCTGCTGGTTACACTGGTGAGAACAGAGGCTGGGCATTTCTGGGCATGGCATCCCCACCTTGGAGGATGATCTGAGAGCAAACCTTTCACACCTGTGACAAAGACAGTAAAACAAGTTGTGTGAGGCCCTGCCTTACCCCTGGAATGGGCTCTCAGAGAGGACAACCTCAGGGGCAGCAATTAAGCCCCAACCCTGCCTCTGTGACAGTCATTAAGATGCAAACAGCAACAGCAATTACTACAATCATACTCAACCATATTCCTTACAAGATAAGTAATTGGAAGGAAATACTGAAAATAAAATTAAAAAAAACCAAAAACCAAACCAAACTGTCTTATCTACTGAGTAAGAAATACTGAAATATAACAATAAACACCAAAATTTAACATCTTTGGTTTTAAGAATCAGGGCAGGAAAAACATGAGGGAGAAAGAAAGCTTTGCTGCCACAACTAAACTTTGAAGAGCCTTGACTTGCATCCTTCCCTAAAAGATACCTTGTACACAACACCACTAAGAGACAGCAGCCACATCCATTCAGGCAGGGGCTAGGAATTCTGTAAGTGCAGATGGGGATTCCCATGAGCTGGGAAATTGGAATGATACCTGTGATGTTCATTTCAGAGAGAACACCTGGCTGACAGAGTCAGACCATGAAGCACCAAAACATGCCACGATAGTTCCCTTCTTCACTACCATCACAACAGCCAAGGCAAGGAGCCTGGATCATCACCTCTGTGCCCATGGCTGATCAAAAGCAGTCTGCAGATTGTGCTGCTAAAGCCATCTTTAGGCATCATTTTTCTTTCTAGGACCTTCCAGTACCTGGAAAATACCTTCACAGGCTGAAGAGGAATAAAACCCCAACCAACCAACAAAACCCTTGTAGCAGTCCCAAGCAAGTGGTTATTTTTAATCAAAAAGGCTGCTTTGACTTTAATACGGGCATGTTAGCACTTAAAAAGGTAGAAGTGTCAAAAAACCCGCTGTGAAACACTAGATCAGTGAGAAAAACTAGTGCTTTCAGCATGAAGAGAGGGAAAAAGTGTTGACGGTCTTGGACAAAAATAGCAACAGCAATGACCAGAACCCTTCCTACCTCGAGGGTTTGTATCCATCTCCCCAGATGTTAGGCCAATTAGATTTGGACGCTGCATTTGTGCTCTTGTAAAGAACTGCCGATACTGAGATCTACCAGCACTGGTAATACTAGGAGCTTCAGGGTTATAGCCATCTGGCTCATATGTATCTACAAAAAAAGGAGAGAAACGACAGAATTTTTCAAGTGAGTTTAAGACTCGGGGTTAGTTTTCCTTTAAGGATGTGCATGGATGTTCAAGAGTCAGAAGCTGTCTTGGATGAAGAGAAGAGAGGTGGTACAGCCAACCTGTGCAGCCACTGCAAACCCTCACCTGATCCTCAGGCCTAGCCTATCTGGACACATTCTCTTTTGGTTTTTATTCTGGTACTGTTTGTCCAAAGCACACAGGTCACAATACCGAATTCTGCTGATCCACTGCCTGGAAAGGCCTGAGATGTCTGTGTGACAGCATGCACAACATCTGGCAGTGCTTTAAGGGTAACAACACAGGCTTTGGTTTCGGCATTTATACTGCAGAGCCTAAGGTGCAAAGAGATTTCCAGCCTTTGCTGCCCAACAGCCTAGCCCTCCTCAGAAAAGAATTTTAGGTGAAGAACATACTTAAATGATTTCAATCAAAGAAAGCTAAGACATGAGGTAATGGAACCAATACTTACCTACTGAACTCTCTTTATGTAAGAGGGAGATCAGCTGCCTAGCTTAGGTAAGGCACTAACGATCATTTTCATTAGAAGGGGTCACCACAAGAATACAAGATGACAGAGTTGACTCCTATTGCTCCTCCAGCCCAAAGTCCAAATTGAGGATAATGCATTTTTTTAACCTTAAAAAGGAAAAGCTGTACAAGAACTGTAACAAATGAAGTCTGTGAAGAGCCTTCACAGGAACAGTACATCCAGGAACAGAACAAGGGAACCTGACAGACATGAATCCCTCCAAAACCTCAGTTCCTTATTCTGTACAACAAAGACAACTCCACAGTTAAAAACAGATGCCCCATAATATCCACACTGATAACAGAGCCTGACACTGTAAAACAAGAACCTTCTCTAACCTCGAAGGAGCTGAACCACAAGCTCCTCTTCCCCGATTTAGAATGTGATTGACTGCAAGAGGGCAACCAGCAGCTGTTACCACAACAGTCCAAGAGCAGGACATGAGAATCTCCACAGAGGTTCTGGAGAACAGAATTACTGTGAAGCCCTGTGAGCTCTGACAGGCAGAATCACCCATTAGAAGTCCTGGAGCTGAAAGGAGCAGATGGTGACACCTGAGCACCCGACAGGACTTGGGGGGACAACTTAATAGATTATCTAGTAAGAAATTTGAGTGTCTGAAGTTCTGAAAAGCATGGAAGTCACAAATAAAATGACACAGGTAACAAACTGAACTAGATCCTCTCTTTGAATAAAATTCAGATTATTTATGTTAAAAAATCCCAGATGAGAATATTATAAAACACTGACAGTTAATTATCTTATTTTGGTCATATAGAATATGGAAATGGCATTAATACTTTAATTAACAAAGAAATAAACTTTGTTTTATTTAAATTGAATGGTCTAGGAGTTTCCAGGTATTTTGCTGGTATTTTCCCTTGTAAAAACATACTTTTAAAAATTTTGACCTCTGTTAAGGAAGAGGGACGTGTCCAGTGAAAGCTAACAACTTTTAGGAAGCTAGAACCAGGGTGATTCTGGAAAAAGAATAGAAAAAGTACTGATGTTTATGAAGACTGTACAGACTACTGCAACATACAGCTGGAAAAAAGAACAAAGCTCTCATCTGTATTAGTCCAAACTGGAGAGAAATAGAGCCTAAGTTAAACAGCAGTTACAGGTTTGCAGATCCATCTTTCACCTACTAATGTCCTACTGAACAGCTTGAAGATGAAAGAAATGTTTCTTATGCAACAATGGGATTGCTGTGAGCACATGAAACCCAGAGCTGCCCACAGTGCTCCTCCTCAGCCCAGGACAGAGCACTGCTGCCATTCCACTCCAGGATGCACGATGGGCTGGCCCAGGGACAGCTGTCAGACTTCTCTTTACATTTGTATATATTGGAGGAAGACAGATTATCATTTCTAATCACATATCAGCAGAGAAAACACAGAATTTTTCCATCAAACAGATTTAAACCAAAAGGCATTTGCTTACGTTCTGACACTGTATAGAGCAGGTTCTGAGGCAGAGGAGGAGGCAGCCTTGCTCCCACAGGTGCAAGGCTGGGCACTGTGCTCGTCCCCGGCTGCTCACGACTGTTGATCAGGCTGGACTGTGTTAAAGGTGGCCCTGCAATGACACCACAGAACAGCTCACACAGACAGCTCTAAGGCAAAGTGTGCAAACAATTCAGTGCTGTGTTTATGCCTTGCTTTGAGCAAGGTCAGGGTTGTGAGTACGTCCAATCCCACTACAGTAACAGTAAACTGAGAAGCCTGTTCAAGTAAGCTACTCTGATTCCAATAGCTTTTCTCTTTCTCAGGAGAAACAAAGCTTTAAGAGAAAAGAAAAAAGTCTTTTTTTCCCCCCAGCAATTTGTTAGTGCTAGAGATGCCTTAACCACAGCAGCTCCTCCCTCAGCTCTACCATGGAGAGCCAAGGCTTGCTCAGAGCAAGGGGTCACGACAGCAGTGTTTAGATTGCAGTTCTGAAACCAGAACTGCAGGGCAAGAGGCAGTCTCAGAGAAGGGATTTCTCCAGCTGGTTGTGCTTTGGTTTCTCCATATACCATACAGACATTCCTACTGACTGTATGATCAAAAAGGACCCTGAGTGACACTACACAGCCCATCCTGAGCACTGCCTGCTCTCTCATGGCAAGTCAGTTCCACCTGCTAAAGAGCTCTTGCAAAATTTAATCCTGTATCAAGTTATTCCTCATCCCAAAATTGCTGATATTGGACACAATTACCACAGCATTTATTTTGTCCCTGGAATAGACAGCACTCAAACAGAGTGACCATGCCCCTAATATGCTATTTCTTTATAGAGTTTATACGATACAATAACACAAAAGGCTCAGCATTTCAGATCACTGCTGATTTAAGAAAGCTCTTAAATGTGTCAATAACGTATTGCTTTTGAGTGGTAGATACTGTAGCACCAACACTAGAGCTTTATTAGAAGCACTAGGAGACTGACTTGCAACATTTTTTGTATTACAGCAGAATAAACCTGGCTAGTAATTGCCAGTGAGCAATGCAATCACGAGCAGCTAGCACTGAGGTGAACCCCGAGACCCCCAAGCAGCCCGCAGTGCCCGGGNAGCAGCAGCCCCGGCGGCGGCGGCAGCCCCGGCGGCGGCGGCGGGAACGGGATCATGCTGGGCAGGGAGACTTCGTCCACCACCAAAGGATCGTTTCCGTGGTCAAACTGGCAGAGATCGCCCAGGACACAATAGCCTCGCTCTGCAAAGCAGGACATTTCACCTCGCGTCAGAAAACACAGATGGTAGTTCTCAGCGATTTATAACATTCCATTTATAACATTTTCATGGAATTTCTTACTAAAGAAAACATGCATCCACTGATACGTTATTATATTGTAAGGTAAGGTTTTACAAAATAAATATTTCATAAAAGCGTACAAATTTACATGCATTTATTGTAAAAGCTGTGGAAAAAATTGTCAGAATTACTGTGATTTATTTTAAACACAGACACACTTGCAATCTGTACCAGGACTGCCAGTGGTTGAGGTATTTGTCTAGCACATAGAGAACTGTGAAAAAACTCCATATGCTCTTATCCAGCAATTGCCACAGCATACACAAACTGCTTCCAGTAAGAATAGTTATTCCTCCAGTACAATAAAGGTCATCTCTGCCTCTGTTACATACAAGTTACACATCACATGCCACTGCATGGTGACTTGCTGCTCACGTTCAGTTAATACCCAAAAATACAGAAATATTGACATAAGGCACGAAACTGGAAACTAAAGAACAGTTACCATCATAATCTTGACATCTTCTTTTAGCAGGAGGGTTTCTGCCAAATGAACTGGGATTGCTGTGATTGTTGAAGTAATTTGACCAGCTCTCTGTGGTGCTTTCAAGGTGGTGTGCAGGTGCAACTACAGTTACAGCACTGGGAATAGCTTGTGCAGAGGAATACTGTTCTGAGGATTTACTGGGAGATGCAGACACTGGATTATATGAGCCTTCAACATCATTTTTTTCACTCTTGTATTTTGATCTCTCTCTCTCTCGGTGCTCTGTTTAAAAAAAAAAATAAAGCTGAGTAAAGCCTTCATGTTTTGCTCTGTATATCAAAACCATGAGCAAGATAACATTGCCTGAAATACACAGTGCTCTGCACACTGAACTGTTCCTAAAGGAGCTCAGTCTTACCAATGGAGTAATAACTAAATATAACGTAAATAGGCGTATAACTTCAGAAATAAAGAAGCTTTCTTTGCAAAATGCACATTTTACTACTCTACTACTTATTTCTTTCTGGTTTACAGCTCTCTTTTAAAGGAGTAAGAAGGGCAAAATCCTGAAACAACAAACCTACCTCTGCCCTTAACTAACGTGGTCTCAAGGTGCGTGGAATGCTGTAATCTGTGCCACTTACTTTTCCGACAGACCTGAACTAGCCCTAAAAGAACAATCATATGGTAACTACCTGCAACTGCAAAGAAGCCTTCTCTAAAAAACACACAGTAACAAGGTGAAAGAGGGAAACACTGCTTTGCAAAAAGTTCAACCCTTAGGAAGAAAAGAGAATAAAATCAACAGCTTTGTCAGAACACACAGCACAAAAGTATGAGCTACTGATATGCACAGGAATACACCTGCAGATAAATGAAGAGGTTAGCAAAGAAGAAAACAAACACCTTAACTGTTCTACTCTGAAGAACAGCGTCTTAAATAATAATTTCAAGAACACAAAGCTATCAGAATTTGCTCCAGCCTCTCAGGGGCATCTCCTGCCTGCTAGGCTGCTGGGAACGCCCCAGTCACAGGTGCCACTGCTGTACTCACCACTCCTGCTGCCGTCGCGGTCCTTGCTGCGGCCCCGGCTGCGGCTGCGGCTCCGGCTGAGCCCCCTGCTCTTGCTGCGGCTCTTGCTCCTGCCCCGGCGCCAGCCAGACTTCTCCCTGTACAAGTCACTCCTGTCATAGTACCTGTCATAGTCCCGCCATTTCCCATCATCCCGCTTCTTCTCTCGGCTTCTAGGAAAGACAGATGCAGACCACATCAGTGAAAGCAGAAACAAAATTAAAAAAGAAGCTTGCAACACAGAAAGATACTGTTCATCTTTCCCATCCATTTGGGCAGTGAAACACTCCAGTCAGAATTCCACAAATTACACAGAGAAGTACAGAAACTTAGAGCTGTTTCACTGGTCTGTAGAAAGCAGGAGTAGAAATTGGCAAGGTGAGACAGTTTCCATGCTCAAAGCAGAACAGGCTTTAGAAGGGATGCTGACATGGTGTGAACAACTGCCCTCAGACCCTGCAGACCCCAACAATGTTTTTTATTTATGTAACAAGGGAAACAAGGGAACTGATGATATTCCTAGGAACTGTAATTTGAAGAATACTATCATTCTTCTGCAAGAGGCCAACTTCTTGTGGAGACTTCTCATGCACGTGATCAGCATATGCACAATGCATTACATTGTGTCAAAGGAAGGAGAAAATCCCTATTTTTCACAAAAATCACTACCTACAAGGTAAAAAAAAACAGTCAAAGATTGACAGCAAATATAGCTAAGTGTCTTGATATTGTGGCTCCAAGCTAACCTTTGCTCACTGGAATCTGCACGGCTCCTCTGGGGACTGGAATACTTCTTCTTTCTGCTCTCCCGCTCTTCTTCAACAGACTCTTGAAAATTCTGTTTAACACACAACTACCAAACAAGGACGAGTATCACTTTTTTTAATGAAGAAAATGACATTAAAATGTAGTTCAAGTTACAGACAGCATCCCAAAGAAAACAATACTCAAGTATTACTTGTCCAGAACACTGAAGCACTATGAGTAATCAAGCACTAGAGTCTGTTGAAGGGTTTTGGTCTCAAAACTTCCTCTTTTTTTTTTTCTGCAGAAGAGATGCCCCTAAAGAAAACTACTTTGTTTTGTTTCTAAACAGGATTCATGAAAGACAAGATCTCTCTCCACTCTATTGCCTTATGGAGCATAAGCAATTCTACAAGTGAGATAATTCCTGAACCTTTAAACACAAAGTCTGGAGTCACCTCTCCAGGTAGGGAAGTCACTAGCTGACATTTTAAATAAGTGCCTCAAGGCAAACACCTGCTCCCATGGTGGAACTGGTCACATTTCTTGCTGGTCTCCACCACTGCAGGTTCAGAAGTCTGTCAGCTCTACCACTACTGCAAACCACTGACCCATTCTGCACTTCTGCTGCTATTTCACACTGCTTACAAGTTACTGTAAACTTTGGAGGAAAAGGTTTACATGCACTAATCTCTAAAAAACTTTTATTCCAATTGAAACCAAAAGGAAGGCTTCCTGCTTCCTTGTAAAACAGGATTATCTGGGGAGAACTGTAAAAAATACTCAAGAATTGGCTTGACAGAGCTCTGGAGAGCTCCACCTGCAGTCCTGCTCCCAGCACAAGGGGTCCCACACGGCACCCAGGGTCCCCCTCCAGCCCTGACCTCACTGTGATGGCACCTGTGGTTTTTTTCCCTGGCCTGTGTGTAGGAGTCACACCACACAGCTTCCTGACACATCCTGAAGGCCTTGCTGATGTCAAAGTAACTAATTCATGTCCTGAATTCCGTAACGTTGTCCCACAAAACTGTCCTAGATATCTTCTTCTGCTTATTGCCACTCCCCTCCAGCTCCCCAAATCTCCTCCTTTGACCCCACCAGAGCACTGGTTAAGTCAACTGAAGGCAGTTCTACAGTACTTTGATAACAGAGGGGAAAGCTCTTGCAGTGAAAGTCTTGTTCAAATTATGAACTGCCATAAGGAAAGCTACTTCCATAATCTGGCATAACTCTGGGTCACATCCTCAGGTAAAAAAGGACATCAGAAAAGAGGAAAAAAAGTAAAAACCAACTTTAATTAAATCAGTTGATGAAACACATTCAGGTAAAAAAGGACCTGCATTTGTTTGGGCTGACCTGGGTTTGGCTGACTGACAATTTCTGCAATTATTTGTCACCTCGTCTCAAAAATTTGATTGCTTTCAATTTTGCCAACAGAACTTAAAATCACGGTAAAAGAGAAATCTGTTGGCAAACAAACTCTACCTGACTTTCCAAAGTAATTATTCCAATACAGAGGCTGACATATTTCAATGATTTTAAGCATCATAGAAAACATTTTAAGTAATTTTAATTCCTCACAGAATATACAAAATTTGAAACGTTTTGGAATGTTTTTGCTACCTCTCCCTCTCAAACCCTTCTAAGTAATTACCCTCTGGTATTGCCCGAGCTGTGAATAGGATTTCTGAGTGCTTGATCAAAGGTAGACTCTGTAAAGGGATGTAAAATGTTCTTGTCTGAATAGTCACCTTCCATGGTTCTTTGGACACAGAGATCAGTAGTCACAATAGAGTATATTTTTCTGTCACATTTTGCCTCACAAGTGTAGAAGAGCTAATTTGAAAATAAAAGGCAGACAGAATAAATAACATTACCTCCTCCTTGACTTCTTCTTTCTCTTGCCCTGCAGGCTTTGCCTCTGCCTTTGTGGGCTCAGCAGAAGGAAGGTAACTCTTGGTGTACAAACTTTCAAAAAGTTTATCTACAAACCCTGAAGTTTCTGAGGATACAGAACACAAGAAAATACTGTTACAAATGCATTTAAGTACATGCTCACATTCACCAGAGAAGACCCCAAAAACAGCCAGGTGGGCTGCTTGCAGCAGCAGCACCTCAGATTAATGAGCATTAGCTCTGCTGAAGGAGCTGGAATTACATCTGTGGCACTTGAGGCTGTTCATTCAGAGAAAGAAATTCCTCAGATATATCACAGATAGCAACAGAAGCTTCTCTTGTTCTTAGGGGAAAGCAGGATTGGAGCCTGGGATCAAGGAACAAGTCCGCAGCTATCCACAAGTTCCATCAGCTACACTCAGCAGCCTCTTTAGGGCAATTTTTATGAGAGTAAATCTCAACACCCTTCTCAGCAGTTCAACATCACAAGAAATGTACAATAACCTTCCCAGTGAGTATCAGAATTTCAGGTGTTTAAACCCTTGACTATGAAGCAAATTGCCACATGTGAAGCTCACAGCAATCTGAAGGATTAACATGGACCAGGTTTTCTAAAGTTACCAAACACCTGTCAGAGAAGCTGTGACAACACGACTGACACTTTAAATTAAATTGCTTTTATTTAAGGACATTTCCTCCCACCCACTGCAAGAAGTTCAAGTTACATGACTTCACCTTACGATTATTATTTTTTCAGTCACAAGATATTTATTCCTTCAAACTCTGTATGACATATTCATGGCTAGAAAGATGTTGAAGGCAGTAATGGTGCACCACCCTTCCTCCTCCCGCCAAGAGCCAAAGCCCCCAGACAGCAGTGGCACCTTTCTGCAGGAACACATCCAGCTGGTCAGCACAGAAGGCTTTCAGCTCCTTCTCAGGCTTGTCTTTCTTGACTAACGCCACGACATAGTTGGCCAAGGCTGAGGGATCTGCGTCACATCTAGTGAGAGAGAGAACTGTGCTTGGCTGCTGCAGGATGCCAGCCCCAGGGGCACAGGCACTGCAGAGCCCCCAGGAGCTCCTGCAACTGCCCTGGGCTGCCAGGCTCCCACCCAGCACCAGCTCAGTGTCTGGGGCCACAGAGCCAGCAAAAGGCTTTTTGCAACCACTGCCCAATATTTTAGTTGCCTTCTGAACCCCCCAACTACACCTGACAAAGGTGCCTCTTCTCTGCTCTTCCTGAGCTCTGCTGAGGAAAAACCACCTTTCTTTTGTCCAGACAGACCCCACTGCTGCTGAACCCCCTCCTGGCCCAGCAAGCACACCTGAATGGCTCTACAGGCACAGCAGAGCACGGGCCAGGGAAGACACTGCACAAGGCCAGAGAAAGACCAAACTGTGTTTAAAAACCAAACATTGTTATAAAGGAGTTCAGAGAATGTCTCGGAGGCCCATTTTCAATACATGCAGACACGTCCTGCACAGCCTCAGCCACTGTCCTGAGTGCTGGGGTTTCCTCCTCGAGGACACTCCCATGCCATGTTCTACAGGAACCTTTTAACACTGCTACAACACCTAAGGGGAGCAATTACTGACCCAGGTTGCCTCCCCACACTCCCTCACCCTGTGTCTGTGTCCACAAAGACCAAAGACACCGACTTTGGGCACTGATACTTCACCACTAATCTTTAAACTGGATACTGCTTTACATTCCATTATTTGGCTACTAGGAACATCCCAGGTATGAAATAGAGTAACAGTGGGACTAAGTGACAGCTCCTTGTTTGGCCTCAGAGGGTGCAGATATCAGGTGGGGGCAGAAACCTAAAATATTCAGAAGACTTTTTTATTTTTTAATTAACATTTAAAGAGGTGATTGCATATTTTCTAGGAACAGTAACTCTGGAAATAGAAAGAAAAATTCTAAAGTATATAGACCTCAAAATAATCTCAAGTAAGAAAAAGATCCAGAAAACAAACAAAAGGCAAAAAAAGCAAAGCAGAGGGCAACAAATGACAAAAATCCTCAATGAGCAGCAATCAAGCAGCTCTACTCCCATATAGCCTCCAACAACATCCAACCTCCACTGAAAGCCAGGGTAACTGGAGCAATTAAGAACAAAGAAACCACAAATTGACAGATTTTACAGTTCTTACACACAGAGAGAAATAACCTGTGCATTCACTGTGTGTGATGCACTGGGGCCCTCACCCACTGACTATAAACGTTCAATTTCAAACAGAGGAGATGATCCCTCACTTCACAACAATTACCTTTCCTTCCTGCAGGTCAGTCCCTCCCAAGCACCCCATCCCACTGTGCAGTCCAGCAGCACACGAGGTGAGTGTACTCCTCCAGGTAATCCAGCCTGTACTGTCACTCTAGTGCCACTACAGAGCCCCTGACTGTCAGGGCCCACTGGCCAATTCCTTGATTCTCTGCCTCACATTCCACAGTGCAGCTGAAACCCCCAAGGAACGCTGGACACCGACAAGCTGGAAGGGAAAGTGCAGGAGCAGGAGCCTTGCTCCAGTCTAGAGACTTTCAGTGGGGTTTGACTGAAAACCAGAGAAACCCATGGCTGTAACAAGGGAAAAAGAAAGTTGTGAAGAACTTCCAAGAGCCTAATACTTAATGATGACAACAGAGCAGACCTAAGGCCTATTTAAAACTCTTCGCACAGGCCTCAGTTGCTCTTCATGGGAGACCTAAGCCTAGCCAGGCACTGACAAGCAGCTTTCCCTGGTGAGACCCACTGAGCCCTGGCTGTGCCCGCACCACCAGCACCAGCTGTGTCCAAGCACTGCAGAGCTTGGGACCAGCACAAATCCAGCCCCCCTTGGCAGCCAGGATGAGTTATCAGAACCCATAAAAGGCACAACACGACCTGGATCCATGCTGACTCCATCTCAGTCCCACTCCCACTGTAAGCAGCAGCAGGATGTAAATGCAGAGTTCCCACAGCTTCGATGTTATTCCTGGTTTGGTCAGCTCCTGCAGCAGCCCCTGCTCCGAGATGACAGAGCTGGGACTGAAGGCCACAGCACAGCCAGGGCAGCAGAATCACAGAGGTTGGAAAAGAGGTTCCAGACCACCAAGTCCAATCCATGCCTGACCCCCACCTTGTCCCCAGCCCAGAGCTCCGAGTGCCACGTCCAACCCTTCCTTGGGGACCCCCAGGGACGGGCACTCCAACCCTCCCTGGGCAGCCCCTGCCAACGCCTGAGCACCCTTTCATGCAGAAATTCCTGCTGGTGTCCAACCTGAGCCTGCCCTGGCCCAGCCTGAGGCCGTTCCCTCTCCTCCTGTCCCTGGAGCAGAGCCCGACCCCGGCTGTCCCCTCCTGTCAGGAGCTGTGCAGAGCCACAAGGGCCCTCCTGAGCCCCTCTGCTCCAGGCTGAGACCCCCCAGCTGCTCCTCATCAGACTTGTGCTCCAGACCCATCTCCAGCTCCGCTGCCCGTTGTAGGACAAAAGGCCCCCGGTCCTCCCCGGGCCCGGGCTGTCCCGCACTCCAGGCGCGTCGGGCCCGCGCGGGGCAGGGCCGTACCGCCTCGGCC
>VXBS01003555.1:130818-158943 GCA_013400255.1 Sitta europaea | reverse complement strand
CTCTCCTCGCGGTCACTCTTCGGCGCCGCCGTCTGCGGGAAGAGGGTCCCATAGCGGCCAGCGCGGGGCCTTTGCCCGGCGGCTGCGGCGCCTTGGTGTAAAGGGTTTCGGAGTGTCTTGGTCTTGATGGGAAAAAGCTAAATCCTCAACCTTTATGAATGCAGAATGCGTTTGTCTGTAATGCGTGTGTCCTTTAACAATTCCTGTGTGTTACATGGTGAAAGAGTAAGATCCTTTAATACTTGCCATGTGTTACGTGATAAAAGAATGAGGAGAAGGGCTACTGAGCACCGATTTAATTAAAACCTCTTGGTATGCTTTGCCAGAGGAACTCGGTGAGCTGCAGAGTTGTTACCAGGCCCTCTTCCTGGCGTAGGGAGTGCTGTGCCCACCTCATGTGTGTCAAGGGGAGGATGCATCCTATGGGTTTATGGAGAGTCTGGAATAAGACCAGAATTCTATGGGTGTTTTCACTTATGACTTATGTCCTCTTCTTCGTCCCCAGTCAGACTTCTCTGAGTTTGTTCTTTATTGGCAAGGTGGCCGGTGTGTGTGTGTGTTTCTTGGCTTTCCTTACCGGTCCTAGGTGCATTCGGAAGGCTCAGGCCGCTCGCAGTGGTCGCTGCCCTGCTGAGAGGTGTGGCTGCAGTGCTCTGCAGCAGTGCTTGCCCTCGCCCCGGGAGATCCGGAGTGCTCTGGGACAGCTTGCTGTTCTCTTGAGGTCTGTTATTTCTTTCCCTCTTCAGCCAGACTTCTCTTCCTTTCTCTGTTGAGCAGGAGCGTAAAGGAACAGCGAAAGTGGATTTCCTGAAGAAGATTGAAAGAGAGGTCCAGCAGAAATGGGAGCGTGATCGAGTGTTTGAGATCAATGCTGCAGACAGGAAGGACCAGAGGAGGTATCATCGTACTTGGATTTTTACTGCTTAAAATATCTTTTCTTTCAAAATCTGGTGGGGGGGAAAAGTGGCCCCTTTGTAATGAGCAGTATTCATGGGTCAGCTGGAGGGATTTGCTCACACCCTTTTGATGTTTCTGTAGCTGATGACATAAAGCAGCTGCTTACGTGTGTGGCTGAGTTCCAGCAGGATGAGAGAAGCTTTTGCATTCCCTGGCAGTGTCAGTACCCTCTGTGGTCTTAAAGCCAGGTTCTCTTTGGTGACTTATACTTTCAGCATGAAGTTCTCAGTGTGATGCCTGAGCCCTCCCCACTGGGGAGATTGGGCGTTGAGGGAAGGTGTGTCCTGCTCTGCCTCCCAGGCACAGCAGAGTCACAGAAAATCCCGGGTCCTGCCTCTTGTGCTTCTCTCGTGCTTCTGCAGGCTGGAGGAGGGCCAGGCCTGGGGGTGAGCCACCCTGGGCACCACTGCTGCAAGAGGGGTGGAGCAGAGCTGGGCAGAAAGAGCCCTTCACAGGTGCAGAGAGTGCTCTGCACTGCTGGGGAAGACCGTGTGACTCTTGCTTTTATTTCTGCCCCAAAGTAAATGCTGAGAAACTTGTTTATGCTCTGGGAATGCATAGCATGCTTGGGAGCACAGTTCCTTTGCAATTGGTGGGATCCATGCTCTTTGCAGGCATGGAGAGGCTGCCTGGGGAATGGCATTAATCCTGTGGGAAGGTCTCTGACTGGAAAAGCAGTGACCTTGGCAGTATGAGGTTAATATTTGGTGTGTGGGAAAGACAGACTAAACCAAGATAATAACTGAAGTGGTGTAACAGGTGGCAGGTTCTTAAATTGTAGAGTTTGCAAGCAAACAAATGACTTGGCCTTTATTCCTGCGTGTTAATGGATCCAGGGAGTGTGTGAAGGGAAGAGACAAGGCGTGAAGTAGAGTGCAAAGGCAGAGGTAGAAATTCAGTGTCCTAAATGTAAATATTTTCTTAGCTGCTTTGAGAGCTCAGGTTCCAAGAACATAATACCTCTTTGAAACACCCTGCAACAATATATCCCTGTGAAAGTAGCGATTGCTTGCAGTGTGCCCTTAAAATCTGAACTCACACAGTGCAAGATTAAATAAATTACTTTAAGCTTTTGCTGTAATTAATTTGCAGAAGCAGGATTAGAGTTTGTTACCTTTGGGAACATGCTGGATCTGTTTCAATGTTTCTGTGTGATGTCAGTCCTCAGTGGATTTTTTCTTTTGTGTTTATTTTTTTAAGATGATAAAGCCTGTTAGTTTATCAGCTCTTTAAAATCGAAGACTCATGTTACTGGCAAGGAAAATATTTTAACGTTACTGTGGGCTGATAATAGCAGAACATACCAGTTACCTGTTTAGCTTGTGTGTTGTCTCATGGTCATTTACAAAGCTAATTATGTGTTTTAATTCTTTGGCTTTCTTCTCAGCAAAGGGAAGTACTTTGTTACCTTTCCTTACCCCTACATGAATGGCCGACTGCACCTGGGGCACACGTTTTCCTTATCTAAATGTGAGGTAAAAATTCACCTTTTAATACTACTCTAGAACAAGTGCTGATTTTGTGGTTCAATTTTGAGCTAACAGGATGCCATGTCAATTCCTTTATAGCTTTAGTAATGACTTACTAAACTTTCATTTTCCCCACATTTTCAGTAGGAGTATTGCCAGCTGAAGGGAAGTTCCATTCACGTAATTTTTACTTTGATGAGATGGGGCTGAATGTGTTTCCCCTGTTTGTTCTTTGAAATGAGATTTTTAGGAGATGCTGCTAAATGGCTCAGACTTCCCCGGAGAGCTGTCCCTTTTGTTTGTGCTTGCTGTGCCCTGTGCCCCGTGTGGAGCAGGCTGTGGGTGCTGGTGGGTGGGATTCCCTCTTTGCACCCACGGTCTGTGGTGGGGCCAGCCTGGAAGCCTGTGCAGCCACGGGGGCAGGCAGGAGACAAACTGCAGTTCCAGCTTCTGCCAGAGTTGCTGCCCAGCTCTGTGGCCTGTCGGTGGCTGCCTGCTGGGGCACAGTCACAGCTGTTCAGCAGTGCTGGCTCCTGGGGCAGGCCCCTCTCAGCTGTGCCATTTCCCTGATGTAGTTCGCAGTCGGCTACCAGAGGCTGAAGGGGAGGAGCTGCCTGTTTCCCTTCGGGCTGCACTGCACGGGGATGCCCATCAAGGTGAGAGTTTTGCAGTTGCTGGGGGTTGTTTCTGGTGGGGATTCTATCCCTAAGGCTGTTTGGAGCTTTGCTTTCTGTCCATCCCCAACATCACCTTAGTTTGTTTAAAAACTCACCAAGACAGTGTGATTTGGAGCCTGAATTTGTAATAAACGTGTTGTGCTTGAGCTACAACACACTTTAGAAGATTATGTGCTGGAAAACTGAATTTTACCTCTTGTATGTTTTCCTTTGCAAGAAAATCCTTACAGTAAACCTCTTCCTGCTCTGGAAGGTGTTCTGGAAGTGGCAGGATCTCCTAGATGTTAATGCAACGTCCAGAAAAAATTTAAAATGTGGAATACAAAATGTTATCAGTAAAACCCACTCCTTGGCTGTGATTGCAGCCAGTGCTCTGGCTGACACACTCCCAATAACTCTGTTCAGGCTTGTGCAGATAAGCTGAAAAGAGAAATGGAATTGTATGGTTGCCCACCGGAATTTCCTGATGAGGAGGAGGAAGAGGAAGAAAATTCTGGTAAAAAAGAGGAAGAAATTATCATCAAAGACAAAGCAAAAGGCAAAAAGGTAAAGTGTAAACCAAACCTTCTTGGACTGAGAGCTATGCTTTCAAAACTTTGGTGTGCACATTGTAGGGTTTTCCTCCTTTGGGCTCACAGAAACTTCAATGCAAAGATTTTTATTGTTTTTTAGGTAGCTGAGTTACCTTTAAGGTAGGCTTTAAAAAATGCCTGAGCTGTGTGGTTCCAGAGATACCATGTTAATGCATGAACCTTTATGGGCAAGCTGATGCACTGGCCAATAGTTCTCTGAGAAAAAACAGATCAGATCCAGAGTAATACTCTCATTTTTTTCCTCTCTTGTTTTTTTAGTCCATTCATGGAGCATTCATAAGCAGGTTGTAGGAAATAGCCCTGCTTTCTCAGAGGTAGAGGATGTGTATTCCTGCTCTTCTGGTTATTGTTTATGTTGGTTTCTAGCCAGTTCTGTCTAGATAGGCTCAGTAAAATAATCCAAACTATTTTCACTTACCAGGTATTTAAATGAGATTTTGGATTTTGGGAGTATCCCAAAGCAAGGCAAAGAATCAAGTCAAAGTTCAGAGATGCTCTGGATGTTGTTTATGTACATCTCAAGAGATTGTCCCACTGGAACTGCTGGGTTTGGGGTTCTGGCTGCTCTGCAGGACAGAAGGTGTGACGTTGCCTGGGTCAGTGTTGTGGCAGAGCCTCTGCAGGGGTTTTGGACACCAGCATGGAACAGCTGGGAAGAGGAGGGTTAGGGAATGAACAGTGAATATGAGGTGTGGTAGAATGGAAACTCTAATCAAGTACCCTCACTGTTAGAGGGAGGATGTGAGAATATTTGTCTTAACTTGTGTATCTGGAGTCAGAAACCATAACATTAACAGAAGCAAATGCTCTTGTGACAAGACTGTGGGCTTCTTCCTAATCCCAATTGTTTTTTCAGAGCAAGGCTGCTGCCAAGACTGGCTCCTCCAAATACCAGTGGGGGATCATGAAGTCTTTGGGTCTGTCTGATGAAGAAGTGGTCAGATTTTCTGAAGCTGAGCACTGGCTGGATTATTTCCCTCCCCTTGCTGTCCAGGATCTGAAGAGCGTGGGATTGAAGGTGACTCTGGGTGATCCCAGCCTCAGTTATACAGGCAGCCATACCTGTCTTGTTACTGTGTTGGTGAATGTGCTGCTTCTCCTTGAGATTTTCTGTGTAGTACCAACATAATTCCAGGAATGTTTCTGATACTTAATGAATTAGTCATTTAAGGGTTTTATGGTCTTGGGTGATAATTAGGTGCTTTCTTGTATAGAGCTTGTACCCTGTATGGTGGTCACAGCTGGAAATGAGTCCAATAAAGACATTATGACCTGTAGTTCCCATGTGAGATAACCTGCCTGTAGTCAGTATTGACAGTAGTTCTATTTAACATCACATCATTCTTCTTCCTAAAAGTACTTGTCCTGCTGACAACAGATTTTTGTAAATGAAGAGAAATAAAGATGATGAAACAAGGCAGTGCTGAAATTCAGCTTGAATGGTTGGTTAAAACTACTACAAAATCTCTCAATTTCTCAGTCAGTGGAGGGACCTTGAGTCTTTGACATCTCTGCTCTGAGAGAACAGGCCCAGATGTGTGTTTAGGCTTACACCCTTTATGGGATACATGCTTGCATTGTCTTTTTGAAGAGAAAGCTCCTTTGATTTTTAAAGTAATAGTTATGGTGTTATGAGATGCCTTTGATTTCTTGATTGTGCTTCCTTACTGGAGCCTCTTGGCCATTCCCAGGTGGACTGGAGGCGTTCCTTCATTACGACAAATGTCAACCCCTACTATGACTCCTTTGTGCGATGGCAGTTCCTTACCCTAAAGGAAAGGAACAAGATTAAGTTTGGCAAACGGTAAGCTGCCACTCAGCTCGGAGGTTTTGGGGGTGTGGATAAGCTCAGTTTATCCACAGACAGGGCCCTGGGGCATGTCTCTAGAGCTTGCTTTTAACTCACATGAAACTAGACTCTTCCACTGTGGGTGCTCTGCCTGACGTGGTGAAGTGTAGCTGTTGTGCCAACAAAGCATGTGAGATTTGTCTTCTGGGTTTCGTTTTTCCAGGGGTACCAACTCCAGGCACAAAAGGGTCAGTTCTGAGAGCTCCTGTGAAAACTGAGCATTGGCACTGATGGAAACAGATCCACAAAACATTTGAAAATATCATTTAGAGGTCTTTTTTTTCCCAGAGAGCTATTTTATTTCCTTCTTTCTTTATACACTGTTTTACTCACTGCTAAATTAAAATGCACCTTTTTCTAGATACACAATTTATTCTCCTAAAGATGGACAGCCTTGCATGGATCATGACAGGCAAACAGGAGAGGTAATATTTCTACTTGACACTTTCATGCATTGCTTATGATCTTAAACACTGAATGCAAAGTAAATTGTATCTTGGAGCAAAATGTAGTTTGGATGTGCAGAGTCCCTGGCTCAGCTGTCAGTGCATGACAGAGTTGAATGGACTCCTCTCTTGAGCAGGTTTTTCTGGAACTATGGATAGTATTTTCCATTGTAGCTGCTTCCTGTGATGGTTTGGCAATCTGTGCCAGCAGCATCACTCCATTGTGGTGTAATCTGTTGAAACTAAATAAGCAAGTTGTTGTTAACTTAGATGTTGCTGAGACAGTGTCTGTGACCAGTAAGGTTTTGGTTGAAGGAACACAGTATAACCTCTCTGCAGTCTGCATTTTAGTGAGCAGCCTTTCATATGAATGGAAATAGGATTTACTCAGAGGAAAGCATCAGTACCTTAAATAGTGTTTGGATCAGCTTCCTACAGAATAGGATTTATTTTCTTTCCTGCTCAAGTGAGTTTCATTTATTGATTGTTGCATTGTTTGTGGGAATTGCAGGGTGTTGGGCCTCAAGAATACACGCTGATAAAAATGAAGGTGTTGGATCCTTACCCTGCAAAATTGAGGTAGGTCTTGACTTCTTAGTGGCAGATGGGCTCTGTCCCCCGGCCAGAACTGACCATTGAATTAAATATTGAATTAATCTGTTTTGCCTAATGCAGAATTTAATGTCACTGAGTTATTTCCATCACTTCCAAGACCTGGTCAGAATTTTGAGCTGCTCTGTTTGCTGTGTCTGCATGGAACTCAAGATGGAATTCAAAAAAGAAAAAAGGAAAAAAAATGGAAAGAAAATGGAAAACCCACAACGAATTAATGACCCACTTTTTTTCTCTTAGGACATGCTGCTTGAAAGTCAATATTTGTTTAAAAGCCTGTTCTATATGATCCAGAATGATTT
Organism: Sitta europaea; assembly: GCA_013400255.1. Taxonomy (NCBI): domain Eukaryota; kingdom Metazoa; phylum Chordata; class Aves; order Passeriformes; family Sittidae; genus Sitta; species Sitta europaea. Next base: position 152,038 of record VXBS01003555.1, on the reverse strand, counting down.
TTTTTATCCAATACTTTGTCCCCCCAGCGGCTTGCGAGGAAAAAACATCTTCCTGGTGGCTGCCACGCTCAGGCCAGAGACCATGTTTGGCCAGACCAACTGCTGGCTGCGCCCGGACATGAAGTACATCGGCTTCGAGACGGGCACCGGGGACATCTTCATCTGCTCGCAGCGCGCCGCCCGCAACATGTCCTACCAGGGCTTCACCAGGGACAGCGGCGTGCTGCCCGTGGTCAAGGAGCTCATGGGAGAGGTGCTCGCGCTCGGCTGCTGCCCTGGCCTTGCTCTTAGACAGCTGCTGTGGAATTCTAGTGGTCAGGAAAATACAGGAGGTGTTAGAGGTTTGGAGTGACTGAAATCGTACAGTGCAAGCAGCGGGCAGCTTCCTTGGCAGCCAAACCGCAGCTGCTGCTGGGGGAATAACCTGGTGCACTTAGCTGGGGACAGATGGGTTCCTATTCCCTCAGCATGATGTGCTGAAAGGATAGTGTTAAGTGGTGCTTTTCTGCTTGCTGGGAAGAGTGAATGGAAAGGGAGGGGAAGAAGGAACAACTAGGAAGGGTTGTGTGGAAAAGGCTTTAGTTGGTTCTGACATTTGCAGTGTATCTGTGTGAATGAAGCTTTCTTAGCTGAGTAGTGAATGTCAGTGGTTTTGGGGTTTGCTATCCTTAACTTGTGTGCTTTGTGCAAGTGTCATCAGTGCTGTTTATTCATCCTGATACAAAGCACCTTCAGCTGTTTGCATCCCTTGACCTCCATTCACTACAACTTGTCACCATCTTTCTTGATCTTGCTTCGAAGATTGAAGTAGAAAATACGGGTCTTTTTCCTTTGTTGTTAGACATGATGTGAATTAAAGTAAATTAGTGAGGTAGAAGACAGCTGCCACATGTCAACTGCCTCCTGTCAGTGTGTGAATATCTTGACAATATGCTTTCCTCTCTTTGTTTAATGTCACTTTTGACACTGGCTTCCTAAGCCATTTCTGCCTTGATGCTGTTGTTCTTCAGATACTTGGAAGCAAAGTGTTCTTCTGCTTCCTATGCTTTCCCAATTCTACATACTACTAGCTTAAGTTTCTTCATATTTGACTTTTCTAATAATAAATAACCTATATCCTGTCTCAGATAGTACCACATGTTTTCATATGTACTTCCTCCTTGTCCATCTGTATATAAAATGTATTTAATTTGTAATGTGTCAGGAAGATTTACAGAAAATTTGAAGATGATCAGCCAGGAGAGCTTACTCTACTGGGCTGAAAGCCCCTGGCTTGCTGTAATGCTGTAATTCTTTGTCCTGCTCAGGAGATTCTTGGTGCCGCGCTTTCGGCTCCCCTCACCACCCACAAGGTCATATATGCCCTGCCCATGCTCACCATCAAGGAGGATAAAGGTAATTCTGCAGCAGAGCCTGTTGGGTGGGCACTGCACTCAGAACTGGGGACTGATCCATTCATTGGTTTATCCTGTCCTTTGCCAAGGAACTGGAGTGGTGACAAGTGTTCCCTCTGACTCGCCAGATGACTTTGCAGCCCTGAGAGACCTGAAAAAGAAGCAGGTCAGTCTTTTAACTGAATTGTTTCTATTTCCTTTCCCTAGGGAAGAGGGTGAAAAGTGACTATCCAGTGGAATGGATCCAAATGAATCCAAATCCAAAATGAAATTTGCTTTAATTGGCATTTTTCCATTTCTAACTTGAAATCAAAGCAGTTAAAAATGAATGAAGTTTAGATCAACTGGGCTAGGACAGATGGGTTTTTTTTCAAACTTCTGGTCTGAGTTTTGGATGAGAATTGTGTAACTGGTGCTGCATTTTAAGGTAAAGAAGAGCACCAGTGAAACAAATTAATTCCTGTTGTGGAAATGACTTCCAGAAATGAGACTAAGATTCTCTGTGGAATTTCAAATGAGACTGAAAGTGGTTGTTACTAACTGCAGGAGTACATCAGGGTCTGAACAGCTATCCTAGGCTACTGAATTTTTGCCTATTAGTTTCAGGGTAGAGCAATATCAGTTTTTCACCTTTTAAAAAAATGTAGATGATTATGGCAAAGAATCACCTGGAAATGAAATGAGATAGGGGTTGAGCTCAGGTGTCAGAAATGCTGAGAAGGCTGGGAAGTGGCTTTGTCTGATTTGTAATAAAACATTATGTACAAAAAGGACACTATGATAAATCTAGAAGACTTCTATTTCTTTTTTTTCTTCCAACTTTCAAGGCTTTGAGGGTGAAGTATGGCATCAGAGATGAAATGGTCCTGCCATTTGAGCCGGTGAGTGCACCCAGACTTGTCCATCTACAGCACGCACTGAGAAACAAACCAGGAGCTGTGCTGCCTCTTCCAGAGATTCTGCTCAAAGTAATTCTCAGCTGAAAGAGCTGAAAAACTTAAGGTTTTCATATTTTCCTGTAGTTACAACATTTGGTCTTTAAAGGTTGCAACCAAGATTTGTTATTCTATGCTATACTTCAGAGAGAAAGGAAAGTATCAATTTTTATGGGAATTTTTGGCCTTGGGGAATGGAATGCATCATTATACTGATAACCTGTTGGTTGGTTAAACCTTGGTGCCCTCATGGCCAGGTTAGGAGGGTGTCTGTTCAGTGCCAAGAGCTGAGGTCCCTCACTGTTAGTGCAGCCTTGGGGCTGAGGCAGTGTTCATTAGTTTAGAGGTCTTGCAGATTACAGCTAAAGCCATCCCAGTGTTCTGCAGTGCCCCTGGTTCCACACAGCAGCCCCACAGCTCGGGGTGGTGTCATGGCACAGGAGACACCTGGGCAGCTCAGGGTCCCCCTGGGGGCTGCCAAGAGTGGATTGCAGCAAGCTGCTGTAAGCCCTGTGTAACTGAGAGTGTCCAGTGGGCTGCAGGAGGGGTCTGACAGCCCTTTGTTGATTCTCAGGTGCCCATCATTGAAATCCCAGGCTATGGCAGCCTCTGTGCTCCGTTTATCTGTGAGGAGCTCAAAATCCAGAGCCAGAATGACAGAGAGAAGCTTGCAGAGGCCAAGGAGAGAGTGTACCTGAAAGGATTCTATGAGGGAGTAAGTAATACAAGATTTTGGTAAGTGATTTCTTCACGAGTTTAACTTGGAGAAAAAAAGGCAGGTGAACAATTAAAAAAAAAAAAATCTCAAGAAAGAGGGACAGTGTCCTTTTTTCCCAAAAAGTCCCAAAGGGATTTTAATTTAAACTCTTTCTGCTGTAGGGTTCTGCAGTTGGAGGAGTGATGTAGAATTGGAGAAAGTTTCCACTCATACATTCCTGTGTTCTCTGAGCATTATAACCTGCTTTTTGAACAAGTGATCACCTTCTGGGGAGCTGATCCATTTTGTTGCAAGTATAGATAGGGAAACTGATACGAAATGAGCAAATTGTTAGCAGGTTTTTTTGTTTTGTTTTTGTTTTTTTTTTATTTTAATTTTTTATGTGTTTGTTTTGTTTTGGTTTGTTTCTTTTCATTTTTTCTCCTGTCTTTACCTCAGTAGCTCACCACGTGTATTTCTCAGCTGTTCTTTTGTAAGCAAGCAATAGCTTTTATTTCTGACTCTTTGCAATGTCATCTATGTGGATGTGGTGTACAAACCATTTTTGGGCAAAGATGACTACACATAAATGAAAAAAAACCAACTGTACTCTTATCTTTTGCATGTCAAAGGTTGCAGCACCTTCTACTTCCTTGTATTGATTTGAACAATGGCACCTATTTCTTGCTAAATTGTGAAAAAAAATTATCTCCTGTGACTCATCTTTTACAGGTGATGTTGGTGGAGGAATTCAAAGGACAGAAAGTTCAAGATGTCAAGAAACGCATTCAGAAGCTGATGTTGGATAAAGTACGTGCCAGTGTGTCCACAGCTGCTTCTGAATTGTCTGGTTTGTCCTTTTCACAGGGCTGAGTTACCAGAGAAACCTCTGGTGTGGTTCTGCAGTCCTCGGGGTGCTTTGGGTTTCTGCAGAGAGGGACCTGGCGTTCTTGGGCTGAGTGGCCTGAGAAGCTTAATTAGAGTTCTCTTGTTCCTTGCCTTATTCTGTCTCCCTCCCTAGAACATGTTCTGGTGGTACAGTTTATTCTTTAGTATGGCTGGGAGGATGCTGAAAGTGTAGGACCTCAAGTACCACTACTACTGTCAGTTCTCTTTCAAGCCAGTGAAGGGGATGTGTGGTGTGCAAATGCCCCATTGCTCCCCTTTCAGAAAAAGGAGAGCAGTAAACAAACAGTGATTGTGGCATCCCTCTAATGAGACTCCCTGATGAGGACTGGGAGTGGGAGAGGCTTCAGGCATGTAGTCATTATTCTCTCGTTGCTTTGGCATTGTTGTGTCCAGATTGTAATGCATCAGCATGCATGGTTTGTGCAAGTAGATTTGAAGCTCAGCAACCCATTTTCCTTTGCCTTTCCCCCTCCCTCTGTCCCCCAGAGTTTCCTAAGAGCTGTTTCAATCAGGGGCATAGTCAGTGGGGAATATTTTGTGCTTATGTCCTCCTTTTCCTCATGCATTCTGTGCAAAGTGCTGTGAGCTGGTACCTTAGAGAACAGAGTTGAGCCTTGCCTCGTTTCACCTGAGGGGGTACTGAGGCAGAGAACCTGGGCAGTGGTGAGAGCTATGCAGTAAATGCCACAAACCAAACTAGAATGGAGGGGATGCTTTTTAGTAAGTTGTCAGGGTTTTCAGTACTTTGCTAAGTACTTAAATCTCAGCTTTCATTGCCCTTTCAACTCTTAGGGTGAAGCCATGATTTATATGGAACCCGAGAAACAAGTTATATCGAGATCTGCTGATGAGTGTGTTGTGGCCCTTTGTGACCAGTGGTAAGTGAAACAAAGCTGTAGTTATAAAGTTGTTCCTGTTGTACACTGCCTCTCAATTGCTTACAATAAACCTCTCCTGACTGTAGGTATTTGGATTATGGTGAAGTGAGCTGGAAGAAACAGGCGTCAGAGTGCTTGCAGCATCTGGAGACGTGAGTTATGGATGTGGCTGTAAAGGAGAGTGACTTTGCTGCTGTTGGTGGGGTCTGAGAGGGCTGAAAGCAGTAAGAGCTTCTTTCTTACAGGTTCTGTGAAGAGACTAGGAGGAATTTTGAAGCTACCTTAGGTTGGCTACAAGAGCATGCGTGTTCCAGGACGTATGGCTTAGGTAGGTGAAGCATTCCTTTCTCAGCTGGTGCTCTAAGGATGGCACTCCTCATTTCATTTGGAGAGCTTAAGTGCTATGTAGCATCCCCAGTGGTACAGGGAAGTGTGGGAACATCATTGTCCAACTTGTATCTTGGCCCAGCATCCCAGAGAAGGTGTGTTTGTTGGAAGTGCATGGGGCTGGTAATGTTTGCACTACTACAGGCAGTCTGTGCAGCATCTTCGTAGCTTTTTGCCTGGGCCATTGATTTGGATGGACCTCAGATGAGGGAACTTACACAGTTTCTTGGGTTTTCTCCTCAAATTCTGATTAGCCTTCATCTTGTGTAGCCTCACATAGTACAGCTGCTAGAAGTGCAGTGTAACCCACAGCAGATGTTCTTGAGCTGTGTCAGGAAACAGATTGAAAATCAGCAACTGTTTGCTCTTGAGTAAAATTTACAAATGCATCGTTTAAATTTTAAACCAAATATTTTTAAAAGCATAAGCATGAGTATTAATGTATAGGTGTGTGTTTGTGTTCCACTGAAGATCATGAGCTGCTCCTGTGTGCTTGTGAGCTGTGTGTGTGGTGCTGGGGTGCCTGACACAGCCTCTCCTCCAGGGACCCGTTTGCCTTGGGACGAGCAGTGGCTGATAGAGTCCCTCTCTGACTCCACTATCTACATGGCCTATTACACCGTGGCTCACCTGCTGCAGGGAGGCAACCTGAGGGGCCAAGGAGAATCTCCTCTGGGCATCAGGTGAGGAGAGTGAACCAGTAAGTTCTCTTGTTTAATTGGGTGTGCTTGTCTCCTGAATTGCTCTGCAGAAAGACTTGCCGAGGAGTCTTTGCTTTTGTGTGTATAAAGCATCTTTATTAAACTGCACCTACCATGAGCTGAGTTAGAACAGATCTGCAGAGGGGCAGAGAGGGGCATAAGGAAAGAGAGGAGTTGATAGGCAGTGAGAGAAAGTGGAAGAATTCTTCTGAAAGTGTCTTTGAAAGAACTGTGTAGTGAATAAATCACCTTTTCCAATAGTTGTTTGACTTGCCTTGAAATGGGCCTTGGCAGGTTGTTGGGTGATTGGTTTCAGTGGCTGCTTAGGAGTCTGCTTGCTGAGACTGCTGTGTACCACAATAAATTGTAGGCTCCAGTGTGCAGAGGGAGCAGGATTTAGCTCTTGGGTTTTGTCACTGTCACTCTCCTGGAAGCTCAGAACCATCTTGTATCCACAACTTGTCTGTGGAAGTCTTCAGAGCGAGGGGGAGGAGGCATGTGACCTCTTGGTTGGAGTGGCTTTTGAAGTGTGGTGATAGGGATCAGAGGGATGAGATAGTACAGCTCAGTCTGGAGTTGAAAAACCACTTCAGATTGTGTCTTGTGCCATCTGCTCTAATTCTGTGTGGTTTATGGACTAATTTCTGGAGTAGTTTACATATTGGAATGGAAACTTCATATTGGAATGAAAACCATTTCCAAAGTGGAGGTTCTGATTCTTACAGACAGAAACACCTCTGACAGTGGGCAAGGCTGTCATTTGGGCTCTAACCTCTCTAATTACAGAGAAGCTATGCACGAGCTAGTCGTGTCTAGAAACAAGCTTTGAAGTGAGCATCCTGGGCCCTGAATTACAGATTTGATGTAATTAAGCATGTTCAATTAGAGTGCTCTCCTATGCAAGTAGATAACATCTAGCAGCCTTGGAAAATGCTTTTTGCTGATACTTGCTCAGTGGTGAGAAGGAGAAGGGGGTTTATGGCTCATCCTTTCAGTCACTTTCAGTTACAGTGAATTTGGCACCAAACACAAGCCCAGTCACAGCACAGGAGTTTAAAGCATAGAGCAAGAACTGCCAGAACCAAACCAGCAAACCTGTGCTTGTAGGATTTATTCTGGACTGGTAGTACAAACCATCATCTGAGGTGTTTTTTTAATGTGTGCTGGAAGTATTTGGGGTCCAGAATGCTTTTCCTCTCTGCATAGCACAGGTGAAAGCCCCTTTGCAGGTGCTAACATGTAGCAGACTTTGGCTTGAAAGTATTTAATTGGAATGCATGCAGTATGCACTGTGCTGAAGTTCTGAGAGCCAGGAATAAAAATCTCTGTAGAAATAAGAAGGATATGTGTTAATGCAGCCCAGTGGCTGCAGAGCTGTGGGTATCAGCTGCATCTCATCAGTATTTTCCTTCAAAATTGTGGATCCTACCTCTGGTAATTGGTAAGATGTGTCGTGCAGTAAATGTTAATTTTAAATGTTCATTCCATTCAAAGTGGGTAAAGACCACAAGTATTTTCCATGTAGAAGGCAACCCTGAACTGTACAGCAGTTCTCTCCTGTCCTGTTTTTTGACTTCTGGGAAGCCAGAAGGAATGGCTCCATGAGACATACCAGTGAGGGGCTCTCAGTGTTCACTTAAGGTCATGGCTGGTGTGAGGCCTGGGTGGTGACATTTGGAAAAGAAATGATCAGGTTTCCAGGATACTCAAGATTATGCTGAAATTATTAATCACTTTTTCTTTATGGGAGTCTTTATGTTTTATTGGGAAATCTCAAAGGGTGGTTTAAGCAGGGCATGGCATGAGCAGTTCTGAATTTGTTTCTGACATTGGGTTCACCAGAACTCAAAGGCCCAGTGCACTCTGTCCATGTTTGCTGATCACGTGGGCTGTGCTGTGGGGATGGAGCAGCAGGTTTGAACTGCCTTATGGAAGGTGCTGTGGAGTGTGAGGAGCTTTTACTGACTGTGCAGTGTGGGACTGATTCTGTGCAGGGCACATCAAATGAGCAAAGAGGTTTGGGATTACATCTTCTTCAAGACAGCTCCATTCCCTAAAACTGACATTCCAAAAGAAAAGTTGGATAAGCTGAAGGAGGAGTTTGAATTCTGGTATCCTGTGGATCTCAGAGTTTCTGGCAAAGATCTGGTTCCAAATCACCTGTCGTACTACCTGTACAACCACGTGGCCATGTGGCCAGAGCAAAGGTAGGTTGGGATTGATGCAGGTAAAGCTGGAGAGTTTGCAGTTCTGTTACATTTGCTAATGGCCTTTGGACTGTACAGCATTTAGAATTGTGTTGAAAATGTATTCTTTCATATTGCTGCTTTGATAGCGTTGTCTGTATTAGAAGTTATTGAAAAGGGAGGGTTTTTACCATTGTTTCCCCTGGTTTTTCTGCATTAATCTCCTCCTATGAATTTCCCAGTGTTGAGTTGTATTCCTGCACTGGAATCTAAGAGACTTTATTATTAAATCTCCTCAATTCCTTCTCAGGGATGGTTAAAAGAGCCATATATACTCCCATGGACTGTGCAGGAATCTTTGCCCATTGCATGATGATTTCTGTGGTGAAGAAAGATACTGTTTGCATTCCCTTGAACTTTGGTTTAGGGGTTGTATAAAACTGTACATAGGAAAAATGGGTTTCTGATGTGTAGTAAAGATGATTATGGGTAATTTAACATCTCCTTCCTTCACGAGTAGAGATGTGGACCCAGTACTACTGTGTGCTCTTAGGCAGTGCCAATCACTGGCCTTTAAATGAAAAATACCCAAATAGAGGAAGGGGATGAAAATGAACTGTAATTGCAGGTGCACTGCTCCCTACCTTGCATTTCAGCAATCATAATCTTTAGCCTTTCAACTGTAGTTCTTTTAATCTTCAGAGACACTCCTTAATATATTTAAGACAACCCTTAGGTATTTTTTTTGAAGATTCCACTTAAGGTGTTCATCTCAAACTGGAACATAAAATGTTTGTTCCTTTTTTTAAAAAGAGAAAATTAATTTACTTGGCCAAAAGATTTGTACTTTGTCTCCAAACAGAGAAAAATGGCCAGTAGCTGTGAGAGCCAATGGACATCTGCTCCTCAATTCTGAGAAGGTACGGCGAGGTTTTGTGTGACATGGCTTCTGTGTTGTCAAAATAGGCATTTCCTAGCCAGACTGGACACTTCTTGGGATGTAAAAGTGACATTTCTTTGTTAGTGCTCTCCAGCTTTTCATTCATTAGAGGTAAAGAGCTCCATTGCCTGTGGTTCTATGTAGCACTTTGTCTTCAGTCAGCTCTTGTGTAGTCTCACTGATTTAGTGAAGAGTTCAGTGCATTTCTGTTAAGTTTTAGGGTAATATAAAACATTTATTTATTTAACAAATGTTTAGCTTTTTAGAGCATTGGAGTAGGTGCAGTGAGAGGAAAATGGTTGTGCCAATAGCTTGCTAATATGTGCAAGTTCTGACACTGAATTGAATTAAAAGTGCCTGAACCCAGGAATTAGGCCTTGGAGACTGTCTGATTTGAATCAAAAACCCCAAAACAAACCCTAGTGGAGTCCTTGAAAATCAATACAGGGTGATCTGAAACTGCCAGATTTAAAGTAGTCTTTAAGATTAATTTATGGAATTTCTGGAATTATGTTTTGTTGCTGAGTGCATGCAGAGTTCAGTCTGCTTTTGCTGTGAGACCTCATTCAGATTTACCAAAGTGCTTTCTGCTGTGATTCATGAGAAAATTATTTGCTCAAACCCTTGTTGGGTCTGTCTTGCTTATCCACCAACACAGGGGATGTGTGAGAAAACAAACACTCTTCTCTTTCTTTCAGATGTCTAAATCGACAGGCAACTTCCTCACCCTCACTCAAGCTGTTGACAAGTTTTCTGCAGATGGTGAGTGTGTTCTGACCTGCATCTGATTGTCAATTATGCCAAAACGACTAAAATGAGTGTTTTACTCTCAAAGGAGTTTATTGGAGTGTTGAATGGCAATAAATCTGCCACTTACCACCTGTTCTTATTGAAAAGCTGAACTCCACTTGGAAGATTGGGATATGTGTTAGCACCCCTGGTTCAGCCAGGAGCTGCTCCTGGGGCTGAGCCCTGCAGGAGCAGCCTGCTTGATCTTTGTGTTCACTGAAGAGATCAGGAGACAGGACACACAGCTGGGGTGTGTACAGATCTGTGCCCTGCGTATCCACGTGTGCCATGCTGGTCTCTGGTCCTGGTGTCTGTCTGCTCCCTTCCCCAGGAGGGCACTGTTCCTCTCCCAGGGGAGGTGCCTCCTTTGAGGCCTGTGTGGCTGGCCAGGCAGTTTGTGAGGTGGCTTTGCTGTCGTTCAGTGCAGCTGCAGTGAGCTGTGCAGGAGGCACTCACTCTGTGGCTATCAGGCACTCACTCTGTGGCTATCAGGCATTCACTCTGTGGCTATCAGGAGCTCCCAGCTCCTGGCCATGGCAGCTGATCCCCTTCCCTGCAGGCATGCGTTTGGCCTTGGCTGATGCTGGAGACACTGTTGAAGATGCCAACTTTGTGGAAGCCATGGCAGATGCTGGAATTCTTCGTCTCTACACGTGGGTGGAGTGGGTGAAGGAGATGATTGCAAACAGAGACAGCCTGAGGAGTGGCCCAGCCAGCACCTTCAATGACAGAGTCTTTGCCAGGTATGGTACAAAGGTTAATAATATAGTTTGGGCCAGGTTTTTCCTTGCAAGGAGGAATCCTGTAGTTATTTTTGTCTAAATTTTTTTTCCCTAAAAATTAATGAATTCCATAAAACAGGGCTCATTCCAGAATAGGTTATGGGGTTTGGCTGCTTTGGTGACAGTTTTACAGTGTTGCCGTTACATGGGGCAGACTATGTGGTGTTGATGTCACTTCCTTTCCCTCCTCAGTGAGATGAATGCAGGCATAATGAAGACAGAACAAAATTATGAGAAGATGATGTTTAAGGAAGCTCTGAAAACTGGCTTCTTTGAGTTTCAGGTAGGAGGTGTAAAAAAGTGACACCTGGTGTATGTTACTTTGTGGATTTCTTTTGATCTTTCTGTCTCTGATCCTTAATTATACAGCTGAATTGGAATCAGAGTTGTGTCAAGAAGCAAGAGTACTTCAGGTGAATACATGTGGAATCATAGAGGTCTGCTTGTGTCAGTTTAAAAGGTCCAGAGGAAAGCAAATGCATTTCTGCAAACACTCCTGATAGCTAATATGAGCAAGAAGCTGCTTAGAAAAATACGCTATTAAAAAGAGTGCTGCCTTTCTTTATATCTTTTATGATAAAGGACTCTTCATAAGAAATCCAGATAATGCTTCAACAAAATTGTTTGGAAGCATAGTGCTTTTTGATATCCTCCATAAACCATGTCTCCAGAGTGTCTGGAGAGCCATGCTACTCCATTTAATGAATTACACTCACTCCTTCATGTGGCTGCTTTGAGATACTCAGGAGTAGGGTTAAATAGGCTGAATTATGTGTAATGATACATCATATTCATTGCCTTTTTCTTAGTCCTTATTAGTATCTGTATGTAAGTTATTTGGGATGACAGCACCTGATACACAGCTGTGGATGTGTTTGTCTTTTATGTTTGTGCCAATAAACAGTTTTTTAAAGTACCACATAAATGCAAAAACCCAATGGCCAACTGGCAGATTCACACGTGGGTGCTTCAGGAAAACAGAGTTCTCAGAACTCAGCAGTGCTTGTGCCGAGCTGCTCACGTTCTGAGGGCTGCAGGGGGCCCTGGGGGTGTTGTGGCTCTGGGTGTTTGTCCTGGCAGCAGGGGCTGATGGCTGTGCTCTGTTCCAGGCAGCAAAGGACAAGTACCGGGAGCTGGCGATCGAGGGCATGCACAGGGAGCTGGTGTTCCAGTTCATCGAGGTGCAGACTCTGCTGCTGGCTCCCATCTGCCCCCACCTGTGTGAGCACATCTGGTCCCTGCTGGGGAAGGTACTGACGTTTCAGTGCTGCCACTGATTTCAGCCTGAGCTTTGATGGATTTCAGTAACACCCATGTCAGGCTTACAGATGCTATTGATGAACATGTAGAAAAATCCAAGGAGCCATACGGGCTCATTGTCCCTGGGACAGTGGCTGCAGGGGGCTCACCTGTTGCTGTGATGATATGTGCAACATTAATACCAGCCACGATCATTGTCTGCTTACATAGAGGTGATCTAAAATGAAATGAAGCCATGCAATAGTCTTACAGTTCTGTGTAAAGCTTAGTTTTGGTGTTTTTTAAGCCCTCTGCTTGTAGATGGCATTCCATAGCTGTATGGTAGTTGTGATTGTGCATGTAGTGCTGAACACAAGAGGTGCATGTTGGCTGTGTGCCCACTCCATTGGGGTGCTCACTGAGCTCCAGCCTGGCTAAACGCTCTCTTCCAGTCCAGCTGTATTGGCTGGGAGCCCACAAGGTGTGTTCACATTCTGTGTTGCTGTGCCCCCAGGCTGGCTCCATCCTGAGTGCCTCGTGGCCAGCAGCAGGGCCCGTGGATGAGGTGCTGATCCGCTCCTCCCAGTACCTGATGGAGGCAGCCCACGACCTCCGCCTCCGCCTCAAGAGCCACCTGGCCCCTGCCAAGGGGAAGGTGAGGGCCCTCTGCTCGGGTGCATGTGTGACCACTCTCCATTGCCTAGGGACTCCTTCCTCACTTTTCTTATTTCCTCAGAAAGGTACCAAAGAGCCTTCCCAGAAGCCTTCTCACTGTACCATCTACGTGGCGAAGAGCTACCCTCCCTGGCAGCACACCACCCTGTCCGTCCTGCGCAGGCACTTCCAGGTGCTCGGCCCCTCCCCTGCCCTCCTGCTGCTTGCCTGCTCTCTGGGGGCTCCTTTTCCAGCTGCAGAAAGTTTATCAGCTGTTACTGTTACCAAATTATTTCAGTAGATTAATTTTCTTTATGCTTTTACAACTGTCCAGTAAGTTTTGATGCTTAATGAAAATGTCCCAAAGACTGTTATTGATTTGACAGTAGTTTTGACAATCTGAGTAAAAATGTGCCTGTGCTGTTGTTTCTTCCATTTGTAAGTGGTTAGCTTTTAAATATTCTTCTTTACAAGTATGTTTTTGAGGAAACATGGTTGACTGACAGACTACTGCTGCCTTACTCTGCAAGTGTAAGCTTTGAAAGCTTAGAAGCTTTGTTCTAGTCCTTAAGAAAGTGAATAACACTCAACAGTGTCACAAGAAATAGCTGAAATGGAGTAAGTCATAAGAAGTATATTAAGAAAGCAGAAGGATCTATGCTTCTGACGTGGGAACTGCTGAGAGTAGCTTTTGGGATCCTGATGAACCATCCTCAGCTCTAGCATACCAGGGTTGTAGCTGATAGATTTGAGAGTCCAGCTTGTGGCAATGAGATAAACCAATATTCCTCATGTGGAATTTGTTCTTGGAGGTATTCACCTTTGGGCATTGTGTAGGCTTTTTTCTGTTTTAGTGTTAAATGCTGTTTGGGTTTCAAAAGGATGAGAAAACTATCTGTGGAGTCAATGATGCTGACAAACCTTGCTGGTATTTATAGGAAAGCAGGAAAGGTATATGATATTGAAGGGCAAGTTTTTTCATGATAGCTGTTCTCTTTAATGCTTGTTCATCCCTGTTTAGGTCAGTGGAGGTCAGCTGCCAGATAATAAAGTAATTGCCAGTGAGCTGAACACCTTGCCAGAGCTGAAGAAGTATATGAAGAAGGTGATGCCTTTTGTTGCCATGGTTAAGGTGAGTCAGAGGCAGTTCTGGTGCAGGAAAGGCTTTTGTGAATGTAATGTCTCCCCATTGCCCTTTGTTTATTTGGCATCTTCAAGAGTTTGTTTATAAACACCCTTTACATCTGTAGAAGAACTACATAGTAAAAACGTGTCTATGTGAAGTAGCCCAGGTGAGCTCTGGATCTGGTTGGGGCTTGGTGCTTTCTGTGTTTCATGAGTGACATAATCTGTGCTTCAAACATACCTGGATTCCTCTGTACTCGGAATGTGTCCTATTTGGCTTCTCCAGTTCTTCATGCTGAAGTGAGTCAAGTGCTGCTTTGGAGACATAAAAACTGGAAGCTAAGAATAAGGCCAGAGTTGATTGCAGTATGTGTAAGGGAGGAAACAAGAGACTTTTCTGAGCCTTAAATGGAATTAGGAATTTTGTGTGTAATTCTTATGTTTATCACTTATTATTCTGATAGCCTATTATTTTTCCTGAGTCATGTGAGCCTCTTTCTTTAAAGAAACTTTCTTGTGCTTGCTGTTGCAGATGAAAATTCAGTACAGAAACCAGGGAGAGCCATAAAGCAAAGAATTAACAAATATTTTTTAAAGCAGGGGGTTGCAGTATACAATATAAAACCTTTTTGATGACTTTTCATGACCTTGAGAGGGCTTCTCATGAAGTTGAGAGGGATTAGTAATGGAAAAAAGTCTTAACAAGTGTAAAAAAATTTTTTTCTCCTTAAGCTTTAGCTTGATTTTTGAAATGCACGTAATAATTACTGCTATTTGTAAGCTTTGTCATGTTTTCTAAGTGGAGCTATTCTTTGCTGTCTCTGTGGGGTTGTTCTGATTGTTCCTTTTCATGGGAGCTTGGAAGGCTTCAGAGGAGCAGAGAGCACAGAGCAGTTCTGGAGCTTCCTGTGTAGGTTTGTAAGAGCAGTAGGGATGTGTTAGATCCACAGATCCAGTGGGGAAAGGTCAGCCAAGCTCTCAGCCCTCAGAGCTGGGGCTGGAACGTTGCTGTGTTTTGGTGTCTTTAGTCTGGCAGTGATCACACAGGGAAGGAGCTGAGGCTTGCCTCAAATCCATCCATTTGCTTCCAGAGAGCAGCAGCCTGTTTCCCACAGAGACATGGAAACGTCTGAGCTCGGACTCCCCTGAGCAGTGTCTTTCTCTGAAAGTAATTATTCATCAATTCCAGGGTACAAGGAGCATTTCTGCTTGTGCTTCCTACTCATCAGAGGAGAGCTGAAATGTAGGAGCACCTCTGTGATTTACAAAGGGAAGCAGTTCCATGTTAAAAGGGAATCTTTCACATTAAACTGATGAGGAAACCAGGAAACCACAACCATGCTGAGGCTGACAAAGCAGAGCTTCAAAGGAGACAGCTGGCTCAGCATGTGAAAGCCAGGCAGGGACAGATTAAACTCCAAAGAGGAAGTTCTGTTTTAGTAAAAAAAAAAAAAAATATCGTGTGGTTTTTATACTGCCTTTAATACTGTGTCTCTTGTGACTGTTGCTGCTGGCTTTCTGGACTAATTAAGTTACTTTTATGTTAACATACAAAGTGGTTGTTATTTCCCTGCAGAGAACTTGCTGTGAGCACGTCCAGGTGTTGTGGGCTCGTCCTTTATTTTAAACTGGGTCATAAGCCTGAGTTTCCTGCTGTGAAATACCACTGAAATGCTGATTGATTTTGTGAATTCTCAACCTGCACATTAAGTAGGGATTTAAATAACTGTGAATGTCAAACACCTTTTCAATTCTATATTAAAAATGTGTTCTAATTGCTCTTACTCCTCCCATCAGTGTAACCAGCTCCCTGTAGAAGAAGCCCTGTTACAAGAAAATTATTGCTCCAATGTTAATGTTGTGCCAGCAGAGAGCTCTCGGATTTACAAGCCTATTCTTTTCATGACTAATGTGGAGAGTTTGCCATTTTGAAGCATCATTTTACTTGCAGCCTTTAGAGGGTTTTAATACTTTTCCCCCTCCCCTCCCCCACAGGAAAACTTGGAGAAAAATGGTTCTCGTGTTCTTGATCTTGAGCTGGAGTTTGATGAGCGTGCAGTGCTCATGGAGAACATTGTCTACTTGACAAATTCCCTGGAGGTTGGTACAGACTTGGCACCTACTACCTGGCACTTACTGGGAGAGGTGGAGCAGCAGCCTTCCCGAGGGCTCTAAGCCTCTTTGCATTACCTCCTGGGGGTGCACTGCTCAAGTAACAGTGTTTTATCAGCTTTCTGTTTCCCTCTGTTGAATGGCTGTGTATGGGTGTGTTCAGTGTTGGCCTGAGGTGCTGGGATGGGTGTGCATTAAGGCACAGTCCCAGGGAGCAGGGCTGCTTCTCACTGCAGTGCTGGATTGGCTGTGACAGTGACGTCCACTGGCACTTCTGAGGAGACACTTTTCTCTGAGCCAGTCTGTATATCACGTTTCCAGCTGAAGAAATGAGGAGGAGCTGCTTCAAGGCATTAGCAAGACCAGGCAGTCCCATGTCAAAGCAAAGCTGAGAGCGAGCAGCAACTCTTACTGTAAATTATCTGTAAATCTTGCAAGCCCCCTGACGAGAGGGAGCAGTGTGTGCTCTGAACAGGGATTCCTGCTGGGAACAGCCAGAGGGGCTGGGGGCCTCTGGGAGACTGACAGTGGGGTCTTGGGCACCTCACACAGTGAGTGGGTGACCCTCAGAGGTCCCTTGCAAACAAGATTTTGTGGGTCAGGTGTGCTTTTGTTGCTTTATGTCAGGGCAGGTTTGCTGTCCTCCTTCCTACATGATGTTTGATGGGGCTGTAACCTCTGCTCTTCCTTCTAAAGACATCAAGCTCCTGCTTATTCCCTTCTCTCCCTTTTTTTTCTTTTACAGCTGGATCACATTGAGGTGAAGTTTGCGTCTGAAGCAGAAGATAAAATCAAAGAAGAGTGCTGTCCTGGAAAACCATTTTCTATATTCAGAACTGAGGTAAAATCAGAAATTCAGATATTGAAAGTCTGAAAACTTAATTAAAAAACTTAACTTGAAACTTTACTTTTGTCTGGTTTTTTGTTGTTTTTTTTTTAATATGCCATTTTAAAACTTTGATGAATGTTTATCATGTATGAATATTTCTAACTCTTAAAGTAAAAATGTAATTGATTTCCCTAAATACGTCTTAAACCCTTGTTACACTTTGGGCTTCATTTTAGAGTTGGGGCAGTGCTGGTATCCAGCATGGCCAGGCAGGTTCTAAAGGGATTTTATCCCTCTGGAAGATTTATTAACAGCAGATGTTTATTTGGTTTAGTTTCATGTTTCTCCTGAGGGATCACATGCACAGGTTTGGGGTCTGTGTTGTTTCTCACAGCCTGGTGTGTCCGTGTTTCTGGTGAACCCTCAGCCCTCCAACGGGCACTTCTCCACAAAAGTGGACATCAGGCAAGGGGACAACAGGGAGACAGTCATCAGGCGCCTGATGAAGATGGACAGAGGCATCAAAGGTAGCCAGGGTGCAGCACTGTGCCTCTGCACACACGGCTGTGACAGGGGGTGGGCACAGGGGCTGTTACTGAGCTCCCGGTGTGGGGATGGCTGCAGACGAGTGACAGCAAACAGGGACTCCTCCCTGTCTTCCCAGAAGGTGTCAGTGTGCTCTTGGGCACGGGGCTGGAAGGCTGCACTTGCAGGAAGGCTCAGCTGAAGGATCCCAGGCTTCTTGGTCTGCTTAGCTTAATAAGACTTGTTAATCTGCCTTTTGATATAGAATTGTATTGAAACCAACTCTCACCTTCCTCTTCCTCCCAGTCTCTGCAGTTCATTCCTCAGAAAATGAGGAATAACTGTTCAGTTACTCAGACCTGTCCTGAGCCAGATAAAGCAAATGCAGTGCTTGGAATGTGGTATTAGGAGCTGGTGTTTCTGTGTGGTACATCCCCCTTTCTGTTGGTAACTCACTTTCTAATCACTGAAGGACGTTGTTGTGTTGCTGCAAACGTTAGCACAACAGTTATTGCCATAGGGTGTGTTTCCTTGGAGCAGGTGTGGAAGTTCCAAGGGTTCAGCATTGCTGTGCTGTGGCCTGTGTACAGCTCCCATGCCTGACCAGCTGCTCTCTCTGTGCAGATCTCTCTAAAGTGAAGCTGATGAGGTTTGATGATCCCGTGCTTGGGCCCCGCCGTGTTCCAGTCCTTGGCAAAGAGGAAGCAGGGAAGACTCCTATCCTGGAGCAAGCCATCTTCCACATCGACCTGGCCCAGAGGCATGTCTGTGTCACTGAGAACGGCCTGACAAGGGACATTGGGGACACAATTGTTTACCTGGTTCATTGAACTGGTGTATATCTGGCAGTGAGAAGGTTCATAGGGGGGCTTTGAAGCATCTCTATTAAACAAAGGGGAGAATTTGTTCTGTAAAAAAAAGCCTAACCAAACCAATCTGAGTTCACATGTGAGTTGCCCCTGCTCTTTTAAATGGGGATTTAATAAAATTATTTTCCTCTGGTGCTTTGGCTTCTCTTGGAAAGAAACGTTTACCCTTCCTTTGCAGCTGTGGGCAGGGTCTTCAGAAACAAATTTGAATGCCACACTTAGAATTCCACTCCCTCCAGCCCTGACTCAGCCAGAGGCTTTAACTGAAGAGCCTGGTGCTGCCTGGGTGGGAGAGAGGGGTGGCCCTGGCAGGTGGGAAGTGGAGTGGCACAAGGCAAGGAGTGTGATGGTGTCACCTGTGCTGGCTCAAAGTTCTGACACCTTGCATGTCGAAGGTCTCATCACTGTTTATTCTTCCAGGACTGGACTTCTGTCATTCCATTTCATACCTGCAATCAGGTCACCCCCCTCCCATTGCCATCTGTTCCCAACAGGCAAAATCTGAAATAAGAAAGTGAAAACAAACATTCTTGGGCTTTTTCATGCAAAAAGTTTTAATGGTGCCGCAGCAGCTCCAGGGGTGGTGTCTCACGCCATGGGTGCCAAAGCTTTCCTGAGCCCGTGTTTCCCCAGTGCCCCCAGTGCTTCCAGCATGAGGGGCTGGAATCCACTCAGCCCCAATTAGTTTAATTATCTACAGGCTACAGAGCTAAGCATTAGTGCTATAAACTTAGATGAATAAACTTCTGAAAACTTAAAATGTCTTTAAACCATTGCTTTTTTTTACAGAAATACAAAATAAATAGCTTGAGGATTAATACAAAACAGAAAACTAATCTATTCTTGTTTACTGACTTTTCTCCGAAATAGTACCTTGAATTGAAAAAAACTTTTTAAAAAATGAGCTTCATTTCATGGAAAAAATATTCAGCATCCCTGAATTTGTACAAGTGTCTCTGAACAATGAACTAAACATATTTCATATATTCCTCCTACCCATCACCAACTAAGCAAAGGTTATACATCCTACTGTTTCTAAGATATATATGTAAAAATAGTAATTTATTTAGTCAGTGGTGGCAGCCACTGTACCATTTCATTGGAGCATTCCCTGGGCTGGGTGCAGAAAGTAGACAATGGAACTCCCTGCTTGGTCATGTAAAGGTTGACCCCTTCTGCCATTAAGGTCTGTTTTGGCTGTAACTGGTGTAAGCAGATCTTTTCCCCCCCATTGCCCTTACAGTGCCCTTCAGCCTGACCCTGGGGTCCCTCTGTGCTGTTCCCCATCACCACCTCCCACTGGGACACGTAGGAAGGGATCAGCCTGTGGAGCTCACATGGGCTTTGCTGGCAAAGCTTCATGGACAGTTTGGGGTTCTAAACACTGGTTTCATGAATATTTGGAAATGTTATTTTTTAACTGTGACAGATACTGAAGTTTATGACAAAAAACCTGAAAAGTCTTGAGCTGTGATGACGCTTCAAACACGCCGTTTCACAAATTGACTGCAATGACTGTTGGGCAATGAATAACCCTCCAAAGAATGATAAATGTGTGATTTTACACAGTCCCATGCTGCTCTGGTGTTTCCAACTTAAAACGTTTTGGAGCCAGTGTTTGCATTCTTAGTTCCCAGAGGGAGAGGGGCTGATGGGCTGAGTGCAATTCTGTTCATTTCTGAATGTGCTGGGAAATGTGGATGTGTCTCAGTGACAGAGCCAGCTGCTTTCTGGTTCAGCTTTAAAAGGATGACAGGAGTCCTCAGCACAGAACCAGCACGTTTCCCCTGAGGCATTCAGCTGTCTCCGAGGTGGCATCGCTGAGCTGGACTCATCCTCATTTTTGCAGCTGCTGCTGCCTTTTATACCTGGGCACAGAGCATGCTCTCACCCTGTCAGGGTGTTTCTGCAGGAGCTGGAATGCTGACAGAGAGTGCAGAGTGAGAACAGATCTGTGCCTTGGAGGCTGCTGTGCCACTGAAAATCCCCGCAGGCAGACCCAGCTTTCCTGCTCCATGAACAGCAAATCTGGAAGAGGGTGGCATAGTGAATTGTTTTATCCATTCCCTTTGTGTAGCTTTAGGAAAAAATGTCCTTCTCTGAGGCTGTGCCAGGGAGTCTCCATTGCCCAGTGGAGTTCCTTCCCTGGGTTTGTGTGCAGGTGACTGAGGATGGGATTTCAGGGCAGTTTGGGAGACAGCACAGCTCCTCCTGTCAGGAGAGCGGCCGCCAGTGCCTGCAGCTGAGCTGGGAACTGCTGATGGGTAAACCAGCAATGAAAACTAAGTATGAAACCCAAAATCTGTTGTGCAGAGGTTTGATGGAGAGCAGGCACAGCTGTGAGCCAGCATAGCTCTGCTGGCTTCTCTGGGTTCACAGGAGAATGCTTGGATTGGGGCAAGCTGGAAGCCAGAGCTGGTGCTGCTGGGGCAGACAGTGACCTGGGGCATGGTGAGCTCTGAATTCTGCTTTCGGTTACATAGACAATGTTTCATGCATCTGAAACCCATGAATCCCACATAAGGTATTTACAACAGCCACATCTGAGTGGGTAGGGGTGGGAAGGGGCTGGAAGGAGCTCATGGGCAGGAGGTAGCTGACAGGTGATCAGAGGAAAGCAAGTGATGAGGAGAAGGGAGATTCAGTGCCTTCACTGCAGAGCCTGGGTGACTGCAGTTATGGCAAAGCCCTTTCCGTTGGCTCTTTGCCCTCCAAATCACCTTTTTGACTTGTGTTAAAATTCCTGGGCTAAAACCAATGAGAAGCGCAAGAAAGCAACCACGCTAACAAAAAATCTGAGTGACCCCCTCCCTCAAAGGCAGCGTGAACCACCAGCCAGGAGCTGACTGATTCTGATTTATGGTTTCTTTATCCTGAGACAGGCAGGTAATGAGCCAGTGTTTGATCTCTGTGGGCTTTCCTGCAGCCCCGAGGAGATAAAACCAGTGTAGCTCCTTCTGACACCTGCACGCTTTTCCTCCCCTGCCGCTGCTCCTGTGGTGCAGTGCGGGCAGCGACCTGGGCACGTCGGTTCTGCGGGGGCCGCAGACCCCGGGCACATCACCCCGTGCTCGGGCAGCCCTGGGGCAGGGTGCCCGGGGTGCCACGGCTCTCTGCAAGCCCCAGGCTGGCCGGCCCCGAGGGTGCGGGCAGCGCGGGGAGCGGGGGCAGAGCGCGGGGCTGGACGGAGCATCCCCGGGGGGATTGGAGCATCCCCGGGGACCGGAGCATCCCCGGGGGGATTGGAGCATCCCCGGGGGGATTGGAGC
>VXBS01003555.1:114226-130786 GCA_013400255.1 Sitta europaea | reverse complement strand
ATTGGAGCAGCCCCGGGGGACCGGAGCAGCCCCGGGGGACCGGAGCAGCCCCGGGGGACCGGAGCAGCAGGCCGGGCCGCCCGGTCAGTTTGCGGAGATGCTGCTGTAGCTCTTCTTGACGGGGAAGGTCAGCTGCCCCGAGAGGTCCAGCGACAGCGCCTTGGGGTGCAGCGCCCGGCGCGGGTGCAGCGGGCTGGAGCCCAGGCGCGGCGAGTACAGCACCAGCANTGGAACCTCACCGTCTTCACTTGCTGCAGCGAGAAGGGGGCCAGAGTCAGGGGGGAACTGCAGACCCTGCCCGCCCTCCCCACCGACCCCTGCAGACCCGGGGGGATGTGCTGAGGGGGCGGCTGGATCCTTGCGGGGGCACAGGGTGGCTGCAGAGGAGCCCAGGGGGATGTGCAGGTGCTGGCAGCTGGAAGAGAGCCCCAGTGCCGGCAGCTCCTGGCGACCAAGGCGAGCTGGTCTGAGAGCACCAGGAGTTCCTGAGCCGTGGGCTCTCTCAGCTGATGCTGAGCTGCCGGGAGCTGTGGGGTTGGCCGGGCTTTTGGGGCGGGTGGAGCAATTCGGGCACGTCTTTGGGTGCTATGGGGAGGGGAAGCTGTCACTAGGGCAATTTTCAGAATGATTTTACCTTTATGAAATTTGTCTCTGGCTGCCAGAAGGGAAAGAAATTCCAAATGGGTCAGCCCAAGCGAGATGAGGGAGATGGGAGAATTCTGACTGACACTAGTTCTATGGCATTTGCTCCCAGACTCACAGATTCTTGCCCAATTTATAACCTCAGAAAAGTCTCGAGATTCGCTGGTGGCTGAACTTGGTAACAGGGACAGAGCCCCTGCAGCTCTCCCTTTCTTCAGGACTTAATCTGAACAGCTGCGTCAGCAACACAAATACCCCATTTCCTAACGCACGTGTCAAGCCCAGGGATTTCTACTGGAAGAAAAGCTGGTGAGGACGGAGCAAAGCCCTCGGGGATTTGGCCCTGGTTATTTTGGCTGACACTGCCGGATCCAAGGGGATGCTCTGGGGCGCTGCGGGGTTCTGGCTGTACCTTCTCGGCGCTGTTGCGGGAGGTTTCTGGTTTCACCAGGATGGACGGCGGGGCTGACGCAGGCGGCTTTGGAGCTGCCTCGCTCTTCACCGGGGCGTCTTTGGCGTCCAGGATCACCGAGCTGCACACCGAGGGGGTTCGGCTCTCCCCGCCCCTGACCAGCAGCGCCGGTGAAGCCTCATAGGAGAAGCTCGGCCTCGTTGCCTCGTCCGTGCCTGCTCCGGTAGAGATGCTGAGCGGTGGGGAGCTGACGTGCGGGTAAATCTGGAAGTGCTGAGGTCGCCCTGCAGCCGTGGGACGCCTGAGGGAGCCGGTGATCTGCACGGGGGTCCCTGCCTGTCCTGGCCTCTGCAGGGATCCATCTGGGGAGCAAGGACCATGGAAAGGAATTCAGTCAGGAATCCAAAATGCGCAGAGCGAGGGGTGGTTACAGCCCCGCACCAACAGCCCTGCTCACAGGATGCTGTGGGGCTGTAGCTCCCAGGGATCACCCGTGCCCGCCCCTGTGCACCGGGACCGGTTTTGGGTGTAAAACCACCGACGGCGGCCCCTGCCAGGGCACTGCTGCCTCCAGGAGCGGCTCTGCGGCCAGAGCTGGGAACACACCCCTTGCTTCCCCGAATACTCTTGGAAGCGTACTACAAACCAGTGTGTATGGGATGAAGATAAACCTTGCAGCCTCCTTGGAAAGAATCTAACCACCGAGCTCTGCACAGAGCTTCGCAAGGAATTTTTCCACGCTGAGTCAAACCCCCTGGAATTCCCACGGCAGCCAGGGGCGGGGCCGAGCAGGGGCGTGGGACCATTAAGCGCAGCAGCTGGGTGGTCGGGGCAGCGCGTCCCTCTCTCCCTCCCCGAGGCCCCAGCTCTTACTCTTCCTGGCGCTGCCGCGGCCGCGCCGCAGNCGCCGACGGGACGGGCACGGGCAGCAGCAGCGGCCGCAGCGCTCTGCTCTGCCTCGGGCCGCTCTCGGACACGCTCCCCTGCGACGACAGCGAGGAGGTCGACAGCGTCCACGAGGTGTACAGGGAAGGCATCTTCGAGTCGGTGAGACTGGATTTCCTGTCGGGGAAGAAGGGCGAGAGCTGCCGGGCGCCATCCCACTCGGCGAGGGACCCCCGGCCCTGGCCACCACTGGGGGTCTCTGGCCAGTGCTGGGGGGATGCCTTGCCATGGGTTCTCTGTGGAAACGAGAAGTCCCCAAGTTCTACGTGTTACCCCCTTCCCTCTCCACGTTTTTGTTTCACGTAAGAAATTCCAGACCTGAAGAGGGGAGCGACGTAGTTGCTGGGGAAGAGGCCGACCCTGCCCGTGACGAGGGACATGCCCCGCAGCCACCCGTCCTGGTCCTTGCCGAAGACGCGGACCCCTTCTCCCTTCTGCAGCTCCAGCTCGTCCGGCCCGTGAGCCGCGTAGGAGTGGAGAGCCACGCACCTGGGGAGAGAGGCTGTGAGGGGCGGCGGAGCTCGGGGCCCGGCGCTCCGCGGGTTAAAAGCGGAACAACAGACGGGGTGTCTGGATAGAGTCAGGGGCTACCCCGGAACTCTTGGAAGGGTTTCTCGCTCCCTGCTGTTCAGCACAAGCATCTGAAGGTTTGGCCTGCTGGGCCAGTCTGTGTGAGGGGCTCCCCTGGGGTCTGGCACAGCCCACGGGGGTCGTGGCTGCTCAGGAGTCCCCTCGAGGGGAGGCTTGGCAGGTGCTGCTCTGACACTGCATCTCTGCAAACCAGGCGGCTGGAGGGATGCTCTCACACCTTCCTTCTGCAAATTATTTTAAGGCCTTGGGAGTTCTCCTGTTCTTTGAATTGTGTGCTGGAGCATTGGCTGGCTGAGGGTGGTGTGTGTGGGTCCCACCACAGCACTGAGCTGTGGGTGCTGCTCCTGGGCACCAGCATTCCCACAGCCTGCCTCTGCACCAGGGGTGCTGAGTGCTGTGTAAACAGTGTGCTGTGATGCTGTCGTTATTTTAGATGCTTTACTAAAGTGCCAGGGTTATGAATCTTACCTTGATGTAATCATCATAGAGTGTTATCTGCAAATTTTAACTCTGTGAAAGTTTTCAGAAATTAGATTGTTCAAAACATCAGTGGCCACAGAGGTTTCAGGATAAATAACTAGAGGCACTTAAGGAATAATTAGTTTCTTTACACTTCAAAACATTAAAATGTATTGTTGACAAACAGCCAGAACTGTTTCTCCATAGATAACTGCAGCGAGGCAGAAAGGTGCACTCAGCTGTGATATCAGGTCTCTGCCACCCCCTGCTTAGACCAGCCAGGTACATTCCTGCTTGGATCTGCACTTGGATCCAAGCTGTGCTCTGGTCTGTCTGTGCCTCCTCGGCAGGAGGTGAGGCTACAGGGAATTACAGCCCGTCCCCAAAGCCTCTCCGGCTGCTCACGTACAGGTAAGCTGGCCCGTGGTGCTGCAGGTGGGGAAGGGTGACGATGGCTGCCGGGGGCCCCAGTGCTCCTGGTGTGGGGTAGTAAGAGGTGCTGACCTGTGCGAGAAAGGAAGCAAAGAAAACAGAGCATTAATCTGCTCATCAGCTGCTTTCAGCCACTGGAGGAGCAGCTAACGTTTGACTGGCTTCACCCACCCTTCACAAAACCACCAAAGACATTTCAGGAAATAGAAGAGTCTGGAGCATTTGACATAAAAAAAGACCAGGTAGCAAGAGGAAGACTCAGAATCACGGAATCATTTAGGCTGGAAAAGACCTCCAGACCCCCACCCCGTCCTTTCCCCACTGTCATTTTGCACCTGCAGGGTGGTACCAGGCACTGTGATGTCCCCTCTGTGCTCTCACGGGGGTCTCTGGTGCTCCAGGGAGGAGCACAGAGGGGACGTGGTCATGTCTGTAATGCAGTGCTGGAGCACTGGCTTGGCAAGGGCCTAGGAATAAAGGAAAGTGACTCACCCACTCTGGTGCTCTCCAGTAAATTAAATTAATTAAAACACCCCAGCGATTCTAGCTTTTGTCTCAGACCTGGAGTGGCATTTTCCAACCTTCTCTGCATTCCTCGTTTTCTGGTCCAGGCAGGATTGGACCAGGTGCTCATAAAATTGACTGGAAATTATAATTCTGTTTTATTAATTACCAAAATCAAAACGCTTGAAATTTGGGTATTTGGAGTGTCTTTTTTGCTGCATTGGAAAAGAATTACAGCCTTTTGATGCTTTTCCTGATGGAACTATGTTGAAATGTCCCCTTCTAGGTGGAAAGCTCCATGTTTTTCATCTCAGCGTTCCCCTGTGCCTGGGAGCAGCCATCATTTAGAGCATCCTCAAAGCTGCCTTTGCATTTGCAACAAGCAGAGGCGAAAAAAGATTGAGAGAAATATTTCTGAGTCACGAATAACTGATTTCAGCATTCACCTTCTCTGATCTCCTGTGAGCACCTTGCAAGCCCTTTTAAGAACAAAGGGTGTCATTCCCTGCCTCTCCCGAAATCCCTCTCTGACTCCGTGTCCCTTTGCAGTGTGTCACCGGTGTCACCCAGCACAGCTGACACAGGCACGAGTTCTGCCCTGACGGGAGGGGCAGCCCTCCCCATCCCTCCGGGGCGGTCGTTCGTCACCCGGGAGAGCCGGAGCGCTGGGGGCAGCTGGGGGGCTCCGCTCCCTTCAGCGAGCCGAGCAGCAGCTCTGGGTCAGCCCCGGGGCCCGAGGGCAGCGGCCCGGGGGTCACAGCCGGAGACTGCGGCGGCGGGAGCAGGGCGGGGGTGNTGCCCCTCTCTGTGCCCAGCCAACCTGGCCAGCCCCTCTCTGTGCCCGGCCAGCCCCTCTCTGTGCCCCTCTCTGTGCCCAGCCAACCTGGCCAGCCCCTCTCTGTGCCCGGCCAGCCCCTCTCTGTGCCCCTCTCTGTGCCCAGCCAACCTGGCCAGCCCCTCTCTGTGCCCGGCCAGCCCCTCTCTGTGCCCCTCTCTGTGCCCAGCCAACCTGGCCAGCCCCTCTCTGTGCCCGGCCAGCCCCTCTCTGTGCCCCTCTCTGTGCCCAGCCAACCTGGCCAGCCCCTCTCTGTGCCCGGCCAGCCCCTCTCTGTGCCCCTCTCTGTGCCCCTCTCTGTGCCCCTCTCTGTGCCCCTCTCCGTGCCCCTCTCCGTGCCCCCCTTTTCCAGCAGCTCCTGCCCGTGCCTGTGCGCCCTCGGCCCCCCGGCTGCCCTGCACTGCCTTGCTGGGCTAGTGAAGGGATCTCAGCCTTGCGGCTCAGTCGCTGCAGCCCAAACCAGCGGGAGAAGGGAAGCCGCGTCCTGCGCAGCCCCAGAAACGGCACAGCTTCCCCTGCCAACCTCTGGGAGCAACACTGCTTCTGGAAGCAAACGATTTCCAACCCTTCCAAGGCCAAACCATAAAGTGTCCCCTCCCTTGTTTCTGCTGTTGGCAGTAGTTTATGCTGACACTTTTGAGTAAGATCCCTTTGGGGGTGTGGGACATGGTACAGTTTCAGCTGAATTATGGAACCCTGTAGGGTTTCATTTTCCCTCTGTAAGGAAAATCTCTGCAGGCTGGCGCTCAGTACAAAGCGCCTGCCGGGTGTCACTGCCTGGACACGGGCTGCCAGGGCTGGGTGACTGCTCTAAAAAGGCTGGAGCGACCTTCACTACGAGAGATGTCATATAAATATAAAAACTCCCTTTTTCTCCCGTATCGGACACCTGTGAATATCCTGTGCTCGGCCCTTTAGTCAGGGTGGGGAGAAGGAATGAAGCTCTTGTGCCTCGGGTGGATGAATCGCAGCAGCTCAGTCTGGGTCTGTAGCTCAGGTGCAGTGTGCCTTACCTGGAGCGGGGCCCCGTAGGGGAGCTCGGCCCTGTCGCTGCCCTGGGCGGCCACGCTGGGGTTGCTGGAGCTGACGAGCACGGGGGAGCTGATGTGCAGCGCGGGGCGCTCGGCGTGCACCATGCGGTTCAGCGTGTTGAGCGCCGTGGTGATGGAGAACTGCCGCGGGCTCTTGCGCCGGGACTCGGCGCCCTTGGGGAAGGGCGCGGGGCCCGCGGCTTTGGCCTTGGCACAGGGCTGCCCGCACCACGGGCTCTTGGTGGCCTGCAGGAGCTGCTGAGCGGGGCTGCTCGGCTGGAAGAGAGCAGGAGATGTGCTGCGGGTCAGACTCGCGCAGCCTCCACTGCTCTGCTCCCCTTTCCCGGCCGGCAGCAGCGCTGCAGGCAGGGTTCAGCTGGCATTGCAGGTTATCCTTAAAATCTCAGGGCTCTGTCATTTCTCTCACCTGGTGTCAGTGGCAAATTCTGGGTGTAAAATTCCTGATTCAAAGCTGGCAGCAAAATTAAAATTGATTTGAAAAACTTGTGCTAAGACAAGGGGTTACTGAGGATGAGTGCTCCCCCAGATACGTTCCTTGTCCAAAGCTTTGGCTGGCAGAAGTGCCGGGAGAGCTGTACTTAATAACTCTGAATTAGAAGGGATGTTTGGACTCATCCCCCTTTCCCCATCTGTGCTGGCACCTTGCAGCAGGACACCCAAGCCCTGCAGCTGAGGGCATGGCACAGGCTCTGAGAGCCCTCACTGGTGGTGGCACTCCCAGCAGGATTAGATCCACCCAGTTCCACCTCTGTCAGCTTCAACATTCATGGCTGCTGCTGCTCCCAGTGAAAAATTCCTGGCTTGTGAAGGATTGGCCCTGAGTTTGCATATGGGCAGTGTTCACACAGTACTTCTTGGAAACTGCTGATCAGGGTGTTAGCAGCAAAGGGCATGTGGTGACAGTGTTTTTCACCACGATGGGTGCCAGAGGAATTAATCATGATTTACTGCTGACATTAATGAATTGCAAAACTTGGGGATTCTCACCTGCTCGTGGGAGGCAATGTGCTCGATGCCTGGGATGGACAGGGAGACCACGGCAGGAGAGGTGCAGGTGGCTCCCAGGTGTTGTCATTTTACAACACGGGTGGGTTTCTCATTTTCCCTCTCCAAAATAAGGTTTAAAGCCCACTGTGTGTGTGTGTGTGAGGCACACACGTGCCATGGCCATCCTGTCACTTGTGCGTGTGAGCAAACTGGAAGTTTTAATTATTCTGCCTATCTAAATGATAAAATATTAAATGGTAACATGATAAAATGGGGCACAAACTGCATGTCAGAGCCGGGAGAGTCTCGTGTCTCCCACAGTAGCCCTACCTTTGCCTTCCCTAGAATTAATTTCTAATTCCTTGATGGCTGTATGTGTCCCTTAACTAACTTGTGTCTGTTAATGCCAGACTTGAATAAGTCATTACTGAAGCTAAAATGATTTCATTAAATGAAAAGACATTTAAAAAAATATATTAGAGCTTCAAATAAGATGTTTTGCTTGTGTCCTCCTATAAAACAGCCACAAAGCAGGGCTTGCTGTAATTATGGGCATTACAAGTATTAATTTTATTTCTAGGAACTGGTGCCGGTGCCATTTACACCCTGCATCTCAAGCTAAGCTGCACAACACAATTAATGTCTAGACCAGAGCTGACAGAGCTGTGCCAGGGTGGCTGGGAGGTCTCAGGGGCTGCAGCCCCGGGGACAGCGAGCGGTGCCCGTCCCCGTGTCCCTCTCCTGTCCCTCTCCTGTCCCTCCCGGGGTGCCCCTGGTCCCGCTGCGTGCCCGGGGGCCACCGGGGCGGGGGCTAGCTGCTGGCAGCAGTGCCTGGGGGCGCGGAGCCCCGGCGGTACCTTGTGGAGGGACAGGCTGTCCTTGCCGTCGGCCGGGTCCCGGCCCCGCGGGCCGGGGCTGTAGAGCGGGCGGGGCAGGGGCAGGTGCTTGATCACCTGCACGGAGCTGGCCGGGAGCACGCCGCTGCTGCCGTTGAGCTCGCCCAGGTACCAGTTCTCGTCCAGCTGCCGCAGCAGCACGATGGTGTCCCCCTTGTTGAAGCGCAGCTCGCCGGGGTTGTGCCCGCGGTGGGTGTACAGGGCCCTGGCCCGAGGCACCTGGGGGGGAGAAACAGCCCCTGCAGCTTGGCCGACACAGACAGAGCTCCCCAAAAGCATTCCTAACTAATGGGGAAAAAATGCAGAGGGCTAAGGCTTAAGCA
Source organism: Sitta europaea (assembly GCA_013400255.1). Lineage (NCBI taxonomy): Eukaryota > Metazoa > Chordata > Aves > Passeriformes > Sittidae > Sitta > Sitta europaea. The sequence continues at coordinate 122,708 of VXBS01003555.1, read as the reverse complement.
TGCATTTATTAGGATTAACTACCCACATCCTTCCTTGATGGGTTTTACTAATGAAGACGAGCTCCCAAATACTTATGCTAAGTTTGTATCAAGATGAAAAGCAGGCTGGACTTGTTTAAGAATATTAAGAAACAGTTAAGACCTTAAACTAGTCTTCCCATGGGATCCCATTGCCGGCTATAAGGGCTCCTCCGACACAGTATCTATTTTAATGACCGAGGTGTTTCTGTTTCAGAAAGACTGGAGGTCACAGCCGTCATCCAGCCAACCTGGTGGCTGCCACCTGCCAGGAGAGCGCAGCAGAGCGAGGCGAGTGCAGGCTCTGTGCCCCTGTGGCTCAGCCCTGCTTTAACACCTGTGGCCGTGGTTTATTCCAGCCTTTTCCTGGGTTATGGGGAGAGGTGATTAAAGTTATCGTTGTTGCAGGGTAATATGACAGAGAAGGGCATGCCAAACCCAGCAGAGATGCAGGGACGTTGCCATTCTGACTCTCACCAGAATGAAATGACCGAGTTCCCCAGCACAGCTCTGTGCCTGCAGCAGAGCTCTGCGAGGGGCTCCTGCCCCCGCGGCGAGGGCACAGTGCAGCCCCACTCTGGAAGGGGTAACCCAAGAGCTGAGCTCCATCCCTGGCCCCTCAGCTGCTGCACAGCTGTGGGAGCTCCCTGCTGGGGAGCTGGGATTGTCCCCAGCTCCAGAGCCTTGCTCAGCTTTCTGCAGAGGTGCCAGTGCCCGGGGCCAGAGGCTGCTCTGCAGGTCTGCACTGTCCTCCTCCCCTCTGCAGAGGCTGCCAAGGGCTGAGGACCGTGCCCTGCAGTTTCTCCAAGCCACAGTCACCCCCTCCCACCCATCTCACAGGAGACTTCTGTACCAGTGACACATTCCAGATTTCCTGCCTTTGACTGAGCATTTCCCCGGATCCCCCCGTGCCTGTGCCCAGGGCTCAGGCAGGACTCCTGCAGAGCTCCCTCTCGCTCAGCACTTTCCAGGGGTCAGGAAGGTGGAAGCGAGAATCTCCACATCAGTTTCCAGAAGTTGGAAAAGACTGAATTTCCCATGGAAATTGTTAAGTTTTTGGAGAGAAGGCATCCTCCTACATCCCCAGACCCCTGATGCCTGGTAGAGAAAAGGAACCAAGAGAGAAAAATTTCATGTACTGCTTTTACTTCAAAGACTTTGAAATGGGAAGCAATTAGTTTAATGTTTAGTTCTAATTAAGTCATTCTTTCTCTTAATTTGTGCTCACAGTAAACACATGTGCTTGGCTCAGTGACATTGCTGTGAGAAAAGAAATGGGAAAGGGAGGAGAATGTTGCTCTCCATCAGAAAACCAGGGACCCTGTCCATGCCAGGGCCATGGAGCCTCCCTGCAAGCACAGCCCTGGCCACGTGTGCTGTCCTGGAGGACAGGCTGGGGACAGTGGGCAGGGACAGCAGCTCTCCTGCAGAACCACCCCAGGACCTCTGGCTGCTGCTACACGAGCACGAGGAGCACAGACCTTGGATTGCCTCAGGAGCAGCCAGAAAACAAATGGGGCTTTCACAAAGGGCATGGGAAGGAGGAGCAGCCACGTCTGGGATGAGAGGGAACAGCAGGATACAGCAAAACATTAAAGGCAGCATGAACGAGTTATGGAAATATATTAAAAAGAAGAGAAACTCTGAAATGAAATGCATACCTGGTGCTAACTGGGAACAGGGAGCAAGCAACAGAGTGCTGAGAGTCTGGAATATTCTTTCTTCAGCAGGCAAAGGGATGAGACAGCAGGGCAGACTGGGAAAAATACCCGAAAGCCAGGTGGGACAAGAGTGTCTGTGGTGCTAGGTCTGGCTGAACACATCCCTCCACTTGGATTCGTGGATGGTTGGATGAATGGACTCTTTCTTCCTCTAACCACATTCACAACCTTCAGCTCTTCCCCTCCTCTTTAACCCTTTCCTCACACTTTTCTGCCTTTTCAAATCTCCCAACCATCAGCTTTTTCCAAAGTCTGTGGGTTTTGATATTTTAAATTTTTTTAAAAAAATTTTGTTTGGCTTCTCAGATACTGAGACAAAAATTTCCCATCTATTTCCCAACTTCATTTAGGACACAAACTGAGCCTTTACCTGCTCACAGGGAGCAACTAATGTGGTTTTTACTGTACAGGCCCATCACAAAAGAAAGCAGCAGGCTGAAGATTTCAGGCAGACATGCAGAGCCCCTGTTTTGTAACGTCTCTGTGGGGTGTAGGAAAGAACAACTGAAGCACGCTGTGCCAGCCACAGTGCTGAGCTGGGGCCGGGCAGCAGAGCCCCTGGGGGGGTGGTTGGTCACGGGCATCATCTCTGAGCTGAGCTGAGCTGAGCTGAGCTGAGCTGAGCTGAGCTGAGCCCTGAGCACTTTGGGCTGGATGCTGCCCACTCCTGGCTGCCCCAGATCCTCTGCAAGGGATCTGTTTTGCTTTATTTAAAGTAGGTTAATTGCAAAGGCAGAAACTGGGGTGCTAATTAACCTGCGATAAAGGCAAGGAGTGCCTGGAGGTGGCTGAGGGCAGAGGGAAAGGTCCTGGCAGGGGGGAGCAGGACCTGCTTCGTTTTGATGGAGTCTTTTTCCCGTTAGCACGTCCAGTTGCTTTTAGTTAGTCCAAAGCACATCCATTTTAGCAGGGTGTTGGCAGCAGAAGGTTCAGGCAGGTCTTGCACACGCTGCTGTGCCCTGTGCAAGCTTGGCTGTCTGAACATCCCGGTGAGAAAGCACTGGGAGCAGCTTTGTGAAAACCTCAACCAAAGACTGCTGAAAGTTTGTGTACAGTGTTGCTGCCCAGCAGCAGAGAGAGAGAAACTGTAGCAAAGAAACCCATTTTGGGGGTGTCTGTAACTTTTGTTGATGCTGCCTCATTCCTCCTGACTTTCCCCTCTGTTTTCTCTTCCATCACACCTGAGTGAGACCCAGGAGCGACTTCAGGCTCTCAGAGCAGCTGAGCCCCAGGTGCCTGTTGCCAGGGGGTGCCTGGAGAGAGCGTGGGAGAAGGCAAGAGAGCAGCAGGGAACGCCAGGTGTGGAGCAGAACCCCCTTGCATCAGCACTGTCTCTGGGTGAGATGCTCTTCTCTCCTTGGCCACGCTGCCAGCAGGGATGGTCATGGCAGATGCTCTTCAACTCCTTGTCCCCATTTTCAGTGGATTTGAGGCCAGTAAGGGAGAAAAGATTTTATTTTTTCACTATTTTTGGCATTTGGCATCAGTTGTGCTGGGCAGCCATCCAATGCCTCTGAGTCTCCCTCCTCACAAAACAAAGAAGATTAAAAATATGTATATGGGTGTGAGGAAGCAATTTGGGGCATCTCTTCCCAGCAGAGAAATGCACTCTGTGATCATCTGAAATGAGGGGGTTATAACTCCTCACGATTGGCAGCAGGGGACTCATGGAAGACCCCTACTCAGAGCATGGGAGTTTCCCAAAAAGAGGAGAAGCAGCGTGTGACACTGGCTGGCGAGGGGGTCACTGGGAGCAGAGCCAGGGCACAGGGAAGAGCAGAGCTGCTGAAGGAAGCTGGGAATGCCCCTAAACCTTGTCCCAGGCAACTCCCTTTGAAGGCAGCCCAAGGAGCAGCGTGCTCCTCTGGCAGCAGCAGCTCTGCCAGAGGAGATGGAGCTGCCCTGGGTCAGGGGAGTGCGAGGTGAGGCCACGACCCAGCCTGTGCTGGACCCAGACCCCTGCACCCCCTTCCTGGCTCAGGGGACACAGCTGGGGACTCCGGGGGCCCTCCCGAGCCCCCTGCTCCGACTGTAACCTCGCTGGCAGCCTGTGGGGATGTGTGGGATGAGCACCAGGGGATCCTCGGGACAGCTCCTTGCTCTGCATGTCCAGGGCTGCGTCCTTCTCACCCCCTGGAGCCGCCCCTGCCCTGCTGCCTCCAGCGGCGGGTGCTGCTGCACTGCACCAGGAACGGCCTTGGATGGGCTTGGACTGGTGCTTTCCCAGCTCTGACGTTCCTAACCCCATGCAGGGAATGCCCTGGAGCAGCTTCCCCCTGTGCCTGTCCCGCGGAATGTCGCTGCAGCGAATCCCGAGGGTCTGACCCCGGTGCGGGAGGGCAGCGTGGGCAGGGTGTCACCCCGGACAGGTGCCTCCTGTCACCCTGAGGCAGCCCGTGACTCCAGGACAGACCTGGGGCACAGCCCTGCCCATGCTCCTGGAGAGCTGTGACTTTCCCTGAGCTTGTGGAGCTTGTGGGTATTGTCCAACACTGGCACCGAAGGATGTGCACACGCTGGCTTTCTACAGAGATGATCAACAACATCTCCATCCCTTCTGATTACTGAGAGCTGCCTCCAACATCCTGCCACAACTGCCCGGGGCATGAATGAGCCCCATCACCTGCTTATGTGCTCAGCTAGCACAGTTCAGGGCTCTGCAGGATCCAGGTGGATGAAAAGAGCTATTTGAATGTAAATTAATTGCCATTACAATTCTGTTTTTCTGCATTTCAGCAGAGGAGATAACTTCAGCCTTGTCACAGAGAACAAAACCTTCAAAAGTGAACTTGTCATTTCAATCTCTTCACATAATTATATTCTGAGGATTCAGACAGCTGGGTGGTTTCTGCATTATTTCTTCCCCGAGGAGGATTGCTCCTGTCTTCCAAGCACACGAAGACCGTGTGCACCAGGGAGAACAAAGCCAGTCCCTCCTGTTCACGTCAGCCCTGGAGCTGCCCATTCCCTCCTGGGCCTGCCCAAATGGGAGGCCAGCACTGGCCGTGGCTAATGCTGGTGGCCACCTTCTCCTGAGCCAACTGGCCATCATGGGGAGATGCTGGAGATGTGAATTGTATGGATTTAGCTGGGTTTGTGCTGCTCCATCTGCACGGCTGCAGCTGCTTGGGCAATGGCACAGGGTCTGGGAGCACCTGCCCTCTCTGCTCAGCCACAGCCCTGGGGTACCATGGCACCAAGGCTCATGTCACTTCTGAACGGGGCCTGGCTTTGGAGTGCAAAGCTGACATGGAAAATGGGGGAAACGATTAAAGAAAACACAGAGCAGCTTCTCTGGTGGAGAGGATGGGAGACGCTGAGGCACCGCTGCCAGCAGCCAGCCCCGGGGGAATGCCCGGCCTGGTGATGTCCCCAGGGCTCCCCGGGAGGACACAGCTGGATCAGGCTTCCCTGTGCCCGTGTGGGGCACGTTCAGGAGAGCAGGAGGAGTGCCCAGGGCTGGAGCGGGACCTGCGTGAGGCTTTGCTGCTGGGCGCTGGCAGAGCCGGGCACAGGGGGAGCCGGGCAGGGCTGGGAGAGGGAAGAGAGGACGTGGCAGGGGCGTGCGGGGGTCGGGGCCCCTCGAGCTCAGGCTGCAGTGTGCATGGCACCCTCTCACGCCTCCCGGCTGGCTGCTGCTCTATCAGATGAGGCTGTGCTGCCGTCAGCAGTCCCGGGCAGTGGTTAACCTGCGTGTCATGGGTTTGAGCTGCACGAAAAACAAACTGTGTCAGCCCTCGGCGTGCCCAGTCATGATGCTCTGCCTCAGCACACCGCTCTCACAAGAGGCTGTTTATTGTGCAGGGGGGAAGCCTGCATCCTGCTCCCTCCTGCTGCTCCTGAGCCCTCTCCCTGCTGCTTCAGTGCACTCCCTGTGCTGGGAAAGGGAGCGCTGATGTGGCTCCTCAGCCAGCCCTGGGCAGGGCTGGACACTGGGCTGGACACTGGGCTGGACGCTGGGCTGGGCACTGGGCTGGGCACTGGGCTGGACGCTGGGCTGGGCACTGAGCTGGGCACTGGGCTGGGCACTGGGCTGGGCACTGGGCTGGACTCTGGGCTGGGCACTGGGCTGGGCACTGGGCTGGGCTCTGGGCTGGACACTGGGCTGGGCACTGGGCTGGACTCTGGGCTGGGTACTGGGCTGGGCACTGGGCTGGGCACTGGGCTGGACTCTGGGCTGGGCACTGGGCTGGACACTGCATGGTGAGGTGGTGCCTGCGCAGGGAGAGTTCTGCTGTCCCAGGACACCCACTGCCTCGGGCGCTGCCACCCTGCAGAGCTGCACGGCAGCGTGCCTCTCCACACCCTTCCCTCAGGAGGCAAAACCACAGACTCAGGTCAGCCACCAGCTCCGTGGGCACGGGGACAGTGGCCAGCGAGCAGCAGGGAAGATGTGAGCAGCGGGGGACTCAGACCTGGAGGCTCCTGGCTGACCACGGCTGCGCAGGTGAGCTCGCAGAGGAGCCCTGCTGTGCTATTCCTGACTCGCCATCTGAGCCTGACTCATTGCCTTGGAAACAAATTAAAACACTTTAATGTGTTTGCAGCTTGGTACCTAATTTTGTAAAACCAGGGAAACTGGCTCCTGCTGTAGGCCAGGGAGGTCTTTGGGCTTTCCACTGCCGGGGTACCACCCAGGAGAGTCCTGCACTGGCTGTGGTGCTCACACAGCTTTTGGCGGGTGTGTTGTCCACCAGCCCATGTGGACCTCACTCTCTTTGTAGTAGATAAAAGTGCTAAAACTATCTGCAGAGGGAGAAAACACACCAATGTCCAGCACAAGGGGCCACCAGCGCTGTGGGAGCAGCTCCTCGTCCTGTTAGAATGAGATGAGCCCTGATGGGACACAGCGTGGAGGAGACCTGGGACAAGTCCTGCCTCCAGAAAGGCCGTAAAACCACACAGAATTTTGTAGCCAAATGAAACATCCCCGTGTCCAGCTGAGGGGCCCTGAGCACAGCTCACCAACCCCAGCAGCTGCCAGGATTCTGCTGGGAAAGGAGCTGGCACCAGCCCCCCAGGCAGAGCCCAGGCCTGGGCAGCATCCACGGCTGTGTGACATCCCCACAGTGCTTGGCCAGCCCAGGGGATGGGACACACACTTTGGGGTCGTTGTGTGACTGCACAGGAACTGCCGGGGGCTCTGGGGGCGTGGGGAAGGGGGGAGGCTCAGAGAGGGGGCTGGGAAACTCGCCTGCCCCTGCCAGGTGCAAACACGGGGTTTGCTTTGAACAAGACTTCAAGAAGCTCCAGCAATCCAAGTCCTGTCTGTCAAATGCAGAAAGGAGTTGGAGATGATTCTGGAGGAGAAGAAAATACCAAGACGCAGGCACTATCTATAGACGTCCGTGTGAAGGTGGGACGTTGGAGTGCAGAGTATTTTTATCCCAATAGAGGTGTTATCTGTCTATCTCCCATGAAATGCTGGAAGGGGGTGTTGAGCACTCAGTTCATGCAAAGAGAAAATAGCCCAAGTCACAGTTAAATCTGCGTGGTCCGTGTTTTCCTAAGGCAAGCTGTCATACTCGGAACTTTTTTCCTCTGGCTCACTGTCCCATGTTTGTTGCATGACAAAGTTCAGCACCCAAGTAGCTGCTCAGTGGCCTGGATGCAGTTTTGCAGGGTGCAGCTGGGTCACCCTCCCCCTGCAGAGGTGTGGGAGGTTGGTGCACACCTCAGCACACAGGGTCTGCTCGCTCACCAGCTCACGCTGGGGCTGCAGCCAGGTGAGGAGGAGCTTCAGCACAAGCTGCAACCACACCTGGCACATGCCAGGGGCGGTTCCTCAGAGTTCAAAGGCTTCAGCGTGGCTTATTTACGCATACACCTCCCAGCAAGTCCTTTTATTCTTAAATTCCAGACAGTTTATTATGTGGAGATTCTGAAAATCCAAAGTCTTGTCCAATCTGCATTGATGCTCAAGATCTGAAGGCCTGGCTGGGGTGCCAGGAGCAGCTGTGGGGCAGTGCAGGGGCTCAGAGCCAGGGGCTCCTAGCAGGACCCAGCCCAGCCAGGCCCAGCTTACACACGGACAGGTCCACGTGCACAAACCCAGCACGTGCCCACGCCACGTTAGCTCGTAGGAAGTGGATTCAAAAGGGATTTAAATGCCAGCAAATAAATCGCTTGGGATGGGCTGTAATTAGAAAATTCCCTGTTTTTTAACAACTGGCTCTGGGAAATTCCTGACCGCAAACCGAGTGCTGTGTCTGTGCTAATCCAGCAGCGCCATGGGGGCCTGCCTGCTCCTCCTGCTCAGGAGGAGATGAGCTCTTGGCTTGCTGGGTGATGAGGGATTGATTTTATTTTTTGCCTTCATGGATGCTCATGAGCATGAAGAGCAAAGAGCTGGCAAGGAAACATCTCTGCTGAGAGAGAAACTTTGATCAAACTCGCGATGTTCTCAGCTCCAGGGAGTAAAGGAAGTTTATTTATAGAACAGCCTTGGTAAAACCAAATGCTGGCCCCTCTCCTGGCTGGGTGGTGGCTCTGGCTGCAGGGCTGTGTGAGGCACATCTGTTGTATTTGCTTGGTAGCACAAGGTGGTGGAGAGTATTGGGGTGGGGGATAGTATGGGGTAATTAGCAGCCCTTGCAGATTGGGGCAGTCTGGTTTTGGGGAGCTGTGACCTTCCACTGCAGCAGCACATGGACACCAATTCTGAGCACCTGGGGAGAGCTGTGGTGGGGTGAGCAGCACTGCAGGGCAGCTGCTCTCACTGTGATTCCTGACAAAAAGAATCT
>VXBS01003555.1:85417-100209 GCA_013400255.1 Sitta europaea | reverse complement strand
GGACCTCGGGGTGCTCCCCCAGCGGGAGCGGGGCAGCGGCGGGACCGGGACCGGGACCGGGCGGGACCGGTGCACAGCGGGGACCGGGACCGGGGCACTCCGGCCCAGGTCTGTGCTCCCTTTGTCCCAGCAGTGCCCCTCCGGGTTTAAGCGGCTGAACAGCGACAGTGGCACTGCCGCTGCACATCTCCCTCCGTGCCCCGCAGGGTCACCAGCATTTCCCGAGGCTTTGCTGATCTGACACCTGCTTCAGCGACACAGGGCTTCCTTTGGGGTCTGATTTACGGGGGGAATTGAAAACCTTCCCAAACCTGGAGGTATAAAAAATATATATGAATTTATTATTCAAAATAGAAGTTATAAGTTTAACCTCCCTACAAAGAAGGGCTGAGTTAAAACTCCCCTGCATGCTGCTCAGCACTTCTCAGGACCAAGCTGAGGGCGAGCAGGACAGCTCTTGCTTAATACTAATCCTGTGTTGTAATCTGCAGCAGGTAAACTCTAATTAGTGAGATGAAGCAATGATGGGGATCCTTTGCAGACTGCCACTGGTGCACAGAGCACGGGGGCTGTGAGAGCCTGAGGCAAACAGAGGAAATGGTATTTTTTCTTTAAAGCATTAACTTACTACTTTTTATATTCAGGAGTGAAGCCAGTGCAGCTTTAACTCCCCTGCTACCTTTGAGACCCTAGAGAGTTAGAGGCTGCTCACATGTGCTTCACACTGAGGCTGCAAGCCCAGGCAGGATAATTTATGGCCAAGTTTCTCTTTTCCTGGGCTAGGTTACAAGGTTTCTCTGCAATACTGAAATTAGTCAAAATAATACTGTTCTAGCTCCTACACTTCCACATGTCTTCTGCTGAATTGTGCTGTGGATACTGAGGGTTTCTCTTTTAAAAAGTGTATCAATCTACAGAAGGTACTTGATGGACTTCATTCATCATATCAATATCTGCAATGTGAAAAAATGTTGTCCTTGGGGTATCACTGAGGGCAGGTGAGACTTCCCAAATCAGAAATTGCTGTCAGGCAGATCCCTTCCCTCAAACCTGTTTGATCTCGGTTTGTTTGGCTTGTTGGAGAGTTTGCTGGCTTAAGATAAGAAAAAAGTAACCAGGCAAAATTGTCTGATAGTGTTTACAATAAAACTAGACACAAATATGCACTTCTAAAATCAATATTTATTGTTCTTTGGTAATTAAAATGTTTCTCAACCACTGTCACTCCTGCTGGCTGTGTCAGCTGTTCCCACCATGTCACAGGGGTGATGCCTGCAGCCAGGGGCTGAGCTCTGCCCTCGCTCACTCCTATCCCACAGGTTCCAGTGTCCTGTGGCCCAAGCACTGCAGGGCTTTGCTTCCCCAGCTTCCAGTGCACTCCCTTTCTTTTGGTAAGACATTCACTTGATTTACCCAATAAATGCTCTATGTCACATGGCAAGAGTTTGAACTTTCCTGCAGCATCCTGGTGAGCTGACTGTCGAGGCAATGGGCTGCTTGCCACACGTTGCTGGTTTTATTTCTGCTGCACTCAGAGCCCCCCACCCCTCCCTGCACGCCCCCCTCCCCTCTGGGCCGGTGGCACGGGGTGGGTGGAGGGCACAGCGGAGCCCAGCGCTCCAGCCTGGCTCTGTGCCCAGCCCAGGAGCACAAAGGGGGCTGTGGCCATGGCCCAGCCCTGGGGGCACAGCCGGGGCCCGGGCAGGGATGGGCAGTGCCACAGCGACCCGCCCTGTGCAGCCTGGCTCCTGGGCTGCTGTCCTGGGGCTGAGTCCTGCTGGGGAGCCTTTCACCAAAAACTGTCAGATCTGTGCGGGCTGGGTTACTTTATGGGTCAGGGTAGGAGTGGAAGGTGACGTGTTGCACTTCTGCCCCAAAATAACAAGTTTTTCCTGTTTGCTGAAAGCCCGGGAAGATGACATTGGACTGGGTGAACTCACCAGGCTTCTTTCTGCACGTGATCTCAGTGGGGTCGGCTGAAGTGTCTCTCATGAGAATGGTGGATTAAATACAGGAATCTCTAAAAAAATCTAGGCACCATTTTGGTTTAATTGATCACATTTTTTTTTTTCCCCTGGTTTTTAATGGCTCAATAATAGAAGCAGACCCCTGGATTTTTGGTGTGCCCTGTACCAAAACCCAAACTGCCCTGTATATGATATTCTTTTACTAAGGAAAACCCCAAATATCCTCACAACTGCCAGGACTTTGAACAGTAAATACAGGCAAAGACGCTTAGCCTGGAGTCTATTTCTCTTGTTTTTGTTAACTTTCTACAGCTGTTCTTGTTCTGCCTTAGAACAGGAGGCGCAAAAAAAGGCATTTAAGGGTTTCTCTACAGAAAAAATAAACCTAAGAGCAAAAAAGCAACTATTTCTTTTGCCCTGCTGCAGCACTCCGGAGCGGTGTCTCTGGCAGGCTCGGGCAGCCTCCTTCACTCACTGTTGTTGGCTGCCACACCATGGCGAGCCGGTGGATGTGCTCTGAAACGCTGGGGAAACACGGAGCGCGCCTGGAGGAGTCAGGGCCGCCGCTTGCTGGCCTTCGAGAGGGTTTGGCAGTCCGAGGTGAAGGCAGAGGCAGAGTTAGTGCCCTTCGTTGTGAAGGGCTGAGCCAAAGCAGAAGCGCCGATGGAAGCGTTCCCGAGTTACACGGCCGGGGGACTCGGGGGGGCCGGGGGTGCGCAGCGAGGCAGGAGGGAGTGCGGGACCGGGAGGGTGGGATGTGAAATAACCCGTGCTGGGACCCGGAGCAGTGTGTTTCATGGCTGTAAACCAGAATGCAGTAGCATTGCAGAGGTGATTCCCAGAGTTACTAATAAATAAATAAATAGATTCCTTGGTTAAAGTTGACTTGAGGGCTCCTGCCCTGGTTCTCTCTGTTGGGACTCTGCAGGTGGAGCCTTGGAATGTTGTTATGCTGCCAAACAGGGTGGGAAGGTGTGACCAGACAAGCTCTCAGAGGAGACCAGAGCCAAAGCTGTTGGGGTTCTTCAAGGACACGTTAGTGCCAAGACATCTCCTGGCCCATAGAAATCCCATGTGTGGCCTCAGCTTGGGATTTTGTGTTTCAGCTGCAACTTGTGGTCCATGAGGATGGAGCACAGAGGTCCCCTGGAGAGTGGAAAGCACCATTGTGGGGTTTGGGGATTTTTGGGTGGCCTTTAATTGATTGCAGGGGTTGTTCTAAAATGAATCCACGACCTGGGAACAAAAAATCATTTCATTCAAGCGTGATGAATTGATCTGTATTTGAAACATGCATGCTTGTATGTCTGTATGTTTGTATTTATCAATCTTTATCACAGCAACTAATCTGTGCAGAGGGTTTTTAATTTACATTTATTCACAGTCACCACCCTTCCAAAGCAGAAAACAAGTGGAGGAATCTGGAAAGCTTTAGCTGAATTTGCAATATCACTGCCTTATTTTCCTGCAGTTAAAAAAGAAAGAATTGGAATATTTATGAATTTAAACATTATTATTTTTGCAAGTCTTTGAGGCTGTCGTTTTGATTTATGTGGGCAACATTTGATTTGCATGTAAACCCAGCCCTTCATTGCTTTGAAATATTTTGATTTATACAAACGGTTCTGTGTGAGCTGCAGTGATCTCTCTGCTGCAGAACTCAGAGCAGCCTGTGGCCGGTGATTCCCCTCCAACAACTCCTGAGAAACGCTGCCGGCACCTGCTGCTTCTGGAAACAACGGCATGCATTCCAGGCAGCGAAGGTACGTGGGCTCTGAATTCCCTGGGTTCGGAATAATGACCAGCGCGACCAATTCCTCTTGTTGTTAGTGGAAAACAAGCGACGCATTTGCTGGGTGATGCGTGAGAGCACAGAAATTCTTGGTGTAGTTTTATTTGCTGGGTTTTGCAAGTGGAGAATGGCTGGCTGTGGTTGGAGCAAGGCGAGGGATGGCTCTGGAACCACTGGGACCCCCATGCTGAGGTGCTGAGGGTTTCTGCAAACACTCGAAGCCAACAGTGGGGTGGGAAAAATAATTCGGAGCTATGGGTGGGTCACGCCTTAGGTCCACTCGGTGTGATGGAGGAGAAAAAAGTCCTTGAAAGAAGAAAATCACTCTGGAAAGAAATTTATTGCACTAACGCTCGTTAAGGATTTTAGGAGAAGCATGCACGCTTTGTCGGGATACCTGCCCCTGTTTCCCCGGCTTTGGCGTTCGTGCGGGGGGAGAGTCCGCCCCGGGCCGGGGCAGCGCCCACCCCTGAGACCGGCGTGCCCGACCCCGGGGTCCCTTTCCCGGGTCCCTGTCCCCGGGGTCTCTCCCAGGTCCCCGTCCCGGGGGTCTCTCCCCTATCCCGGGGGTCTCTCCCGGGTCCCTGCCCCGGGGGTCTCTCCCCTATCCCGGGGGTGTCTCCCCTATCCCGGGGGTCTCTCCCCGGTCCCTGCCCCGGGGGTCTCTCCCCTATCCCGGGGGTCTCTCCCCTATCCCGGGGGTCTCTCCCCGGTCCCTGCCCCGGGGGTCTCTCCCCTATCCCGGGGGTCTCTCCCGGGTCCTCCCGCGCAGCGCTCCGGGACGGCCACACGGTGGCGCCACTGCCCGGGAAGTGCCGGGGAACGGCGGGNCCCGTCCCGCTCCGTCCATCCCGCCCCGGGGAGCGGCGCCTCGCAGGCGGCTGTGCCCGGCCGGACGCTCGCGTTCTGGGGCTCCTCACCTCTCCCAGTCATTACATCTGCTTGTAGGCTTGTAGTATTCTTTCTTTCACAGTTCCGTGTAGGAAATTGAGTCTATTTCTGTTTAAATACTGGGTAATAGAGCCTGCTATTTAGTGAAAGATTTATGTAAATGGCTCTCTGTTTCACACGATTGGGCCTCAGAGAGTGCAAGTTACATCGATAATGTAATTATGCCACTACTGCCATTTCAAAGCAGTATGCAGTGGAAAAGCCTCCAATTTTTGTACAGAACAGGCCTTGAAAACCTTGTGCTTTTTAAATCATCTTGAATTCTGCAGCAAGAAAAAACAGTAGAGCTAAGTATATTGAACATTTTTTTTCTGGAGTTGTCAATCTTTTTAGCTTAGAATACAAGATTCCTTTTACATCAGAATTTTGTTATGTCAGAGTTTTGGAGCACCTGTGATTGCACATCGTAATTGCACTATGTAACTGTGTTACCTTAAAATGCAATTTCCCTGCCTTTCCTAAAGCTTTGTGTTTTCTCCCATACCAGGCTGATGGCAGTATTTCTTTAGCCTGGCATTTGTATTAGTATGGAAGACACAGTAACGTTCTGGAATTATTTGAGATCACCACATTATCTTGTGCTTTACAGCATAGTTTGCCACCCAGGTGAATGCTGATTGCCTTTTGCCATAGGGAGTCAGGTCCCTTCTGTCTCATTCCTACCAGAGTTTTGTAAGCTCCCAACCAGAGTGTTCATCCTCAGAAGCCTTGGTTTGTGCATGTTTTTCTCACACAGGATGGTGCCCTACAGCAGCCTGTACAATGTCTAGGATGTGTTAACAGTTGTGGCACCACGTGGGAAACAAGCACCGTAGGACTTGGGGAGGAACAACCCACTTTCTTCCTCCTACAGGAACTGCAATCAAATACTCATTTTGGCTGAAATAACAGCTCTCAGGCATTACATTTTTAGTCCCCAGTATGATGATCCCCAGGGTTTTAGCCCCTAAACTCTTTGCCTTGCATTTGGAGATGTGTTTTGGTTGGGTGGCGGTTTCTCGTGCCAGGCTGGTGCTTTGTGGGCGAGCTGTCAGCGAGGGTGCCCAGAGAGGAGCCCAGTCAGTGCTGCCCTTCCCTGCAGGGCAGGGAGCTGGGCACCCCTCTGCTCTCTGCTCATGGAGGTGCTTCACCTCACCCACAGGGTCTGCTGCTTCCAGCTCAGAAACCAACCCCACGAAGTTTCATTTCCAGACCCCAGCAGACGCAGCTGCTCGAGAAGGTGCTCCATGAGCCCAGAGAATTCTTTCCCCTGGGCTGCCTGCCAGCTGGCTGCTCCTCTGGGAGCGTTCTGTTCTTGATCTGGGTCATTAAATATTAAAAGGCAAAGTGATTCTAAAAGCCAGCCGTTTTTTAGAAGTACTAAATAACTGTAATTTGTTTCCTAATAGATAGTTTTGTCCTTGTCACTGAGTCCAACTCAATAGAAAAAAAGTGTGTGATGAGAGAGAACTGCTCTGTAAATCCTGTGCACAGTGTGTTGGCCTGAGAGCAGCCTGGGCACAGCAGCTGGCTGGGGGCAGGAGCAGACTCAAGCTCAGCCTGTGTGTTGGGCTGGTCCCTGGGCTCCCCGGGCTGTCTCTCAGCCCACCATTGTGCACCCGGCGCTGCCAGGAGGGTCCCTGGGACCCCTGCCCGGGCTGGGTGAGGGTCCTGTCCCCTGCTGCAGAGCCCAGGGTGGCTGCAGGGCAGTGCTTGTCCCCTGGGCTGTGTGAAGGGCACAGTGCTGGCTGCAGGGGCTCTCCTGAGGCACAGGGCCCGTGGCAGCCCTGTTACAGCCTGCTGGCAAAGCAGCAGCAGCACTGGGTTACGCTTAAAAAAGAAAGAGAAATCTTCCCCAAGTGCTCTGTGATTTGCCAGCATTCCTCCTTGTACATTTGCTGTGCTGTAATGTCTTCCAGTTCTTTGTTTTTATTTAAAAAATGGTAATATATGCTGCTGACTCTTCCCTTCTGATTCTCTTCTCTCATCAGGTTTGCATTTGGGGATTACTTACTGGAGACTTGTGATGTGCCAGAATGTAATTCCTGAAATTGTAAGAAAGGTAATTTAGTCAAGTTGTAAAACCTTAATGCTTTGCTGTGGTTTGTCTTGTTTAAAAGGATCCCATTTCCTCAAATGGCTTTTTTTCAGAATTGGAGAAGCTGCTGTTAAAGAGAAGTCCGAGCCTTCCCGCAGCTGCCTGGCCCAGGGTGGGCAGTGCTGCCCTGCCCGTAGCTGCTGGGAATCGGCTCCTCTGACGCCCTGGGCTGCAGCGGCAGGAGGGGAGGCAGGAGGGGAGGTGGCCTGCAGGGTCTGCAAAGTCTGCCTGGGGGCTGAGCTGAGCCCTGAGTGCCCCGAGGCTCTTGGTGGAGGCTGAGGGGGCCGAGGGCTCTGGCTGGGACAGCCTGGCTGCTGCGCCTGCAGAGCCCTCAGTGCTGCCCAAACACTCACAACTGCTTCTGCACTATCTTTTCTTATCTGGTTCTTGTTTCTTTAGAGCTATCATTCCTCCATTCCCCAGATCAGGCTGTTGAACTTACCCCAACCCAACACCTCCTTGGGAAAAGGACCTTGACTCTGTAGGCAGCCCTGCAAACTCACAGCCTGACATGGACACGGGGTGTGTGCTCTGCGAGTGAGGAGTCTGGGAGACTGGGAGAACTGGGAGGGCACTGGGAGCTCCCAGCCTGGGCAGTGCTGGGTACTGGGCAGCAGAGCCCCTGTGCCTGCTTGGGGCTGCTGCTGCAGGCCCAGACCCTCAGAAATGGATTTTTATTCCTTTTGAATCCTTGGAGCAAGAGGGGTTTGAGTAAGATTTCTTGGGCCCTTGGATGCATTTGGAGCAGCAGCTGTAGGTGTCCTGTAGCTCTCCTCTGGCTTGTTCACACACCAGGTCGGGTTCTTTGGCCAGAGCACAAATAATTGCTGGAAATTAATTTTCTGTGCTGCTCTGCAGCCAGAGCAGGCTGCCCACTGCTCTGCACAGCAGGGGAGGCAGAGCCTCTGCTTTGCTCTCGTGTCTACCAGCAGATGCTTGGACAGAAGTTTAAAAATTATCAGCTCCCTCCTGCTTGCCAGCCCTTGGCATGGCACGTGCTCCTTCCCAAACCATTTCCTTTCCTTTCCTCTGTGGGTCTCTGCTGTGCCCCAGAGGTGTGAGCTGCCAGGGGGCTTAGCTGGAGATCGTGCCTTGTGCAGAGTGGAAGCTAGAAATGTCTAGATTCACATTTGTGGTAGGATCAGAGTGAAATTTCCAATTCCTGTAGCTTTGAAATGAGCAGGTATATGATACATGTGACTGTCTTTAAAAAAAGAGATTTATTTCCAGCTGATGTCAACCCCATTAATTCCTGCTTTGTTCTGGTGTCTCTTGTAATTCGTCGTTGCTTTTGCCTGGTGCTGTTCCCTGGGAAGCGTGGCAGGGTTGTCCAGCAAGGTCCACGTGACTTCACAAAGCTCTGGGGGCGTTTAAGACAAAACCCAGTAACTTCAGAAAAAATTAAATCCCTTGTGGCTCAGGCGTGTTTGGAAGCCCACACTGGGATGCTGGACACATTCCTCTGGCTTTTCAAGCGGTTTTTGTGCCGGGACCCTCTGTCCTGTGTGCAGTGTCCCGCTGGGGCAGCCCCCGGGCAGGGCTCTGGGGGCACAGCCTGCTGGCTTGGCAGGTTCCCCACCCTCCACACCTGCCCTGGCCCTGCTGCCTCCAGGGGTGCCCGGGGCCGCTCACCTGCCCCGCCCAGGTGTGCACAGCACCCCACTGCAGCTGCACAGGGGCCCTGGAGCTCACTGGACAAGCAGGTGTGCAACTGCAGCACGGAGCAGTGCACACTGACATCCATGTGTGAGTGCACGAAGAGTCAGGCCAAGGTGTGGCACAGCAACACACGAGGGTACGAGTGCACCGAGGAGACACAGGGTGAGACAACCCCAGCTCGTGGTCCTGATTTCCCAATTCATGGGAAAATTGTGCATCAAACCACTGGTCCCTGCAAGGGCCCATGGCTTAGGCACTGGGCATCCAAGGGTGTGGATGAGTTTATCCACTTTGATTGACAGTCACATCCTTTATTATTTTCAGCTAGAGAACTTCAAATCAGGGAGCAGAGACTGCAACCTTCCTGGTGTCCCTGATGGATCTGGGACAATTGAAGTGACACTTGCTCAGTCCCAAACAGTCAATTTAACCACAGCATAGTTCTTCCTCTTAGTGGCAGGTGTTATTTTGTCCTAAATAAATGTGGATGTGGCGCTGCCAACTGCTCCATATTCTAACAAAGTGAACTCTTGAGTTCTTCTGCTTCCAGGCAGGGCATATAAATGTCTGGAAATATCTAGTAGCAAGTAGACATTACCATAAATAAATGATAAGGCATGGAGAAGGCACGATGAGGCATATCTGTGTATCTAGAGGCCAGGAGGCCCCGGTGTTACCGTCTGGGCTGAGCTCCTGCCACCGCCCCAGCCTCGCCCGGCGCTGCTGTGGGGATGCAGCCAGGCAGGGCTCCGGGGCTCCTGGCCTCCCCTCTGCAGGCTCAGAGCAGTTCTGTCCTGCCAGCTGCTCCCCTGTGCCTGCAGGTGGCCGTGTTCGGGACAGCTTCTGCAGTAACGCACCTGAGCTTGCCCCAAACGTGTGCTGTGCTAGGTGTGAGCTCACCTGGGCAGGTCTGGGGTGCCAGGGAGGGATCTGGGGGAGCTCTCAGTGCCAAACCGAAGGGCAAGTCAGTGGCCAAACTGCTGTAAGTGCCTGGATTTGTGCTGAAGCTGTGTGTGGCAAATCCCCGTGTGCCTGGGCAGGCAATACCTGTCTTTCTGCAGTGGAGAATGCTGGGCAACCTGAAGTTTTGGGGTAATTTGCTATCCCTCAGTGTTTCGGTTTGACTGCTTTCTTCCTCCTCCCTGGGAACCTTCCTTCACTTTTCATTCTGCATGCCTCCGTTGCCATCAGATTTCCATTTCTGCCCAACACTTCCCTCATCCCCGTGGCCCCGGGAGTTGCAGTCTCACAGCATGGTGGGAGCAGGGCGAGATATTTCCCTGATGGGGAGAGGTGCACGTGGTTCAGGAGCAGGGCTTGTGAGCTGGAGCTGGGAATTAAAGTGCTCTCCCACACAAAAGCTCCCTCTTTTGAAGAGCTTTGCATTGGATGTAACTTTTAATTTGGTTTTGAAAGCCAGGCAGGCTTTGGAAACTCTCCCTGACACTATCTGAGCAAGGATATTGCTAGACTTTTTATACAAAAGACACTTTAATTAAACTCCCATCATGAAAACAATTAGACCAAATTTGCAGTACTTAACTAGTCAATAATTTAGTAGTTGGAGCTCATTAATAGACTTCTCCCCGTGCCTGTGTTGTGCTGCTGTGGCCCTGCCAGCTGCCTGCCAGGGGATCAATCTGGGGTCAATAGCTTCCCTGGGCCTCCCTTCTCTGTCCCCTGCAAGGGTGGCACTGAGGAATAAATAAACAAGCTCCTGGCAGAGCAGCTGGCTGCAGAGGTGGGAGTTTTGTGCTGCTGTCCCTGCAGGGCCAGGGAGCTGCTCCCCTCCTGCAGCCCCGTGACCACCCCGAAGCCATGGCTCTCAGGGGGTCCCCCTGGGATTGTCCCCCTGGGATTGTCCCCCCTGGGATTGCCCCCCTGGCACCGTCCCCTCTCAGCCATGTCCCCCTGGCACTGTCCCCTGGACCTTTGGCAGTGCTGGCCCTGGGAGGGGACAGCTCAGCCCCCATTGCACTGATGCTCCTCTGTCTCCTTGTGTTTGCCTTTGGGGTTGTCATGCAAAATATGTGAAGAGATGAATCCCCCACTCAGGAACACCGACCTTCCAATGCAGAGTTTACTCGGGATTTACTGAGTAGACAGAAAAAGGAAAGGGTGTTCTCCTCTGTTCCTGTTTCTTAGGACAGGCTTCTCACAGATGGCAGCTGTGTTGGAAACTCACACAGTCAGTTTTGGAAACAAGGTGTGAGGAAGGTAAGTAAATTGTTACTTGAATTTCTTTCCTGAATTAGATTCTGACTTTTTTCAAATCACCGGATTATTTGAGCTCAAAATTAAATTGATGTTTTGAGTACTGATTCTTTACATCTTTTAATTGATGAAAAAAACGCTTGACCCTTTCTTTTGTCTACAGAGAATAAGCAGAACAGAAATGGATTTACTTTTATTATGGTAATCGTTTTGTTTCAAATACATTTTAGAGCAGGGCATGTATAACTGTATCAGTTTCTGTAATTCATTCTCATTCCTGATTTCCCCCAGGCATTGAGGCAGTTCTTCTTCCTAATGCCTCGTTGTACCAGCTAATACTGTAATAACAATTTGTGGTTCTATAGCACCTTTACACTGAAATAAAAAGTCAAAAGTGGGCCCTGGGAATTTTTATCATGTCATGCATCTTTCTCCAGCCTTTAGAGGGTTTTGCAGCTGGATGTATTTACAGCAGCCCCAGTCACTCCCCCTGCTGCAGTTCTGGCACTTCAGAAGTCGTGTCTCAGTCAGAATTACCAACAGGGATAAAGGGAGTCAGCATTCCAAGGCTCTCATCCCAGGGAGCCGTGAACTATTGGCAAACCAGATCTGACAGCCCACCCTGGAGTGGGGGCCAGGGAAGCCTTGTTCTCTGGAAGTTTGTGCTTTGAAGAGATCTGGGGGCTCAGGTCGTGCTGTGTAGACCCTAACTCCCCGTGGGGACCAAGTGGTTAATTCTGATGAGGTTTGGTTTGGTTTGGTTTGGTTTGGTGTTAAGAGGCAGCAGCAGCATCCTGCCTGGTTTCCCACTGAGGTGGGCAGGGGTAGGATCCCAGAGCCTGGCAGTGCCCGTGGGCACTCCTGTGGTCTCTGCAGCTCTGCAGGCAATTCTGTGTGCTCGGTTCCTGTGGCTGGTTATTCACCTGCCTGGTTTTGTAGCCCTGAGATCTCTGTGTTGAGGCTGTAAGAGGGGAGAAGGGGCAGTGGCAGCTGTGCCCTGTGAGGGTGATGGAGCAGGGACGCCTGCTGCTGCCGTGGGGGGAACGTGACATGATGGAACCTGGTGGGGATGGAACCTGGTGTGGGGAGAACCTGGTGTGGGGAGAACCTGGTGTGGATGGAACCTGGTGTGGGGAGAACCTGGTGTGGGGAGAACCTGGTGTGGGGAGAACTTGACATGGATGGAACTTGGTGTGGATGGAACCTGGTGTGGATGGAACCTGGTGTGCATGGAACCTGGTGTAGATGGAACCTGGTGTGGATGGAACCTGGTGTAGATGGAACCTGGTGTGGGGAGAACTTGACATGGATGGAACCTGGTGTGGATGGAACCTGCCCTGGGGAGAACTTGACATGGATGGAACCTGCCCTGGGTAGAACCTGCCCTGGATGGAACCTGCCCTGGGTGGAACTGCCCTGGATGGAACCTGCCCTGGGTAGAACCTGCCCTGGGTGGAACTGCCCTGGGT
This sequence comes from Sitta europaea, assembly GCA_013400255.1. Taxonomy (NCBI): domain Eukaryota; kingdom Metazoa; phylum Chordata; class Aves; order Passeriformes; family Sittidae; genus Sitta; species Sitta europaea. The sequence continues at coordinate 88,080 of VXBS01003555.1, read as the reverse complement.
GGAACTGTCCTGGGTGGAACTGCCCTGGGTGGAACCTGCCCTGGATGGACCCTGCTGTGGCATCTCTGCAGGGCTGCAGAACCCCTCAGCAGTTGTTGCTGTGCCTGCAGGTGTGTGAAGGAGGGGCACAGGCCCAGGCCAGGTGTGGTGTGTGGTCTCTCCCCCTGTCCCTGTCCCTTTCCTCCCCAGCTGTCCCAGGCACCCTGCCCTGCCTGGGCCGTGGTTCAAGGCACACATCACCCGAATGCAGTCACTGGCAGCACAGCAATGGTATTTAAAGGTTTGGAGTACACATTGCAAGCGTGGCAGTAGTTGATAAGTGTTGCCCTGGCTCTGGTTACTCCTCTCTCCAGCCCTGCCCCTGCAGGTGCTGCCTCCTTCCCTCCACCCGGGCGAGCCCTGCCCGTGTGAGGAGCTGCTGAGCCGGGCCCTGGTCCTGACTCCTGCCTTATCTCCTGATCCTGACAGCGCTCCTCTGCTGCCTCCTCTGCTGGAGAGCTCGGGCAGATAAGGCAGCCAGGGCTCAGCGGGAAGCAGCAGAGTGAGGGGCAGGAAATGGAGAAGGGGATGAGCTGCATGACGAGCAGCAGAAAATCCTGTATGAATATTAAATCTTGTGCATGGCTATGATAAAGCTCGTGTATTTACACAGTCCAGATTAAATATCTGTATTTTATAGAAAGACAGGGAAAAGTTGTGCTTCATAAAACTCTTCAAGGACACCAAAGGCACTGATTTATTTAATCATTATTTTTGTAACTGAGACATGAGCCTATTCTGTGGGTAGGGTGGCGTTTTTTTAATGCCTAATGGAATGCCAGTGCCATTTCACAACTCCTCATATTTGTCACATTTCTCTTTTTTTATTCCAACTGTGAATAAAAATATAAGAGGAAAAGTTACCCTGCCCCAGTTTTTGGTAGAAGTCATAGTGAATTTGGGTGGAAATTATGGCATTCATATTTATTTTTTATTACTTGTTCAAAAAAAGGTGTTAATGAATGATGTGCACCCACATTATTGCCAAAACCTTTCTTTGTGAATAATTCTCAAATCTGAGCAGGTATGTCAGTAAATCCCAGCTACCAGCACAGCCCAGTCTGGATCGACTGGTGAGAGCATGACTTCCTCCTGAGAGGGTGAAGGAGGCTCTGGGATGTGCAGGCAAAGTCTGGGCGAGGTTTCCAGCCCAGGAGGGGTAGTGGTGACCCCATAAGCCAGGGCTGGAGGTTTTTAAAGCTTTATTACAACGTGGCTGAATTCTCTAGTCCGTGTCCAAGGTAGGAGCTCCCTGCCAGGGCGGGGCAGGACAGGTGACAGGTTCTGAGAGCAGTTCTGAGCCAAGGCCACAAAATAAAGAACCCTTTGGTAGGAGGAAACTTCTGCTATGTTGATGCATTATTTATCCCCTGTAAGTGCTCCAGCACTTCTGCCATCTCACTTGGTTTCCTTTCAAGTTTCTTTTGCTTGACTTGAACGCATGGAGGTGGCAAGTGACTGCAGGATGTGGTGTTTGTTAGTGCTGAGCTCAAGCAATGAAGGCTGATCTGAGCAGTGTTTGGTCCTGGTTACAAGAAGCAGGAAAGGTTTTGGGTGCTGTGTCCAGAGACACCATCAAACGTTCTGCTGGCCTGGGGAGGGGGCCTGGGGGTGCTCCACGTCCCTGTCACCCTCACTGGGGTCACTCAGGCTGCTGGTGCTGCCCTGTGCAGCCCCAACCCGCATGAACCCCACAGGGCTCGCTGAAGCTGGGGGGGGTGGTGGCCCCTGCCCCCTGTCCCTGTCACCTGGGGCTCAGTCCTGCTCCTGGCAGGTATTCCAGGTGCAAATGTGGGCTGCTCAGCGGGCCGGTGCTGCTGGCAGCTCTGAGGCTGCTGTTCTGTGCCCCTTGTCCTGCCACCAGGGCAGTGTGTCCCAGGGTCTCGGTGCCTCGAGGGGTTACCTGCCCTGGGGCCACGTGGGTGCCACAGCAGCGAGGGCAGGGTGAGGACAGGACGGCAGGATGGCTCTGCAGGAGCTGAGTGCCTCCTGCAGGGCTCTGCTCCATGGCCTGTCCCTCAGGGAGGCTTTTACTGAGCTGTGCAGTGCAGAGTTTAATGGGCAGGTGATGTTTGCTCTGCAGGGCGAGTGCATCCATCCCCCGAGCAGGGTGAATTCAGCTCCCCAAGCCTGGCCTCCTGGGGCTGAGAGTTGTGTTTGAACTTCAGTTAAAAGGAATATATTGATTAGGCTTTGATTTAGGTCTTCCTTGCTGAAAAGACACAGGTAACGACTTTACCTTCCCTTTCCCATTTTATTCATTTAATGGAGTCTCCTCCTTCCCCTCCTCCTGAAGACTGTGCTGCCTGGAAGGCTGCAGCACTGGGAGAAGAAACAGAAAGTAAGCACTTGTGACACTGCCAAGGTGACTGACTCCATAGGTAACTCCCTTTCACACCTGGGGGTGTGACACAGGTAACTCCCTTTCACACCTGGGGGGCTTCACTGGCACCAGTGAGTGCTGGGAGCAGGGGCACGGCCAGGCTGGTGGTGGGCTGGGGCTGATGGTTCCCTTCTGCACAGGTGTGTGGGGCTGTACAGGTGTGTGTGGGGCTGTACAGGTGTGTGGGGCTGTACAGGTGTGTGGGGCTGTACAGGTGTGTGTGGGGTTGTACAGGTGTGTG
>VXBS01003555.1:68939-84292 GCA_013400255.1 Sitta europaea | reverse complement strand
GGCTGTACAGGTGTGTGTATGGCTGTACAGGTGTGTGGGGCTGTACAGGTGTGTGGGCTGTACAGGTGTGTTTGTGTGGCTGTACAGGTGTGTGTGGGGCTGTACAGGTGTGTGGGGCTGTACAGGTGTGTGGGGGGCTGCACTGGCCGTGCTGGGGGGTCCCTCACAGCAGCCCCAGCAGGGTCTGTAGGAAATGGGCCTATTTTGTATTGGCACAGCAGGACAAACACTTCCCTTCACACTTCCTGTTTTGGTTGGTAACTGATTCTTGTGAATTGGGACTCTGAATACTGAGCAGTAAATATTTATGAAATGTAATGGCCAAGACTAAATACATTCATTAGCATATTCATTCTTATTGAGTTGCTGCTTTGTGTGCCTGAGGAAATTATCAAATTGCTTCTATTTGAACTGCTATGTATAATTTTAGGACTGGCAGTTTTAGTCTCACATCACTCTGGATTTTGGAATTAGGGAGAGGAAGCATTTCTATCTTCCCCCAGCCCCAAAGTAAGTTTATGAATAATAAAAGTTCAGTAAATCCATTCTCTTCTCCAGAGCCTGAGGTACCCACCTGCTTGGTGCCAGGAGCAGGAGGTGAGTGCAGTGCCCTTGGAGAGGCTGGGAATGTGGAATAACGTGCCTTGGCTTTCCTCTGTGTGTCCCTGTGTTCTCCCCTTTGCACACTGCAGACAGTGCACACACAGACAAAGATAAACATTGTCATGGGAAACGAATGGACCAGATCTGGTGCCCCCTCCCTGTACTGTTTTTCCCCTCAGCTCTTCAATCCCCTTCTCCAGGGGCCCATGGATGGTGCCTCCTCTATTTACAGTAAAATCACACGGGTGTGTCAAGCACCCCACCCCGCTGGGGCTGGAGGAGCCAGCACAAAGGCTGGACAAGGCTGGGGGTCCCTGGCTCTGCCAAAGGCTGGACAAGGCTGGGGGTCCCAGCTGTGCCAGAAGCTGGGTGCAGCTGGGGGTCCCAGCTGTGCCAGGCACTGCTCTGCTCACCCAGAACCGCAGCATGTGTGTCGCTGGAGCAGCACTCGGAGCAGTTGGCTCCCAGGAAAACAGTTTCCCTAGGAACAGGTTTCTGCTGCAGATATTTAACCGCGACAAAAGCAGTGTCAGAATGTGAGGAGCTGCTCGGTGAAGCCCCAGGCTGGGACGTGGAGCTCTGGGAGCTGGGAGCAGAGGGCAGCAGAGGTGTGGAAATAATGACACAGAAACTCAGGTGGATCACGGGGGACAGGGGAGCGGGGAGCAGAGCGGGAGAGCAGGGAGGACCCAGCACAGTGAGGGCCGGTGTGGGCACGGCGCTGACCATTACCTGTCCGAGGGCTGAGCCTGGCCCGGCCGGGGCCGCAGAGTTCTGCTGTTCCCAGTAAAGCGCTGCTGGAAGTTTGCCCTCCTCAGCCCTGCTGCTCATTTCCACCCTGGCAGCAGCTGACAGCTCCGAGTACACCAATTAATTCAGTTCAGGGTAGCTGTGCCGTGATCTAAACCCATCATTTAAACGCCTTGTTCCCAGCTTTCAGCTCTGTGTGATTTTTTGCTGTGTTTATTTGTTGTTTTGTAAATGGTTTCCTGTCTGTCTCGCTAACGGGACAAACATTCCTGTAGGAGTGGCAGGATTTGGGGCATTACCTGCTTTAATATTTATCAGTTTGGGATTTGAAGTGGTCCCAGGGCTCTGGAGAGCTGCGGTCCCAGTTCCCTGTGCAGCCAGGGAAGCACAGGGAGCCCGGGACATGGGGGGGGATGGCAGGGTGAGACCCCCGGGACATGTGGGGGGGATGGCAGGGTGAGACCCCCGGGACATGTGGGGGGGATGGCAGGGTGAGACCCCCGGGACATGGCGGGGGGATGGCAGGGTGAGACCCCCGGGACATGTGGGGGGATGGCAGGGTGAGACCCCCGGGACAGGGGGGGGATGGCAGGGTGAGACCCCCGGGCTGCCTGGTGCCTCTCCCCCGGCCAGGACACCCCTGGGTGCCCGTGGCCACACTCCAGGCTGTCCAAACCAAACTTCACACAGCGTTTGCTATTTCTGGGTCTCTCCCCTCGTGGCTGTTTATCTTTTTGCTGAATGTGACTGAAGCTTTGTTTTGCTTTCATTCCCAGGAACAAACTGCTCACCTGAGCTCCCGGCTGGAACCTGGCTTGGCCCAGAGCCTGGAGCAGCTGGTGCTGTGGGCAGGAGCTGGGCACGGGCAAGAGGCCACCTAAGCCAGGACACTCTGTGTCCATCTGATGCCTTCAAGCTGTTTGCATTGAGTGAAGCACCAAAGTGGGCCTGGCAGCCCAGCCCGGATCTCCCACACTCTTTGGACCCCAGGTTTTACAAGTGCTGAATATGTGGTGGATAGTACTGGGGGTTGGAATGAGATGGTCTTTAAGGTCCCTTCCAACAATTCTATGGTCCCATGACAGTGTTTTCCTTCCTAATAAAAGTCATATTTTCAAAGGAAATAAAGTTTATCCAAGACTGGATCCTTTCCAAGGGAGAATAATTCCATTTGCTCCCCAGATCCTCAGGCAGGGCTGGGAGAAGGGAGTTGTGGTTGGGAGGCAGGATGTGTCCACAGCTGAGCACTGGAAAACTCTTGTAAGCAGAAGGTGGTGAGAATGATTGTGACATTTGGAGGGACATTGCTGCTGTCTCAGGTCACCCACCCTGGCTTTGGGACAGCAAACATTACATTTCACTGTTTTTTTAAACTGCCAAACACCATTCGTGTCAGGTAGAAATTGTTTCAAATGTCAAGAATCAGCTTTCCTTTGTGCAGGAACTGGATGTTTTGCTCTTCCAGGGGCAGTTCCCCGGGGTCAGCCCTGCTGCCTCAGCAGGGTGTTCTGGGGTGCTGGGGTGCTGGGGGGCTGGGGGGTGTTGCCTCCCTCACCTGGGGCTCTGTCCCTCACTCCTGCAGACACTTCACGGACACAAGGCTTTATGGACCAGAGCCAGGGGCTGCACATGGACTCTCACATGGACTTTCAGTGGTGACTTCTCTGTAAATTCCATCAGGCTTATTTTTCCCTTCCTTTGGCTTTGGTTCTTGTTTGCCTCCAGCAGCAGCAGAGGCACAGCCCGGGCCCCTGTGGCCCCTCAGCCCTGTGCAGACCATGCTGAGGCTGTGAAAGTGCCAGGGTTTTATACGAGTTTCCCATTGACACCGCGGGAAAGACCTTGCAACCCAAGTGCTCTGCCTTGATTGATTCCTTCTCATTACAGCCCTGAATTATTTGCAGAGGGAAATGACAAGGCTTTATTTTCTCCTGGTGCTTTATCTTTCTACAAAATGCATCCAATGAAGCTGCTAATGGAAAAGCTTTTAACCTGGGGCGGAGGGCGATCCGTGTCCGTGCGGGCGAGGTGAGCTGCTGACGAGTGCTCTGGGCTGCACAGCCTGCCGCCACCCTCACAGCTGTCCCCGGGGCACGGGCACGGACCAGACAGCCCAAAGCCACGGGCAGAGCAGTGGGGAGGAACTGTTTGCTTCGAAAATTGATGAGAACAGAAAGGACAAGCTTATTTCCCTGCTTGGAGGCAGGGATGCTTCACAGCGTGTCCTGGTTTCACCAGTGGGTTCCAGAGAGCCCAGCCAGCTGGAGGGGTGGTGCAGGCTGTGCTCCATGGCAAAATGAAAAACAGATTCCCAGGGGCATGGGAGGAATCATCGGGCAAAACTTTCCCTTCCCAGAGGCAGAGCACACAGGAGCTGGGATGGGGCACTTCCAGGTGCATCCTGCACCAGCAATGCTTCTCCCCCTGTTACATCTTGCTGGGCTTTACTTTTTAAGCCTACAGCATTTTCTAATGATGAAAAAGCATGCTGGCTGGGCATCTGGGGAGAGAGATGCAGCTCTGAGGAAAAAGATAAAGAGCTTCTGCAAATATTTATGTACAGAAAATCGAAGGAATGGTAATGAACCTCATTTCCAGAGGAGCTGGATGTGTTTGTGTGGCTGGAGCAGGTGCAGGAAGGGGCAGCAGTTCAGCACAGACTGGGCTGCTTTAGAGAACACCCAGTGACATGTCCAGAGGTGAGGGGAGAGGGTTTTGTGCTGATCCCTCCTGGTACAAGTCCCAGGCTGCCCAGGAAGCCCTTGGTGCAGCTGTGTGCACCCGGGGTGATGCCCTCCAGAGCCCCTGTCAGGGCCAGCAGCTCCCTGTGCCCACCCCCCCCTTGATTTACTGCTCTGCAGGGCTGGGCTGCAATGGCCCCGGGGCTCCCAGCCCTGCCCTGCAGGAGGAGCCGGCCCTGGGTCTCTGCCCACCCTGCCGGGGGCTCGGCAGCCCCCGCACGAGGTAGGAGCCCCTGCTCTGGGCGCGGGGAGGGGTGGGCAGGGGCCCTGGCCATGGCCAGGCAGCGTGGGCTCAGCTCAGCAGACCCGGGGTGGGTGGGCTGTGCCCCCTGTCCTGGAGAAGGGATGAGCATGTCTCCAGGTGGCCTTGCAGCCCTCTGGGGGGACGCTCCAGGAGCAGGGAGGGCTCCCTGGGCAAGCCAGGGGCCCACGGCTGGATTTCATATTTTAAAATGATCCTGAGTCCATTTTCACCCACAGTGTAAATTTGTTCCCTCAAGTGTTTCTGCTAAAAGGTGCAAATATCTGGGAAATTCCATATTGTGCAGTGACCTACTTTACAGCTTTTTAAAAAGTACTGGGAAAACTGCCAAAAAGTCAAGTCTTAATTTTTCTGTGGCTGGTGTTTGCTGCTGCCTGCGTGTGAGGGGGCAGCAGTGGGGGTGAACGTGCAGCCTGAGCGTGGTGTCCCCCGGGACCAGGGGTGCAGCCTGGAGCCTGCCCAGCTTTTCCACCTCTTGGTTTGCAACCAGCTCCTGCTGATGCAATTCAAACTTTCTGCTGCTGCTCCCTAATGTCTCTGTTTGACCCTCGGGGTGCAGGGGGGCTGTGGCACTGCTGGCGGTGCAGCCCTGTGCCCATCCACCCATCCTGAGCTGCCCATCCCCTCCAGGCTGGCTTTCCTCTTTGGGCACTGCAGAGTTTTCACCACTTGGAAGCAGAAACACGTTGGGCTCATCAGTCACATTAATTTTTTCTTGTGTGCATGCGGTTAGTTGAGTTTAGAAGGAAGGAAAAGAATTCAGCTGAACATGGCAAGGAGTCAGAGTTGTTTTCCATGGCATCTCTGAGTCCTGCTGGAAACATAAACGAGGGGTGGGAAGAGGCTGAGGGGCTGCAACTCCAATTAGAGGCCATCTGCTCGAGTTCATGGGCTGCAGGTGATTTGTACAAAACCCTCGCAGGGCTGTGGATGCCTCAGCTGGCTGGGGAGGGAAGGAGGTCAGTGCTTACCTGAAATATGCCAGTTATTGGCTCTGCTGCTCGCTCTTTCTGGAAGGCATCATTTAAAAACAATTTTTCTGAATTGCACCATCTGGAGGGAGGAAGAAAATCGATGAAGTATTTACATGAGGCTGGGCACTCTCCCCACCCCGGCAGCCCTGCCACTCCCGGGCGGGAGCTGGGGCAGGGGTCGGGGCTGTGGCAGAGCTGAGCCCAGGCTGGGCTGTGCCAGCTGCGCTGCCCCTCGGCCTCCGCAGCCTCCCGGCCCCTCCTGTAGCGTCTCAGATAACTACCGACCCTTCCTCAGCTCCCTGCGGTTAGCTGCTACCCTGACAGGGTTTAGTGGCTTTTTTCAGACAAGTGAGGTGCAAGAACTTCCTCCCCGATCAAGGGATGTGAAGAAGGAGCACTTCTGGCTTCCTGGCATGAGGGCAAACCTGGTGGCAGGAGGTGCTCAGGGGTGGGGCTGAGGCTGCTTTGGTGACAATCGAGGCCACTTATGCATCACTTTTACACTTGAGAGAGCTGGTGCAGGAGCAGCACGGGTCTGCAGCGTTCCTTGTGCTGCTCTGTGCCCGAGGGGTCTGCCGGGTGCTTTGGAACGCCTTTTTCAGGCTCACCAAAACAACCACTGTTGCTTGTTGTCCGGGATTTCAGTTTCGCTGGAGCCGTAGCTAAACTGAAGGTGAACAAAGGGAGGATTTGAGAGAGGCCGAGCCCAGCTTTGCCTTTGCTGCCTCGCAGCACGGTGTCTGACACCAGCTGGCAAACCTGTGAACGCGGACCCGCAGCCGCAATTATCCTCCCGGGAGCGCAGCGCGGAGCCGGTAATTGCTGCTGAGCTGCGCCCGGCAGCAGCTCGGGGAGGAGGAGCAGCTTCCCCTTCCCCTGTGCCCAGCCCCGTGCCGAAGTCCTGGGGCTCTCCCCGGGACCCCCTCTCCCTGGAAGCCCCCGGCCCCAGGGGTCGCAGCTCTGGGGGGACACGGGGGGCTGTCCCGGCGCCGGGGCCCTGCTGTTTCTGGCACAGGTGTGGCTGTGTGCGGGGACTCGGCTGGGGAGCGGCTGCGCTGGCAGGGACCCCCAGCCCCCCCGGGACCCCAGGAGTGGCCGAGAGCTCTGCTGTTCCTGCTGCTGCACGGGCAGCTCCCCAGCAATCCCCGTGCCCGGGCTGGCGCTGCCTGGCTCCGGCAGCTCCGGGGATGCTCGCAGCCCCGGCACGGTGGGACCGCGGAGCCCGGGAGCCGGCAATGCAGGCAGGATAAACGCTCCTTTGTTTCACTCGCAGGAAAATGTCCCCAGGAAGGAATGGCCTGGCCTGCTCCGTGCTACCTGTGCTTTTCAGCTGATTGAATTTCATTGACCAGGTTAATATTGAGCCCTTGTGCAATTACTGGCAGAGAATGGAATATCATTTTTTTTTTTGCCTTGCTTTTGAGCTGTGGAAGGAAGGTTTATATTTCAAATGTTCTTTTAATCGTGCAAGCAGGCTCATGAAAAAGTCCCTTTAATTTAGGGCATGCTGGAAGGGTGCAGTTCATGAGGTTTTTCCCAAGAAAAACTTTAAATTTTTTTTTTATGCTGGACTTTGGCTGGAGAAGGCATTAATCTTCATTACAGAATAAGCTTGATGTAAACCTGTGTGGCCTCTGTGACCAAAGCAGTCTTACTGTGTAGCTCAGGGAGCAAGACTGGGAGGGCTGGTGGCTGTATCTAGCTTTGGGTTTGGTTTTTTTTTTCATTCTTGGCTTTAAGGCTGTTCAAAATCTTACTGTACAGGTGCGGGTTTGTTTTTAAAATGGAAATAATCCCTGTGTTCAGGTCTCAGCTGCACTAAGAGTCTGTTGGCAGGCTGAGGGCAGGCTGGGTCTGTACAGGGCAGGGATTTATGGAAAGGACAGGTGGCACCAAGCAGGGAAGGGGAAGGTGCTACTGAGGTTTCTGTTTCTGGGTACTTCCAAGAAGGGTCTCAAACAGGATCTGAAACCTGCTACTTTGCCATGACATTTAAATGTTGAATTTAAGTGAAATTTTGAACACCCAAGATCAATTAGAATATTTTCTGTGCTGAATCTGTTGCATTAAAAATAACAACAAACATGGAAATTGAAAGCAATGGGATGCCTGTTTTGACACTTGTGACAGTGTTTAATGACATGTTGTCAATGGATTAGTGGGACGTGGCTGGAATGCAGGAGCATTCCCCAGTGCAGCCAGCTCCAGGCAGCGCGGCGGGCGGGGGCTGCACGAGGTGGGATCCTTGCAGGGGTGCTGCAGGGATGCAGGGGTGATGCTGGGATGCTGCAGGGATGCAGGGATGCTGCAGGGGTGCTGTAGGGATGCAGGGGTGCTGCAGGAGGCTGGGATGCTGCAGGGGTGATGCTGGGATGCTGCAGGGGTGCTGCAGGGATGCTGCAGGGGTGCCGCAGCAGGCGAGGCGCTGCAGCCGGGGCAGTGGGAGCTTGCCCCGGTGCCCGGCAGCGCTGAGCCCGTGTCGGGGCTCGCCCAGCGCTGCCCAGCCCCTGCTCTCGGCCCTTCCCCCTTCCATCCCTGCTCCCAGGGCTGGGATGATTTGCGAGCCAGGGCAGCGAGGCGAGAGCCGCGGAGCGCGGCAGGAGTAAACAGGATCCTACAGACTGAGAAAACTGCTGACTTACAGAATGCAGCACTTCCACCTCCCAAAAAAGGCACCACTAATACGTTTGTTTTCATGTTGTCTTTACGTGGTTGCGGCTGATGAATCACGGCAGGTTCAGCCCTGAAAATCACATTCAAACGCAGGTGCTGGTCCCAGTCCAGGAATCTCAATTATCCAGGCTGCCTGAGCTTGGTTCCTGGTGTTCTAGCGTTGACTTGTGTTTGTCTGAACGAGATTTGGGCAGCCCTATAATTGAGTAAATAGTTGTTGTTTTTTAATTCCACCACTGTTAATATCACTGGTACTTGTAATTGCAAATGTGCCCAGCCAAGAGCAGAGCTCACCTGGGCTCGGTGCAGACCTTTCCTCCCTGCCAGAGCCACCCGTCTGTCTGCCACCTCGGCAGTGTTTGTGCGATTTGGGCTGTCACTGGTTACATAACTCTGCACTTCGCAGGCAGTTTTCAAGGTCAGGCTCAGGTTTTATCTGCATGAGCAGCCAGAGCCTGCCTGGGAATCGGGGAGCTCTGAATGGAACACGAGGGTGTGGAAGAGCTGTGGTTCTCTGCTGTGAGTGTTTGGGCAGTGTTACTTCAGAGCTGGGCTTTGCTCACAAAAGGAGCTTGTTAGAGTTACAAGAGCTTGTTGTTGGTCAGTGAGCTTTCTCACAACAGCTCATCTTTAATGGCTTTACCTGCTCCATGGAAACATGGACAGGGCAGTTTTACCTTTAAACAGAGGGAAAGGAATGAAACCTGGTTGTGGGTAATTTGCCTTGGCAACATTTAATTGTAAAACAGGGACAGGTTGGAATTTATCAGCACTGAGTCATCTTCCATTAATTCTACCTGAGGTTTGCTGAACTTTGGGGTGTATATGGGCTCTCCCTGTTTTCCAGTCGATTCCTGCAACGTTTGGAAGCTGTTGTGGCAGCAAAGGCTTTGGACATCAGAGCTCCAGCACTGTTCCTCATGTTTCTTATTCCTGACTTGGTGGTCCTGCCCCTTTGGCACCTACCCAGGGTTTTTCCAAAGGTAAAACCACAGCCAGCAAAGGCCAAGCTGTGCAGAGCAGTTTCTGACTGTGGGAAGTGAAGGGTTAAAAATGCACACTAAATAACAGCAGCAAAATACTGGGCTCTGATGTATTCTGCCAAGAGCCTGTGCTGTTTTCAGTCTCATGCAGCTGGCAGTTTTGTGTTTCCAATATCTTAAAAAGTGGAGCCATAGAATTTCAATCACCTTCCGTCTTACCAAGAGCCTGACTCCTCCAGAATAACTCAGAGGGATTGACTCAACCATATTTTTCACGTTTCCCAGATGAGCAGTGCAATGCCATGGGAATCAGGAAATCGGCAGCAGGGCCATCTCCATCTGAGGAGATGAAGGTCAGAGACACCTTCATTCTTCTCAACATTTTTCCTCCCAAATGGGTTGTAAAAATGAGCACAGTGCAGGCAATTAATTGTGGAGAAAACCAATTCCTAGGACACGTTAAGGGATGGAGGGTGGGTTCCTTTGGTGGCAGGCTCTGGGTGTGGTGGAGTCACCTCCTGCTGTTCCCCAGGCCTCCAGCTGATCTATGTGAGAGACAGCAACGTTAAAACACTTCTTGCATGCTTGACCCCAATGGTGTCAGCTCTGCTGTTCCCCTCTCTGGTGTATTCTGCAGCATTCCCAAGCCCTCAGTGCTCCTTGGGTGCCTTTGTCCCTGGCACAGCTGCCACTGCTTTGTCCATCCTCCATCCCCAGCGTGGTGCCAGAACTGGAAATGCCCTCAGCTAGCTGTCATCCTCCCGTTCCACTCCAGACAGCTTGTATCCTTTTGTGTGCAATGCAGGCAAACAAGCCTCAGATTACACAGAACTCCTGAATTTGAGTCTGTACAGGTCAGGGTCAGGGAGGGAATTGCTCAGGTGTCAGCCAGAGCAAACAACTCCTCCTCTCACACCAAGGGCAAGACCTGTAGAGCCTTGACTTTGCCCACCTTTGATAAGGAGCTGATGCTTTTCTTCAATGAAACCTTCATCTTTGCTTGTGGCACCCCTTTGCTTTGTACACTCACTGTCCAGAGAAATCCTCACTCCTTCACATTGTGTGAAATAATACCAATGGATTGCCTGGAAAACAAAATGAAAACCCACCTTCACCTCTCAGGTACCAAAGGTCCAGGTTAGATTGAACCCAGGGCCAGTTTCTGTGCATTGTGTTTTTTGTCTTTACCTGGTTCTCACAGGTACTTATACTTGTGTTGAATAGTCACAGTACACCAATTTCTTGATGCTATATAAATCCCAAGGGTTTAGTCTGTCCTCTGCTTTCAGTCCAAGGAATGATCATAACAAAAAGCAGGAAACAAAAGACGTGATAGAGGCTATTTTCTAAAAACAACCCTGTATGTGGAGGCTTTCATGAGAGGTGTCCTGTGCCTCCCAAAGAATGGCTGCTTTTGCCATTGCATCAAACCTTCCAACCTTGCTGCCTCGTGTTTCCTTCATCTGTTTGAAAAGGAGAGCTGGGAGTTGTCTCCTGAGCATGTTTAAAACACGTGTCACCCAGCAGCTGTCACTCTCTGGTGCATTTGTGCCTTGCCCAAGAGCTCAGAGCACAAGTCCAGGCGCCAGAGAAACGCCCAGGTTTGGTGTTTTTAACGAGCAGCCCTCACCCGTGTGGGGAGAACCCGTCGTGAATGAGTTCATTGGGAGCTGAGCCTGAGCTCACTAAACCCTTTTTCAGCCGTGCCTGCAAAGCAGAGGAGGATTTCAGTCATGAACTGTCTGAGCTCGTTTCAGCCCTGAGCCTTCCTTAAGGCAGCGGCGTGCCTGTGCTCAGGGCACTCTGCTCCTTGTGGAGGGGTCCGGGGCTCCCCGAGGGGCTGATGGAGGGGTGATGGTGCAGCTGGGCTCGTCAGGCAGCAGAACAGGAGCCTGCAAAATCCTCCCATCGAGGAGAACTGACAAAAAAAATTCATGGAGCCTGCAGTGTCCCACATCCACAAGGTACCACAGAGAGAGTCAGGGTTCAAGGGAAAGGGAAAGCTCCCGGAGATTTATGGCCCTGGGACAGCCTGTCCACATGCTCAAGGGAACAAAATTGCTCAGATGTTTCCAGAGGGACGGATCTCTTAATTTCAGCGTTCTGCTCCTGGGTTAGTCACAGAAAGGGTCTGTGTGAACAGCGTGTGGGTGCACGAGCCCGTTCAGAGGCTGTGGAGCGGATGGATGGCTCGCTGAGCAGAACCCCACCGTGCCCCGGGTCCCCAGCCTGTGTCCCGGGTGTGAGACCCGCCCGAGCTGCCCCGGGAGCTGCAGCCGTGGGAGCTGCTGCCCGCAGCCCTGCCCGGGAGCAGGCTGGTGCCAGCCGTGTGCTCCTTCCCTCCCGGCTCCTGCCTCCGCCGCCCGCTGCTGCTGAGCAGGAATGGCCTGTATGAAATATTTTCTTTGTCAGGAGCTTCCAAGAAGCTTTTTAGTTGTGGTTGCAAGTCAGATCTTCAATTTTATTATTCTGAAAGGTTAAAAATCAGCTGAATTGTAATGTTCTTTCTTCCGGGGTCACTATGCAGTATTCAGCCTGGAAAGGAGGGAGATGCTTTTCATCTCTTCTGAAGCTGCAGCTGGAGTTGTTTTGTAGCAGAAAAAGAGTCACAATAGCAATGCAATGAATTTTATTAAAAGCCAAAAAAATGTATTTACATATGGCAAGTGTATTCTACCTGCTCCATGGATTGCAGAGTCTGCTGAGCTGTTCTTATTAAAAATGGGCAGAAATTTATAGGGACTGTGTTTGTTTAAAGTGTGGAAAAAAAGCTTAATACCAATTTAAGGTATGGCAATTTTTTTCAAGTATAGTTGATGGAAACTGTTTACTGAGTTTTGTGAAAACCTCCAACCTGTGAATTCCAATTTCATAGTTCATTCATACGTGGGAAGTTAATTTGAGCTGGGAGCAGTTCTGATCTGATTGGCAGGTGAGGAGCCTCGTGTGTCAGAGCTGTGCCCAGGGAGTGTGTGCCTGCTGTGCTGGCTCTCTCCGGGCACAGTCAGGCTGAGAGTGCACAGACACAGCCAAACATCCCTGAAGCTCATCTCGTTCAGCCCTGCCCTGGTGCTCCAAGCCCTGTCCAGCCTGGCTTTGGGCTCTCCCAGGGATGGGGAATGTTCTCCTTTCCTGCTGGACAGGAGGTACAGGGTGTGAGACCCCTGCAGCCGCCTCTCTCCTCCATATGCAAATCAGGGAATTCACACTTTGACTTTAGGATTTCTGCCAGGAGCCTCAATCCCATTTTGTCCCCATCTAACACAGAGCAGTGAATGCCTTTTCATGTTTATTGCCCAGACAGTTGCCTTAGCTCTCCCAAGATTTTATCCAAAGTGACTTGTTCTAACCTTGTGGAAATTGCAATGATGGAAGATGCATCAGCAATTTCCAACTTTATTTGGTTTCCAGGGGTGCCCATCAGCTGCTCAGCAGCGCAGTGAGTGAGCTCACGGGGGCTCCTCTGTGCTCTCTGAAAGGAGCCAGCTTTTGCTCAGAGACAGGTGGGAGAGAGGCAAGGTGAACCAAAGTTTACCTTCTTTCATACATGTCTAACAGGATACGATTAAATATTAAAACCATGCAGTTAATTCTGCTGTATTTACCAAAAGAAGATTTTCTGAGGAGTGGTTGTTATGGAAACAGTGGCCCTCTGTCCTTCCACTTGGAAAGGATTTATTTTAAGGGAGCTAAAACCCTTTAAATATTCAGCAAGTATAAAAAGGTGAGATCATAATATTCATCTTACACATTCCCTGCAAATCTTCAAGAACTTCCCTGATACTGAGAAGCAGGAGAGGCTCCAGAGCCTGTCTTTAATGTGGAAAAGGGAAGGGACTCATAAATAAGGGAACAGGGATGTGGATAAAGGGAAGTGAGAATGCTTGAGGGGAGATCCGTGGCTGTGTAGGAACCTGTCCAAGAGACCCCACTGGGCTTTGTCCTTCCCTTGGGGCCTGGCCCCATTCCCCTCCTGGCACTGCCACTGTTGGCACTTGCTGGGGTCACCCCCGTTTGCAGGGGCTCTGGGGTCACCCCCGTTTGCAGGAATTCTGGGGGACACCCCCCATTTGCAGGGGCTCTGGGGTCAGCCCTGTTTGCAGGGATTCTGGGGTCACCCCCGTTTGCAGGGATTCTGGGGTCAGCCCTGTTTGCAGGGATTCTGGGGACACCCCTGTTTGCAGGGATTCTGGGGTCAGCCCTGTTTGCAGGGATTCTGGGGTCACCCCTGTTTGCAGGGGCTCTGGGGTTCTGGGGAGGTGCAGGGGTCTGGCTGGGGTGTGGAGCCTCTCCTCGTGCTGTGCAGCAGCTCGCAGTGCTGTCGGGTCTCTGTGGGGTATGGAAGGAATTTTGTGTTCAGTGAACCAGAAATCAGCACAACGGTGTCTCGGATGGCAGCTGCAAACACTGTAATTTGCTGAGCAATCACAGGCATTAAAAAAACCCAACAAACCAGTTCCTGGACTAATGGCAAAATAACCCACCTGAAGCTGCAGCAGGAAAATTGTTCCCTCAAGTATTTTCAAACTAAAAATCAAGCTTCAGCTTTGGTACATTCCCTTTTCTTTTCTGCTTGCTTTCAAAAAAACATTTAGAGCTCAACTATAGGTTAGAGAACTTTTTTTTTTCTCCACTGAAAATGAATTATAAATATATCTTGAATTGGAATTTTCTATTTCTTAACCTTTCTTTGGCTACAGCACACACACTGCTGTGTTGTGTTTCTGACACTTCCCTGGCTGGGATTTCTTCCTACAGTAGTTATTTTCAGGTTACCCCACGGATATGGTGAATCTGAGCATTATAATGAGGTATAAGCCTTGAATTGCTTTTTGTTTTGGACCAAATCCATAACGATTAACTGCACTGATGAACCATCCGGGCTTTGGGCAGCAGCAGCAGGAATGAGGAGCCCGTGGGGGGGAAGCGCCGGGTCCTGGTGTGGGATTGGTGTCCCGGGGAGGGCCGGGGGATGTCGGGGGAGGAGGAGCTGTGGCTGCCTCTCCTGGAGGGCAGAGCATCCCCCCGGGCTGTGCTGAGCACAGAGCATCCCCCGGGCAGGGCTGAGCACAGAGCATCCCCGGGCTGGGCTGAGCACAGAGCATCCCCCGGGCTGGGCTGAGCACAGAGCATCCCCCCGGGCAGGGCTGAGTGCAGCATCCCCCGGGCAGGGCTGAGCACAGAGCATCCCCCGGGCTGGGCTGAGCACAGAGCATCCCCGGGCAGGGCTGAGCACAGAGCATCCCCCTGGGCAGGGCTGAGTGCAGCATCCCCCGGGCTGGGGCTCCGTGCAGTGCCCACCTTTCCACTCCGCCCTGGCCCCCATGGGTGGGGGGGCTGGCACAGCCTCCCCTGCTCCATCCACCGCCCTGGCATCACATGCCCAGCACAGCCCTCTCCTATGCAAGCATTTTGGTTTTAATTAAGAAAGACACTGCTTGCAAACTCTCATCCGAATTCAACCGGCGATATTTCATTGTGTGCTAGGAAGAGTTTATTAAGCTTCCAGATCAAACAGGCGCTGACAAAGGGATGGGAAATCAATGCTGCTCTAATAAATGTTTTGCATCTGAGAAGGGGGACATCACTTTCAATGGGAAAAATTGAAATTGCCCCTCTTCCAAAGGCAGAGTTTTGGTGAAAGTCCATTGCAGGTGCAGTGGAGAAAGACTGAATTCTGGCCCCATCTCTCGGGGTCCCAGGGGCTGCTGCTCCCCACAGGGAAGCTCTCAGGGTTTCTGAGCAGGTGACTGTGTGGTGCTCTTGTGCCAGGCTGTGCCAGGGGTTTGGTTGTGATTCTTCTGTTCGGGTGTGAACCGGGGGCCGCAGAAATCACTAGTGGGCTCCATGCGCTTGGCCAATATTTGGCCGGTCCTTTGCAGAGTGAATGTCACCTCCAGAGGGCAAAAGTGCAGGTAGCCTGGGGAGGGACAGGGTTTCAGTTCTACCTGAGCTGTGCTGGGCTCTGCTCCTCGGGAGGCTTTTACCGGCACCGTATTTTCCTGTCAGGTTTTACACTGGAGAGAATGACATTTGCGTGACTTTGAGGACCTTTGTCCTGTCAAATCAATTCTCTACATGTGTTAACCCATTTTTAAACACTGTGTTTTCCTGTTAAGGATGGCTTTTAAGAGTTTGGTGATAGGAGGGGTTAGCAGCCCCTGGCTCCGATGGGAGCGCGTCCCCTGCCCGCCGCGGTTCCCTCCCCACTGCCGGGGTCTGGCAGCCCCCGGGGCAGGGCTGGGGCTCTGCGGGGGCTGCAGGGGCGCAGCTGTGCTGGGGTGGCACTGCCTGCTCGCTTCCTTGCCGGGCAGCAGCTCTGGGGGAGGCTCCCCGCGCCCACCCCCTGCTCAGCCCATCCCAGCTC
>VXBS01003555.1:50616-64530 GCA_013400255.1 Sitta europaea | reverse complement strand
GCCTGTCAGAAGCGATTTGTGGCGGAGGGAGGTCAGTTGGGAGGAGAGCAGCTGCCTGAGGAACGCCGACTTCCCTCTCAAACGGCTCTAATTGTGTTCATGGCAATGGTGACTTTTTCCAGCTGCTGTGCGTGCCGATGAGCCCGGTGCGCTNACCGGGGACAGGGGGACAAAGTGCCCGGGGACAGACGGACACAGTGCCCGGGGACAGGGGGACAAAGTGCCGGGGGACAGGGGGACAAAGTGCCCGGGGACAGGGGGACACAGTGACCGGGGACAGGGGGACAAAGTGCCCGGGGACAGGGGGACACAGTGCCCGGGGACAGGGGGACACAGTGACCGGGGACAGAGGGACACAGTGCCCGGGGACAGAGGGATAAAGTGCCGGGGAACAGAGGGACACAGTGCCCGGGGACAGAGGGACAAAGTGCCGGGGAACAGAGGGGTGTCCCCGTGGGACAGAGAGATGTCCCCATGGGACAGCGGGGTGTCCCCAGGGACAGCGGGGTGTCCCCGAGGACAGAGGGGTGTCCCCAAGGACAGCGGAGTGTCCCCAAGGACAGCGGTGTGTCCCCAAGGACAGAGGGGTGTCCCCAAGGACAGAGGGATGTCCCCATGGGACAGAGGGGTGTCCCCAAGGACAGCGGGGTGTCCCCAAGGACAGAGGGACGTGTCGCGGCGCTGGGGACTCTGCGGCGGGGCCGCCCCTCCGCGGGCAGGGCATGGCGGGTGCCGTCTGTCCTGGGAGGAACCAGGAGCTCCGGCACCATTCTCTCGTCTCCCTGGACAGAGATGTGCTCCTGGTCCTGCCGCAGCCCCGGCTCTGCTCCTCCCTGAAACGCCCCGAGGTGTTTGCACAGCGGAGTGTCACACCGGGGGATGGCCGGGAAGCTGAGCCCGGGGTCGGCCAGCTGCTCTGGCAGCCTGCTCTGGTTTGAGATCTGGATCAGCTCCTGGGTCTTGAGATGGTTTTCCAGAGCCTTGCACGGATTTTCTCTCCTTCAGTACACTAACAAGTGCTGCGAGGTGGTCAGGCCTTCATATTTGCCGTTAAACAAATTGGCCAATTTAGCAATGAAGGAGGAGAAGGGACTTTCAGGCACTCTTGTGAAAGTCATGTGGAAACAAGCAGCAGTGACTGGATTAAATAAAAAAAAAGGTTTATTTTTGAGCACATTTGCTGACATCTATATGCAATGGCAACGGCAGACACAGATCCATAGATAAATAAAGACAAGGTAAAATAAGGAGCTTGCTGAATATTTAGGTGGTCGTGCTCTGCAAATACCTAAAGAAGTGGCATATTAATGTATCTTACTTGTTTTCCAGTAAGTCATTAGTCGCTTAAGTGAAGTTGCTCATGCCATTTTTCCCTTTCATTAAATATTCATGTTTACTAATGGAAATTGTCTTGACAAATTGGTCAAACTGAGCAGCTTATGAATTTATGCCATAGACTAAAAAAAGTTCTTTTGAAACTCCAAGTGAGCTGAAGCAATTCTTAAAATCATTAACACTTCATTGATTTTATAATTAAAAAAATCCCTAGAATAAATAGAGCATCTTTTAAATGTAGCATGGCTGTTTATCTCAATGCTTAGGATTAATATTACATTTTTTCCCTGAAAATATCCATGAACTTCTAAATATGTTTTTTATTGGCAAGTCTGAGGATTCAGCCCCTCCCAGCAGCTCTGGCTGGGGCTGTTACTGTCATGTCCCCAAGGGTCTCTTCGTTTTTGGGGTGTGGACCCCCAAGTGCTGGGGAGCTGCGGAGGATTTGGGTGCGGGCAGGGGGAGAACCCAGCTGGGGGCAGGGGGTCACCGAGGGGCAGGTGTGACCCCACAGGGTCCTGAGGCTCATGGCTGCGTGGGGGGAGTGGGGAGGGGGCAAAGGGCAGAACGAGCCCAGGCGGGGCTGTGTGACCGGCACAGAGCCCACCCGCCCGGGGCGGGGGGGAAATGGAGGGTCCTGCCCCAAACCGGCCCCAAGTGACCCTTAAAGACCCCTAGATAACAGCAGAGAATCTTCCCGGGGCTTGGGGGTCTCTGGGAGCCCCCGGGCGTGGGGGTAGGAACGTTCCACGGGCAATAAATAAAAACTCCAGCTGCCGGAGCTCAGGTGAAGCGAACGCCCCCCGAGGCAGCAATAACGAGCACTAATTAACGGATCTCTCTCTCCTCGGAGCCTGTGTGTGGCCAAAGGCTTATGATAAAGTCAAACGGGGTAATTCTTCACGGAGACTAATTCAGCCCATTAGCCAGCAGCCCGTAACTAGTTTCACAGACTAATATTTCAGTCCTCTGCCCAAGGCATGGCTCCCGGGGTGTCTGGAGGAGAGGCAAGAGTTTCCACGGCCACCACTGCTCTCCCTGTTTTGATTTTCAGCTTCCACCCGTTTGGTGTGCGCTGCTGTCGAGCCAAGCACAGGCTGTGGGGCCCCGGGCATGTGCAGGTGTCCCCTGTGTGTGGCGGGGGTCGCCTGTCCCCCGGGGGGAGGGCAGGAGGGCGATGCTGGGCTCGGGGGAACGGCAGCTGCAGCTCAGCCCTGGCAGCTGCTGGGGCTCTTCTTGTGTGGAGCCTGGAATGACAAATCACTTATTTTCCAGTCGTCCAGAGCAGCCAGCTCTGGTGGCCTGTGCTGCCCAGCTCAGCCCCGCTCAGAGCAGCTGCAGAAGCACGGGCAGTGGGAGGGCAGAGTGTGTTTAACTCGCCAGCTTCAGGTTTCCTGGGATAACGAGCCCCTTTTGTCACCTTGATATCAATCTATTTTCTCTTCTAATTAGTTTTTATCTGCCTACAAATCATATTCTAGGGGCAAACTTGGAGCAGCAGTGAAAGCCCCCTTGCTGCAGGCTGGGACAAACCACCACAGAACGTTCAAACAAACCCTTTGCTTTTAGGAGCCCAGGACTTGTCAGCAGGTTCCAGGAGGAACCTGCTATTGTGGGAGGCTGTGCACCTCCAGCTGCCCAAACAGCCATGACATTAATATCCCATGGTCAGGAAACTGTTTCTGAAAAACAGTTTACTTAGATTCTCTGTAACACATGATTAGAGGGCAAAGCTTTCTGCAGAAAACAGGGACAAATCTTGTTTGAAGTGTATTTCTGAGCAGCTGATAAAATGGAAAACATGAACTTGTTTTACTGGCATTTGATATTTTCTGGGGTGGTTGGTTTGTTTGTTTTTCCATGTGAATTGCATTTTCTTCAGACACTTCCATCTAGATTGATTGATGAAGATCTCGTGGAGGTTCACAACTTTTCCAAGGTTGCTGTCTCTGGCTATTTAGCCTACCTTGGAAGGTTTCCAAGGCAAAAATGTCAAAATTAAGCTCAGTATTAAGCTTTCATTTCTGGTACTTTATATTTGGGTTCATCAGGTTTTAGCCAGGAGTAGTCTCAGGATCCCATAAGGCTCAGTACGATCCTGCTAACCAAATACTCATCAGTGTTCTATTCCTACACATCATCCATAATCCCATGATTTGTCTTTGCTTCTGTCTTTCTACAGCTTTTGTCGATCTTTAGAAAAAGCACTTTGCTGAGCTTAGTTTAACAAAACCAAATATTACATAAAGTTTGTTCTGGACAGAAATGTGACCCAATTCCAAATCCAAGAAGCTTTTATCTAGATTTTCTCTTTTTCACTTACTCTTTCCTTTCAGAAGGAGGAGGTTGTTCCCGGGAAGAGACTGGACAATCAGATCAGAGATTCCACACCTTGGAGGAGTCTGTGGTGGGAGCCTGCTGAGGTTGCAGTGGATGCTCCTTAAAGGTGGAAGGTGCTCATGGGCTGGGCTGTCCTGCTGGGGTTCTGCAGTTCAGGGGGACGTGGGTTACCTGAGCTGGCACCTGCTGACCCTGTAGAGGCCCTCATGATGTCAGGCAGCCATTTCAGGGCTGGCTGAGGGCTTGGCTGGCATTGCTCAGCTGAAGCTCCTGTCCCTGCTGGTGCCCAGCAGCTCCTGGGCTCCCTGTGTCCCCCAGCAGCCACCCACTGTCCCCAGCCCTGCTGGAGCTGCTCCCCTGCCCAGGGCACTCAGGACTGACTCGTGCTGATCAGACAGCTCGTGTCCTGCCCCCTTGAGTGCTTTCCCCTCACAGCTGCAAGTTAATCTATTTCAACAGGGACAAGATCAACATTTAACTTGAAATATTAAAAAAAATACCAACCAGGCACAAGAGCACAGGACAAAGAAAGGGGAATTTCTCCCTGGATTGAGACACTAAATGTCAGAGTTATGTAAGAACGTTATCTGGAGTGAATCAGGACAAAAGTGATATGAAATGTCTCAAATGCCATCTGCTTTCAGTTCTGTCAGTGCCTGCTGAGCCTTGAGACTGTGAGTGAGGGGCTGGGCACAGGGGGCTCAGCCCCGTGTCCTCGAGCCCACAGGGACAGTGGGACTGGGGGATGTGATTCTCCATGGGGTTTATTTTGTGTCCTTCTCTCTGATTTCACTCAGTGTTTTGCCTTTTAGGATGATAAAATGATCTTTTTTTACCTGAGAGCAGTTGGCAGCCTGAGCAACCTGGTCTAGTGGAGGTGTCCCTGCCCACGGCATGGATGAGATTTAAGGCCCCTTCCAACCCAAACCATCCTGGGGTTTGGTTTTGTGGTAGTTAACAATGGTTCTAATTTGAGTAGTGGAGTGGCCAGAAGGCCCCTGGTGGTTTCCTGATCCCGAGCTGTGCCTGTGTGTGAGAGGTTTGCAGCCCCTGAGCAGCTCTGGTGTGAGTGGCAGGGTGCTGATGTGGGGCCCCCAGCTGCAGCCCTGGCTGCCCCGGTGCTGCTGTGCCCCCAGACCTCCCCCCAGCCGTGGCACTGGCTGCCCCGGTGCTGCTGTGCCCCCAGACCTCCCCCCAGCCGTGGCACTGGCTGCAGGGGGTGGGTTTCTGGCCGGGAGGGCTCAGCTCCAGCGCCCGCAGCAGTGGCTGCCTCTCTGCTTAGGGAGCTTTATGTGCTGCTCCTCAGCCAGCACAACTTTCATGTCTTGCAAATTAAATTCCCGGGCAAAATAATTACATGGAAAAGCTGCTGGGCTGTTATTCACAAGGGGCCAATTTTGTAGCCATTTGTTGGCATTTGAAAAGTCAAATTTCTTGCGCTGTAACATATGCAACATATAATTCAAAAACAGAACATGAAAGGCTCCAATCCAGTGAGCAGATGTAAATTTTGAAGAGAGCTGGACATCAGAGAAAAAAATAAATTACCCAAGTTCAGCAGAGTGAGCCCTGGATTTCAGCTGTACTTGGTGCCCCGAGGGTCGCTGGGTTCCTGGGGTCTCACACTCCCCCTGACCAGTGTTCCTCTGGATGGCTTTTCCAGCTGGAATCCTGCCTGTGCAGCTGGGTCAAGCTGCCTTCCCTGCCCTCCCTGGGGTGCAGCAGGATGCTCCTGCCAGCCTCCCTGGGCTGCTGATGTCAGGAATGATTGCAGGCTGCGTTTGCAGCAGGAAGGATCACGGTTTGGAATGATGCTGCACTAAGAGCAGCAGTGCTGCTGTTTGGAGAGCCCAAGCCAAGGCTCCCTTGCTGCTGGAAGTTTCATGGGTACAGACTCAGCTTTCCAGGTATCTGGATTGGTATTTTGAACAAACTCCTCAAGAAAAGCAATACCTTTCAGTGAAAAGAGTTTGGCCTCTGCTGTTCTTGTTATTGTGGGAATTCCCAGAAAAGGCCCATTGCTACCCAGTCTGGATGTTATTTAAAATATTCCACTCTGCTCTATGCAAAGGAAAGCTTTAGAGACACACAGGGAGCTGGCAAAACGTGCTTGTTGCTGTTTAACACGATACAATTTTATTAGCACACGTGTTGTGTGTGATATTTCTGTGTGATTCTGTGGTGGGTTTTTTTGTTTGTTTGTTTGTGGTTTTGTTTGTTTGTTTGTTTTCCCTGTGCTAGCACAGGATGATTCCCCTGGGTGTGACCTGCAGAGCCAGCCAGCAGTGGGACCCTGCAGCAATGTTCTGCTCCTGAGGGTGGCCAGCTTGGCTTCACTGTGCCCCCGAGGCTTTTGTTGAGTTTTCTGAGGAAAAAAAAACACAGTACAGGCAGGGGTACTCCCTGATAGCATAGAGGCAGTCACCCCTCTGGATTTAGCAGCTGTTCCTGCCCCTGGGATGTGCAGGAGGAGCTTTGGTGGCAGCTGCTGTGTGGGGTGCACAGGGATCAGTGGCTGTGGGGTCCCCCTGTGCTCCTGGTCTGGAGGAGTCTCCTGTCCTGGTGCCCAGGGGATCACAGGAACGCCCCAGGCTGCACCCTGCTCCTGCTTTTGCTGTGTGTAAATGAAGATTAAAGAGCTGTGCCTGTCTTTGCACCCCAGCCTCCCACCTGATGCCATGTCCCTGTAAAATTCCTGTTAGCAGGGACCCCATACTCTCTTGTTTTCTCTTATGGTGCTCCTGAAAAAACAATCGATCCAAATCCCGTTGTGTCTATGTATGGCAGAGGACTAATGAGCAGTAATTGCTCCCCAGCCCTACAGGAAGCAAACTTCAAGAGGGGCTGAGGATTATCCAGCTGTATGTCCCTGGGAGGCTGTTATTGTGGGAAATTAATTAGCTTAGAACTGGTAGAAATACAGAGTACTGAGGATTGGTAGGGCAAGACAGAGCAGTGTGTTTGTTAAAAAATGGTGAAGGCTGAGTGAACGGCATAATTTTAAGCTAAAATTGCTTCTTCCTCCTTTGGGACTTCATTGTTCTGAATATAAAACCCTGTGCTGAAGTTTTTGAAGGCAAACAGCTTTATTCTCTTCTGCTGCTGAAGAAGGTGTGCAGGGATGGGGAGGTGACCCGTGTGCCACCCTGCTGGCTCCCTCAGGGGTGGGCAGAGACCTCTCCTGGGCCTGCCCAGCAGTGGCTGTGACACAGAGAGAAGCCAGGCAGCCCCTCCACGTCCCCCCAAACACAGATACACCCCCAGCTGCTTTCAGCTTTTTAGACTTGCAGAGCATTAAGGGTCCCAATGGAATTCCCCCCGTTGAATGTGTCCGATTTCCTTTACTCCTGTTTAGAAATCTGACCATGCTATTATGGGTTAGAATACAGCACTCTGTGGTGGTGTTTGATAAAGAGCTCAGGGTGTAGCTGAGTGGGGACCAGCCCTGCTGCCCCAGGCCCCCATTTCACCCTGCATGTTGGAGAGGATCCACATTCAGGGGGGGACAAGAGAAGGAGATGGAAGTGGGATCCCTCCATGGCATCCTGCTGGTCGGTGAATCCAGCCTGGTCTTGTGCTTTGTGGAGGCAATTTCCATTTTCTTGCTTTAAACTTTGAGGGCAAGAACTCGGGCAAATGTAAAACATGGCTGGATGAGGTGCTCAGGCCCCTGCTCTGAGAGCAGTTGTGCCAAGAAAATAACAGGCTTTGGGGTTGTTTGTTTCTGCAGGAGATTTAAGCAGCACGCTCAGGAGGGGTTTATCTCGGCAAGGGGGGAGATAGGGCCTGAAATGGATTTTCATGCTCAGAGCTTCCAAACACAAGCACTCTGCAGCTTTCTGTTTGTTTTGCAAATCCTTATCATCCCACAGTTATTGCTTGTGAAGTGGAGCAAAAAATGAAACCCAGTGAGGGCTGGATGGCAGGACTCTGGTTTTTCTCCTGGCTTAGCTGTTGTGTTCTGGAAGAACACACGTGTGCCTCCCAAAGCCTCCCAGACAGGTTTCTCCACAGAGTCATTAGTCTGCAAGCTGCTCTTTCTGAGAGCTCGGCGTGCTGCATTCCTGCTTGGCACAAGTGGTTTATGGACAGCTTCTTTCTTGGGGTCTTCAAAATGATTGCATGTCTCAATATTTTGTTTATGCAGGAACTGAATTCTCATTGAATCCCAGAACAGTTTGGGTTGGAAGGGACCCTAAAGCCCATCCAGTGCCACTCCTGCCATGGCAGGGACCCCTCCCACTGTCCCAGCCCCAGTGTCCAGCCTGGCCTGGGGCACTGCCAGGGATCCAGGGGCAGCCACAGCTGCTCTGGGCACCCTGTGCCAGGGCCTCACCACCTTCACAGCCAAGAATTTCTTCCCAATATCCCATCTAGCCCTGCCTTTTTCTGCCTCAGGTTTTGATGTGCTTTGATTCTAAGGCAGAAGAGGAAGAAGCAGAATTCTACTATTATGAAATGTCACAACAGAGCTCATCTGGTGAAGCTGAGCTGACAGGTGGAAGGAGGTGGGGTTGGTGTGTGAGTGATGGGAATTTGCTGTCCCACAAACCTTCTCTGACGCTGTCAGGCAGCTGCAGCTGCTGCTGGCAGTTTTCAGGTGTGGCTGCAGCGGGGGCTCTGCTCACCCCGGCCGGGGGGTGCAGGGCTGTGGGGTACAGGGGGTGCTGGCACTGCTCTGCACCCTGCCTGGCTGGTGGCTGCTTCTCTGCTCCTGCTGCTGCTCCTGGGCACCCGAGCAGGAGGGGTTTGGGCCGTGCCCCCTCCTGTCCCTTTGCACCTCTACAGGCAGCAGGAGAGGGCAGGGGAAGCTTTGCAGAAACTGGCCTGGGTGTGCCAGCTCCAGTCCCAACTGAGCATCCACAGTGAGGAAGATAAAAGGGGGAACAGGAGTACTGACATTCAAGGTGAACATTTGATCAGCAAGGTTTTTGGCTTTTGTGTATCCCAGAATGTGTATTTTGTTGTTTCTTAGACGTCTTGACTAGAACTTTTTTGTGGGTAATTGAATCAAAACACATAATAACAGTACAATTTTACCAGCAGTTTAAGTTCCATTGTAGCATCATTATTGCCTGGAAACATGCCTGAACATTTCCTTCCCAGCACTGTTTACCTCATCCCACCCTGTTAGGTGGTTTCTGCCTGTTCAGAGTGGCCATGGGCTTGCTTCAGCCTCAGCTGCTGCTCCTCTTCATGGCCCCGAGGACACAGCACCTCAGCAGATTCTTCTAATAAGGCTTATCAGACACATGAGGACATTCAGACACGGACACTTCAGGGAAGTTGCAAAAGGATGCCAAAGGGGAGGGAGGAGAGTTCCTGCTCTCTCAGCTGATGAGGCTGCAGCCCTCCTTAGGGAGAGAAGGAAGCCCAAGTTCAGGTGCAATTCCAAAGCCTTGGTGTTTGGGAATGAAAACGCCAACCACCCCCAGGAAAGCTGTCCCAGCTCTGCTGATTTGGAGTTGAAGGCTGGTTGGTGTGTTTGTAGGAGGCTGTGGGTGGCCCAGAGGAGCCTTTGGGCTCTGCCTGCGGGGCTCTGAGGGCCTGGGGCACTGTTTCTCAATGGAACAATTCCTTTGCACGAGGAGAGGGATTTCTGGTTTTCCCAGTAAAGGTTACATTTGTCTGACAAAAGGCAAAACGATATTCTGTTTGCAGTGACTCAAGGCATCCACGGAGTACATGTAAATTGGCTTGAAAGTAGGTCATTGTGGCTTTGCAGAGGCAGCGGTGATGTGTTTGTGTGTGAATGCAGCCCCAGAACTGCGAGTGCTTACCGGGAGAGCAGCACGGGCTCCTCGGCGTGATTGCTCTGCTTTCATCTCGCCAAGCTGGAGAGTCTGGGGAGAGCTTAATTAGAGTCAGTGGCAGTAATTCTGGAAAACACCAGCCTGGGCTGCCGCTCGTGCTCTGGCCTGCCAGCCCGCCTCCTCCTCGCCATATGCTGCTGTTTGCTTGCCCGCCTGCCGGCAGAGAGGCACGGAGCTGGGGGTGCGCTGGGCAGGGGCTCTGCCCGCTCCCCGGGGCTCTGGGCACACCCTGGGGAGGGTCGGGGCTGTGGGCACACACTGGGGCTCTGGGCACACACACTGGGGCTGTGGGCACACACTGGGGCTGTGGGCACACACACTGGGGCTGTGGGCACACATTGGGGCTGTGGGCACACACACTGGGGCTCTGGGCACACCCTGGGGAGGGTCGGGGCTCTGGGCACACACACTGGGGCTCTGGGCACACATTGGGGCTCTGGGCACACACACTGGGCTCTGGGCACACACCCCGGGGCTCTGCCCGCACCCTGGGGCTCTGGGCACACCCCGGGGAGGGGGATGCTGTGCTGGAGGGGGCTCCCATGCCCCGCTGCCAGCCCCCAGCCCTGTGCCCACCCTGCCCCCGGCACAGCTGGCTGCAGACATCCCCCCAGGCTGCAGTCCGCCGGGGCAGCTGTCACTGCCCGTGAGTTCAGCAAGGCTGAGTGAGGAACATCTACAAAGCTCCGGGGCCCCGCGCTCCTGCTCCAAGGCTTTGCCGGAGCTGCTCTGCTGCGGGATGTGCCTGGGGCTGTCGGTGGGGGTCCCTGAGCAAGGCACAGCCGGGCAGTGGGTGTGAGAGGCGGTGGCAGCGGGCAGGGAGCACGGGGGACACGCAGGAGCTCGTGCACAGAGAGATTTCTTCCTCCCAGCCATGGGAAAGATGAAAAGTGCGCAGGGATGAAAGACTGAGAAGAAGTGAGGCTTCTCCAGCAGCAGCACTGTTCACACGAAGTGCCTCAGACAGAAAAGCATCTCCAGCCGGCCCACCCCCCCCTGCTCTGCCAGCACCAGGCAGTAAATTACCCTGCTCATCCTATCGCTGGTTATGGAGTGGTTGGGTAAGATGGAGTCAAATTATTTGCATGTTCAAAGACAGAAGATAAAACCAGACTGCAGCATATTTTATGGCTTTTATAAAACGTTGATGTATGTTGTTGGAGTAGATGGAAAGGCACCACCAGTGCTCGAGGGCAGAGCTCCTCTCTGGGAACCTGCTGCTGAATTAATGTGAGCAGAGTCAGTAGAAAGCAGGAATATGCAGTAAAGTTGGAAAAAAATGCTTTATATTTATATTTGGACTGCAGACTAAGAAAGGCACCTGAAAAAATCTGATTTCAGTGCAGCCTTAAGGTTGTATATTTAGTATTTATAACTCAAATTTGGGCAGTTGCTCATTAGAAACCAGGAAGACAAAGTCTCAGGAAAATGAGAAGAGCAAGAAAGAGAAGGAAAACAAACAGTTCAAACAGTGTGGGGGTTTGAGTGTGCCTGTGGATTTTTAAGCTAAAGTTTTAAATGTGTTTTCAAAGGACAGGGTTCTGCTGTGGGACTGACACCTTCTTAGTCTTGTTGTCAGCTGTCAGCTGTAATTATTTCATGTGTCCATCTGCTCCAGGGCTGGTTTGTGCGTGGACTGGCACGGCTGCTTCTGCAGGAGCACGTCAGCACTTCCAGCACAGCTACTTTAGATCTCGGGTTTGTTCAAGTGAGGAAAGCCAGGCACTGGGAAAGCAAATATCCCAGTTTGCCTGTGTGAAGAGCCCCAGATGAACTCCTGGCGAGGGTGGAGTGTTTTCTGTCCTCTCTGCAGCAGGGGCAGTGACTCCTGTGCCTCAGGCCAGCTCTGTGTTTGTGGGCTCTGTGTCCTGCTGAGCCCCCGACCCACGCTCGGCTCCTGCTGACCCTGGGGAGGGCAGGGAGGTGTCCTGGGGGCTCCCTGTCACCCAGCTGTGCTGGCCTGGCCCAGTGGGCAGAGCTGGCCCACGCTGCAGGCCAGGGGCTCCTGCAGGAGCGAGCCTGGGAGCTGCTGTACAGCTGGCCCTGACCTCGGGGTGTTATCTGCACATCTGTGAGTTGTGCCACGGCTCCCTCCGTTAAAAACCTGCGATTACCTCAAGATAAACTTGGGGTTTTCCCCTTGTTTAATTCATGATGTTTCAGTTTGACGTGCCTCAAGCTGTTCTTTGGCTGTGGGGAAG
This sequence comes from Sitta europaea, assembly GCA_013400255.1. Lineage (NCBI taxonomy): Eukaryota > Metazoa > Chordata > Aves > Passeriformes > Sittidae > Sitta > Sitta europaea. The sequence goes on along the minus strand of VXBS01003555.1, from coordinate 52,841 downwards.
CAATGCTGGAGCTCAGCACACCTGCCCTGGACTGCAGCTCATGGAGATGGAGCTGGGAGCTGCTGCAGCCCAGCCTGGCAGGGCTTTGTGCTCAGAGCTCTCTCTGCCTCAGGAACTGCATTCCAGGCTGTGGTCTGTAACACTGCTGCGTTCCTGGGGGCACAGCCAGGGCCACCAAGGCCTCCAGGGGGATGGGGCACCCTTATGGAGGAGAGGATTGGGATTGTTCAGCCTGGAGAAGAAAGGCTTTGCAGTGATCTGGCTGTGGCTTTCCAATGCTGAAGGGTACAGAGAGAGACTCTTCCCAAGGGCCTGGAGTGCCAGGACAGGGGGAACGGCTCCCCCCTGCCAGCAGGCAGGGTTAGGAGGGACACTGGGCAGCAATTGTTCCCTGGAGGGTGGCAGCCCTGGCACAGGTGCCCAGAGCAGCTGGGGCCGGGCTGGGTGGGTTTGGAGCAGCTGGGATGCTGGGAGGGGTCCCTGCCATGGCTGGGGTGGCAGCAGTTGATCTTCCAGCCCAAACCATCCCATGGTTCTGTGACTCTCGTGTCCTGGGGAGCTCATGGAGCCCCAGGTTCTCTGGTCCTGGGAACTGCAGCCTGAATGAGTCCCTGGTGAGTCCCTGCTGTGCCTCCTTCTCCAGCACGGTGCCACCCTGCCAGGGGACACTGTCCATGGGCACTGCTCTCCAGCACACCCCACAGCAAATGTTTTGTTTGCTAAGATACCTACATTCAATATTTGCTATATCTGAATTTCATGATACTTCATTCACGGTAGACATAATGAAAAATAAAATAACATTATTTTCAATTTTACTGTAAATTGTTTGAAATGTCATACCAATAAATAAACATGATTTATGATTAATATAGCTATAAATGAATGTATTTAGATAATGTGAATTATAATATAATATAATGGTAATTATACAGGCACTCACATGCAGCTGCTTGGCTGTACATACAAATGGGTTGTATGATTGTGTGTCCCAAATAAATTTGGGACAGCTGCAACATTCTGGTTTCAGGGTAGACAAACTGGAATTTAAATGTTGAAGAAAATATGCAAATACCTGAGAAACAGGGAGAGCTCAAAAGTGCTCTGCAGGCTGAAAACAGTTGGAGAGCCCATGGTGCTTCTCTTACTCAGGCACACACAGGAGCCACCCCATCAGCTCTGCAGGAGTTGTTAAGAGTAACATCTTCTGTTTTGTTTTCAGCTGTAAACTAACAACCTTCCCATTTGCATATCTAAATTCTCCGGTGCTGCAGCAGGAATGTGGCTGCTGCCATGGGAGGCTGGTGTGAACTGCCGAGGATCTGCCACATTGCATTATGCACTTTTGCTGTGGTTTCAGTGAATAAATTCCAGCGAAGGCAATCGGTAATTAGCTGCAATATGGCACACGGGGAGCAGTGAGGAGACACTAACCCAAAGTGAAGGACTCACCTGTAGGACTTCCAGAACCGCAGCCCCGTTGTCACCACACACTGGAGGGAATTGTTGGCAGTGGTTCAGTGTGTTATTTGCCAGAAAGGTTCCTTTGGAAAATGGAAATTAATTGGAAATGTGGGGATGCACTGTGATACACCTGCCACAGGTAGGTAGGATGGGGATGGCCTTGGGTTTGAATAGATGAAAAAAATTCCAAGCATATGTTAAACTATTCTCCACATGAATATGTCTCTAATTTGCTCACTGCATTTCTAATAAACCTGGCAGCTTCTCCCTTCATAAGTGACATCTTCATTTCATTGCTTTCTAGAGATGGAATGTCCATCCTGGCTTGGAGGACTCTCGGGCTCAGGTGTGGGAAGTGGAGCCCAGCTCAGGCTGGGAGGATGCAGGGCCCAGCAGTATGCACAGGCTGGCTGCACTCAGGAATGTGCACACCTACAGGTGTAGGGCTGCAAACATGGATCTCCTAAAGCATTTCTAGGTGTGTCATGATTATCCCCTCCCTATAAACTAAAATACATGTATTGTCGTGGTAATGTACTTTAAATCTAATTTTTAGAAAAGTAACACACTTTAATTTTTATCTAAATATTCCGAGGGGCCTGTTGCTTGTCCCTGGCAGCCTCTCGAGCCGAGGGGTGAGCCCCGGGTGCTGGAGCTGAGCGGGGGCTGCAGTGCTGCGGCTGCAGTGCTGCCCGCGACTCGGCAGCCTCGAGGGCATGCCCGTGCGGCTTCCCTGCCCATCAGAGCCCACCGAGGAGGCA
>VXBS01003555.1:33025-46604 GCA_013400255.1 Sitta europaea | reverse complement strand
GCTGGGAGCTGCTGGGAGCGGCTGGGAGCTGCTGGGAGCCGGCTGGGAGCTGCTGGGAGCGGCTGGGAGCTGCTGGGAGCCGGCTGGGAGCTGCTGGGAGCGGCTGGGAGCTGCTGGTCCCGGCGTGAGCACGGGGGCACACTCAGGGCACGGTGTGCCCGGGAGGCAGGGCAGGAGGGCTGCAGCTGAGCCCCGGGGCCAGGCTCGGGCTCGCCACTCCTCACCCGAGACAGCCGAGGCTGAGGGGTTGCTCTGCCTTGGTTTCCTTCCCACCCTTCTGTCAGATGTGATGGGACAGGAATTCTTCCATCTCCTCCCTCAGTGTAAAACAAAATGTACTTTGATTTGAGAATGGGATGCAATTTTAACTGGGATAGTGGAAAGCATGTCACTAGTGTAACAGCTGTAAAATTAGAAGGAAAGAAAACCCCTAAGAGACAGGAAAATAGCTGCTATTAAAGTGATAGAATAATCTTACCCTGTGAGGGTGTTCTGCAGCTTGAAGCAGCTCTCTTCAGCCAGTGTCTATCAAACCCTATCAGGATGGAAGGTGACATTATGAAGTCTCCAGATGTATTTTCATGTCATTTAGCTGATTTGTGTCATTTGATAAATTTCATGCTTCGAAAATCAATGTTCCTCACTGTGAGTCCTCTTGTGCTTTGCCAGCATCCAAGTTCTGTGCTGGAGGCACCAGCAGAGGTTTGTGAGAGCGGTGTCTCCACGAGCCCCTGCCCCTCCTGTGCAGCCCCTGCTCACTGCCCAGCCTGGTGTGAGAATCAAGGAGGTCCATGAAGGCACACCAGGGGAGCCTTCAGTTTTGTTTAACATCCCTGTTATCTGCCAGGGATGGGCTGGAAGGAGAGGCGAGGGCACAGGTCCTGCCCTGGGGTGGCACTCAGAGCAGGGCAGGGCTCTCAGCCCCGGGCTGAGGGGCTGGCCAGGTGGCAGGGGAGGGGGCCAGCCCTGGCCCCCAGTGCTGCCCTCTCCTCCTGAGGCCGAGCACCGTGGCTGCTGTTGGAGCCCTGGGTCCAGGGGATGCTCAGCAGTGGGAGCTGGACCCTCAGCTGCTGGGGGGCTCTGCCTGCACCAGGCACTCCAGAGCAGTGCTGGGGGGGCATTTGATATTGGCAGATGAACCATAATTAGTCCTGTGAAGGTTGAAATGAGTTTATTCAATTAGCTGACTTGGAGAGGAATTTTAACGGTTTTATTTTAGCTACAGATGCAAAGTCCAATGTCTTTCCTGACGACCCAGCTTAATGCCTGACTTGTTTAGTAAGAAAATCTCATAAAAATGTAGTTTAAAAGCAAATTTCTAAATACTTGTATCAGGAATGGTGTTTGATCGCAGATAACATGTATTAAGTAATAATAGTGTGCAGCTCTGGGCTGGCTAATTTTCAACACACCAGTGGTGGGTGGAGGATTTTAACAGCATCACTTGAGCTGTGCTGCACAGTCAAGACCACATCTACTGAAGAAAAAAATGCTCCATTTAAAGAGTCCAAATGAATAGATTTGGTCCCTTATTGTAATTTAACTGAAGTTTTGAAATGTGTCTTTGTTACTCCAAAAAGGGAGAACAGTATCAATAACTCAGGAGTGTGACATTGCATAATTAAGCATATTTCTGGCTGTATCCATCTATCTAGCTGTCTATCAAACCCCGCAGCTTTCCTTGCCTGGAACAGCAGAAGGCTGCCAGTGCTTTCCACGCCAACGTGTTGGAAACCTTGGCTGGGCCCCTGCCATCCTGAGCTGGTGGGTGGGAGGGGAGGCACAACAAATTTGGCACCACGGCTTCACTGCCAGGGAACTGGAGAAGATGAAGTTTGTCAGCCCGCTATCTGGGGAACATAACCCGAAGGTATTTGGAGGAAGCGGATTAAAATCCGTGCCGGCCCCGGCGCTGGTGGGCGTGGGGGCGCCCGGGGGGCGCGGGGGGTCAGCCCCTGCCGCGGCAGAGGGGGCGTCCTGCGGGGGACACAGGCGGCCAGAGCGCTCTCGGAGGGTGAGTTCTGCCCTGAGGCTGCCAGGGACGGAGGCACAGCCCGGTTCTGGGTCACAGGTGCTGGTGCAGCGCTGGTGCGCTCCTGTCTCCCTGAGCATCCCCCGTCAGCATCCAAGGGCAGGAGGAGGTAATGTCCAAAGAGTAAGGTCCAAAGAGCTGCTGAAATGGTTAAAGGGGCAGGGTTGATGGGGAAATAGCAAAGAATTCGGTGTGTACTGCCTGGCTGAGGATGGCTTAAGGGGAAGTATGACTCTTCCTGAGCATTTCAAGGCTGCAGACACCAAGGACTGGAAGGTCCATCCAGCAGGCAGAATTGCTGAGAGTAACGTGATGATACTTGGAAAAAGGAATTTCCAAATGCTGCTGAGACCACTCGGTCAGGGTTAGGTGTAAAGAAAAACCCAACTCTAACAGTCTGGAGATGACAAGGATGTCTATGAACTCTGGAGACCCTTTTTTGGTCTCCAGGGTTTTGATTCCCTGAGTCCTTGCATGAAGACTTTCCACCCCTCTCAGAAAGGTGGCCAGCTCTCCCTTCCCTGGTGGAACAGGAATTCTGAGTTAGATCCACCTGCACAAGGCCTGAAGCAAATGGAGATCAGGCTGAAAGGCTGTACTGGATTTAGTCTGGGTTTTTTCTGAAGCCAATGGGATTTTCCCATTGCACTCCAAGGCTCTGAAATTAAACCTGCTGTGGGGCCCTCCCTTAAACAGTCTGCATTTTCCCCCCTCTTTTTCCTTAAGTCTGTCCAGCCCCTGGGGAGCCTTGCTGCACTTTCCCATGTCCCTTGGCTGTCTGCAGTGGTGCAGTGATTGCCCCTGCAGGCTGTGGGCAGTGCCCTGCAGGGCAGCCAGAGGGCTGGGCAAGAAAACCTGTGTGTGCTGTCACAGAGTGGGGCAGAAGGAGGACTCTGCTGGAAACAGCTCTGTGCAGCTGAAATTGGATGTATTTCTGTTGTCTTTAGAAAAATGGAGCTCCCAGCAGTGATCCTGCTCCTGAACAGAAGTGTCAGCAAATGACTTTGGTTCCGGGGCTCTGGTGCCGTTTTTCCTGAGCTGTCCACAAGATGAGCAGTGAATCTTTCCGTGTGCAGTCGAGGTGCTGAGATCCAAATCTGTCCTGGGAGCAGACTCTGACAGCCCTTTGATGCTGCCAGAGCTGTGGNCTGCCCTCTCCTCCTGAGGCCGAGCACCGTGGCTGCTGTTGGAGCCCTGGGTCCAGGGGATGCTCAGCAGTGGGAGCTGGACCCTCAGCTGCTGGGGGGCTCTGCCTGCACCAGGCACTCCAGAGCAGTGCTGGGGGGGCATTTGATATTGGCAGATGAACCATAATTAGTCCTGTGAAGGTTGAAATGAGTTTATTCAATTAGCTGACTTGGAGAGGAATTTTAACGGTTTTATTTTAGCTACAGATGCAAAGTCCAATGTCTTTCCTGACGACCCAGCTTAATGCCTGACTTGTTTAGTAAGAAAATCTCATAAAAATGTAGTTTAAAAGCAAATTTCTAAATACTTGTATCAGGAATGGTGTTTGATCGCAGATAACATGTATTAAGTAATAATAGTGTGCAGCTCTGGGCTGGCTAATTTTCAACACACCAGTGGTGGGTGGAGGATTTTAACAGCATCACTTGAGCTGTGCTGCACAGTCAAGACCACATCTACTGAAGAAAAAAATGCTCCATTTAAAGAGTCCAAATGAATAGATTTGGTCCCTTATTGTAATTTAACTGAAGTTTTGAAATGTGTCTTTGTTACTCCAAAAAGGGAGAACAGTATCAATAACTCAGGAGTGTGACATTGCATAATTAAGCATATTTCTGGCTGTATCCATCTATCTAGCTGTCTATCAAACCCCGCAGCTTTCCTTGCCTGGAACAGCAGAAGGCTGCCAGTGCTTTCCACGCCAACGTGTTGGAAACCTTGGCTGGGCCCCTGCCATCCTGAGCTGGTGGGTGGGAGGGGAGGCACAACAAATTTGGCACCACGGCTTCACTGCCAGGGAACTGGAGAAGATGAAGTTTGTCAGCCCGCTATCTGGGGAACATAACCCGAAGGTATTTGGAGGAAGCGGATTAAAATCCGTGCCGGCCCCGGCGCTGGTGGGCGTGGGGGCGCCCGGGGGGCGCGGGGGGTCAGCCCCTGCCGCGGCAGAGGGGGCGTCCTGCGGGGGACACAGGCGGCCAGAGCGCTCTCGGAGGGTGAGTTCTGCCCTGAGGCTGCCAGGGACGGAGGCACAGCCCGGTTCTGGGTCACAGGTGCTGGTGCAGCGCTGGTGCGCTCCTGTCTCCCTGAGCATCCCCCGTCAGCATCCAAGGGCAGGAGGAGGTAATGTCCAAAGAGTAAGGTCCAAAGAGCTGCTGAAATGGTTAAAGGGGCAGGGTTGATGGGGAAATAGCAAAGAATTCGGTGTGTACTGCCTGGCTGAGGATGGCTTAAGGGGAAGTATGACTCTTCCTGAGCATTTCAAGGCTGCAGACACCAAGGACTGGAAGGTCCATCCAGCAGGCAGAATTGCTGAGAGTAACGTGATGATACTTGGAAAAAGGAATTTCCAAATGCTGCTGAGACCACTCGGTCAGGGTTAGGTGTAAAGAAAAACCCAACTCTAACAGTCTGGAGATGACAAGGATGTCTATGAACTCTGGAGACCCTTTTTTGGTCTCCAGGGTTTTGATTCCCTGAGTCCTTGCATGAAGACTTTCCACCCCTCTCAGAAAGGTGGCCAGCTCTCCCTTCCCTGGTGGAACAGGAATTCTGAGTTAGATCCACCTGCACAAGGCCTGAAGCAAATGGAGATCAGGCTGAAAGGCTGTACTGGATTTAGTCTGGGTTTTTTCTGAAGCCAATGGGATTTTCCCATTGCACTCCAAGGCTCTGAAATTAAACCTGCTGTGGGGCCCTCCCTTAAACAGTCTGCATTTTCCCCCCTCTTTTTCCTTAAGTCTGTCCAGCCCCTGGGGAGCCTTGCTGCACTTTCCCATGTCCCTTGGCTGTCTGCAGTGGTGCAGTGATTGCCCCTGCAGGCTGTGGGCAGTGCCCTGCAGGGCAGCCAGAGGGCTGGGCAAGAAAACCTGTGTGTGCTGTCACAGAGTGGGGCAGAAGGAGGACTCTGCTGGAAACAGCTCTGTGCAGCTGAAATTGGATGTATTTCTGTTGTCTTTAGAAAAATGGAGCTCCCAGCAGTGATCCTGCTCCTGAACAGAAGTGTCAGCAAATGACTTTGGTTCCGGGGCTCTGGTGCCGTTTTTCCTGAGCTGTCCACAAGATGAGCAGTGAATCTTTCCGTGTGCAGTCGAGGTGCTGAGATCCAAATCTGTCCTGGGAGCAGACTCTGACAGCCCTTTGATGCTGCCAGAGCTGTGGAAAGGAGAGCCCGTGCTGATGGATCCTGCACGGAGCCACGACCCCGCTGCCCCGCCCCTCATTGCCTCCTGTCAGATGTCCAGTTCCAGGGACAGGGGCCCAAATCCCCAAAGATCTCTGCTTGCTCTTAGAAGATTAAAGGGTGGCAACTATTTTCAATATGATTATCATCATTATCTCTGGGAGATTTTATACTTCAGAAGTCAAAGTCATAATAGCCCAACTCATTGCAATTATTTGCAAATTGCCTTAATGTATTTTCCAGAAGCTCTTTTGGCACTTTGTAATTTATTTATTTGCTAAGCAAATAACGTTAAAATACTAGAATGTCTCAGAACCTCTATGAAGCCAGTATGGTGGGAGCTTGCATGGACTTTGCCAGTGGCCCCTCTACCCACCAGTGACTCCACTCTGCTTTTGTTAAAATACCTCTTCTTGGTGCTCTCTCTGATAATGCATCTTGAAGGACTTCTCCTTTTTTGGTTGAAATTAAAGAGAATTTGTTAATGTTACAGTCATTCTCCATGCTGATGGAAATGCTTTTGAAAACATAGGCTTAAATCAACAGAAAAAATATTCAGACACAAAAAAGGCGCAGTTTCTCAAAAAATGAATATTTTCTTTCTAGAGGCATGTTTTAAAGAGGAATTCTCGTTGTGCCAAGGGCTGGAAACACTGCAGAGTCCGAAGCAGTGAGGGTGACTCTCAGTGTCTCCTGCAGAAGCCGAGGGGCTCAGGAGAGGGCTGGGGGCAGTGGGTGGGTGCAGCCCTTTGGGTCCCATCTGCTCCCTTTCCTCCTGTCTCCCCTCGGTGAGGAGGGAGCAGGAGCCACAGTGCATCCCACGGAGAGCAACCCCCAGAGCTCCTGAAACACACTTGGCCATTGTTCCAGGGTCCTTTACAGAGCAATAATTGTGAATAATGAGGAACCCACGGCAAAAATGGGAAATAGCTTGCAGACGTTTTGGGAACAGAGAATGAGGCTAAATTCATTGAATAAATTAATTGCTATGGATTGTTCTCTTAGCTTTAATCTGCTGCCTGCTGAAGGAAGCCTGTGCAAATGGCAAAGCTGGTCCACAGCTTTCATGCAGAAATGGGGCTGCTTCCTGCTGAGCAGGGGAGAGAAGAGGCTGGGAGGGAATTTGCTGGGTTATAAAAGTGTACCTGCTTGTATTGCAATGCTCGCCTTCACAGTTTCACTTGCCCTTTGGGAGGGGGCAGTTCTATAATCCCATTTTATTAGTGAGCAGCAGATGGAGGTCCTGCAGGGAGGAGAGGTGGTTTTTCCCAAGGCCACGTTGTCTCTGGCAGAATCCGGGCTGGAGCTTGGGATTTTGCAATTCCTGGATAATGCTTGTGATATTTTTCTCTTTGAAGACTTCCCCTTTCTGCAAAAACATCTGTACTGGGGGCTGAACAAAACAACCCTGAGCAGATTTGAGACTTTACCAATGAAAATGTAGAAAAAGAGAGGAATGAGGACTCACATCCCCCAGCCTGGTTTAGAAGATCAGTTCTAGTAAAGAGGAATTATATTTTAAGAAGCAGACAGATTGTGTCAGATTTACTATCTTAGAGGCCAACAGTGAAGGTGAAGTATTTTTCTGTCAGGATTACGATTGCCTGACAGGGTCTTACTGTTACCAGGAGAAATGACCCTGATTTAGAAAAGATCTGTTCATTTGTAAGCAGCTGTTGCTTTTTAATAGCACAGCTCTTTCTTACAGCTATTAGTAGTAATAAAAATAAAACTAAGGCCTGTGTCTTTACTTGCATGAAATTTGTGATTTAAAATGAAGCTTGGAGAGCCTTGTAGATCAATCCTGAGATTTTATAAGCTGCTATTGGTGATTTATGTGGGTGGAGACCACAAAACCTCCCCAGGTCCTGTGCACAAGCCGTTTGTCAGGTTTTAGCTTCTGGCAGCCTTTTTGTCCCTCCTTGATCTCGTGCCTGCAGCAGCATCCTGGAGCTGGGGGTGTCTGGTGCCAGCCCAGGGCCAGCTCTGTGCCACTGAGGGGGCCCAGGGCATCATCCTGGGCTCGGGCAGCAGCATCCTGGGCTCAGGGCATCATCCTGGGCTCGGGCAGCATCATCCTGGGCTCGGGCAGCATCATCCTGGGCTCAGGGCATCATCCTGGGCTCAGGGCAGCATCCTGGGCTCAGGGCAGGGTCCTGGGCTCAGGGCAGGGTCCTGGGCTCAGGGCAGGGTCCTGGGCTCAGGGCAGGGTCCTGGGCTCAGGTTTGTGCCCTGCACAGCCCTCTGGGGAGGCTGCAGCTCTGGCTGTGCTGGCTCTGACATCCCTGGCCCGTTATTTACAGCACAGCAGCACTGAGCAGTCCCAGGCGTTCTCCCCGTCCAGCCCCAACCCAAGGTGAGCTGCAGCAGCTGCGAGGGGCTGCCAGGCTGAGCTGCTGCCCGGGAGTTTTCACTGCTACCCCATCTGGCTTTACCAGATCCACCCAGTTTATCAAAGCAGATTTTCCCCTCCATTTGCCGGAGTTTAACAGAGCAGAACAAACCCGCAGCTGCTGACACCGACCATGGGGTGGGCGGCAGGGAGGGGCGGGGGTCTCAGCACGGGGGCTCGGGGGCTCTGGCTCTGCCCTGGCCTCCTCCAGCCCCGGGGTCACCCCGAGGATGCCCCGGCACCCCCGGACCCGGCGTGGGAGCTGCTGTGCCCGGAGCACATCCCCCTGCAGGGCGCGGGCAGGGCTCGGGGTGGGCTGCTCCTCCTGGGGTCTGGCTCTTCGTTCTCCTCTTCTCTTTCAAACATTGGCCGAGAATCAAACTTCCTGCCTTCCCTTGAAACGACACCGACATAAAGAAATCAAAATACGTGTCTTTTCAGAACGTGCCTGAAGCCACAAAAAGGGTTGTATGCAAAATCAGACTAGATAAATCAGAATCCTTTTCTCCACGTTTGGGAAGGTTAAACCTCCAGCAGCAATGGCAGCGACACATCGTGCTCCATTTTGCAGATATAATGTCAGTCTTTTATTTTAATATACAATGCAGTTCACCTTAAATTACATTTTCTTCTTTTAATTTATTTTCATGAAAACGATAGCATGGCATAAATCATCTTGTGGAGGTTGTTGGGTTATTTGCATTTCAGAGGTTGGTTTTAACTTTGTATTGTAAAGGAATTTGCGACTGAGAAGCTCTGGGAGGCATTAAGTTGCAGTGATGGTGGTTCTCCAAAGGTGATGAATGACGTTCATTTGGCTTAGGACAAACAGCCTCCAGTTTGTGTCTTTCTAAAAAAAATTGTCAGAGGCAAAGAGTGAAAGCCAGTGAGTGATGCTTTCACGTCTGGAATGAATCTCTCCTGGAAAAGCAGGGTGTTTGGGGAGAGGCACACAGCACACCGCTGCAATGAGCCTCTGCCCCGTGGAGGGGTCATTGCTCTGTGCCTCTCTGGAGAGGAGGGGGTTGGAGAAGCTCATGGCCTGGGGGGCTTTGGGGGTGCCCTGCTCCAGGCAGGGGGATGCTCACCAGGGTCCTGCTGGTGCTCTGCTGGGCTTGTGCTGCTCTTCGTCACAGCACTTGCTTAATGCCGCCTGACAGAGGGCAACTGGAAGTCTGGAAGACATTAATGAGTCTTCAGATGTCTATTTTCTGCTAAGAAATGTGGCAAGAAGCTCTATCTTAAATTCAATACAGCATGGAATGCTCAGGGAATGAAACAGTGGAGTAAAATGTATTTTATTAGCGATGAACTGAGGCTGCACATGAAAGAGCCCTTTAAATATCTGACATGTTAAATGCATTATTTTCCCTTCAGGAGAGAAGGAGTCAAAGGGACGGGGCTGATGAACTGTGCTCATTAACCTGAGTGATGGGCACGAATCGACGCTGGGGCTGTGCAGACTTCAAACAGGGCTCCTGCCGGCTGGGCTGGCAGCCCTGCTCCCCAAAAAGGGTGGAATTACTTCAGCCACTGAGGCGACAGAGAGCCTCATCTGCAGGGGAGTCAGGAGTGGAAAGGGTCAGGGCTGAGAGCAGAGCAGTGCAGCACACCCCAGCAGTGGGGCTGGAGAGGGTCAAAGCCAGCCCTGCTCAGGGGAGCTGCTGGGGAAGGGGTGCCTCTGCTCCTGAGCAGGGACACACCCACAGCTCCCCAAAACAAGGGAACTCACTTACTGCTCCATCAGCATAAAATCTGGGATGGTTTGGATAGGGAGCGACCTTAAATCCCATTCCATCCCATCCCATCCCATCCCATCCCATCCCATCCCATCCCATCCCATCCCATCCCTGCCCAGCCCAGCCCAGCCCAGCCCACCCCTGCCATGGCAGGGACACCTCCCACAGTCCCAGGTGCTCCAGCCCCAGTGTCCAGCCTGGCCTGGGGCACTGCCAGGGATCCAGGGGCAGCCACAGCTGCCCTGGGCACCTGTGCCAGGGTTTTCTTTTGTATCAGAGATTTTTGTGTTGGAGAAGTTTGTCACAGGGAGTGTTGTTGCCCATTCTGAGCAAGAGCAGACACATTACACTCAGAGCCTCAGGAGATTATCAAAGCTCAGGAACTCAGCAGTATCTGAATGCATTGCCCATATTTTAGATAAAAACTTAATGTTCTGCATGTCTTGACGTTCTACATGCCATTGGCTGCCTCTAGAAGTGATTCACGAGGTTGTCACAAAGGAAAGGGTTCTGACATCTGTAGGAGATGAACTTGTGTTTGTCACTGTGGGAGACACAGGCAGTGAGCACCAGTGTCAAACTCAGCTGTCCCCAAGGCCAGGGAGGTGCAAGGCAGTTTAGCACACCCTATAAACCCATGCCTCCCTCTGTTCTGGCAGAGCCATACAGTTCACAGGTTACTGTAGAGCATTCACAGAGATGCAGGTGTTATTTTCCTATTTTTCTAATTTATTTTTAAAGTAGAATTAGTATTCACTGACTTGAGGTAGGTGTGATTTTGTGCTTTCTGCTGCCCGGGGCTATTGCACTTCAGTCTTTGATCTGATCAGCTCCTGCAAATTCAGCTGGCTGCAGGCTGGTCAGTGCTTGGGTGAGAGGTTTCACTGGCATTTTGTGCTGCTGTGAGGAATTGTTTGTGATGAAGGTGGCACTTTCTGCAATGAGCCAGTGCTGAACAAATGCCCCAGCAGGGCCGTGCTGCATCCCCAGGGCTGCAGGAGGCACTGCTGGCTTCCCACAGGATGGATTCCTGGCCAGCATCAAGGGTGGATCCGTCCTGCAGCCAGATCTCTGAGAATCCAGTCTTACTTCTCCCTTCTCTGTGAAGCCCCTGTTTGTTTATTTTGCTAGCAGGGCTGGAATGTTGCTTTTGTCTCTTTATCCCTGCCATTAAATGCACAGTAAGAGTTTCCTTAATTAGGGAAACAGAAGTTTCAAAGAAAAGACTGCTTCCTTGCCAAGGCATCCTTTCACACCTGGAGGATGGACCCCTTTTTGGTAAAGCCCTAATTTTTTATTGAAAAATTGTGTTCCAGCTGCAATTCCTGCATTATCTCTGGAGGAGTGAGGGTAGAGAGCTTAAGAGGAAATCTCTGCAACAGCACAGGGAGAAACACAACCTGATAACTCCTGACAGATTGATGATTTCTTCCTTCACCTAAATCTTTATAGATTAGCACATCCGTTTCCTTTTCATGGATATGTTTGTTAGCACTGCATGATCTAACCTAATCTGTGTGGGAAGTTATTTATCCAAGGGCTGTGGGGCATTTATACCATTCACTTGTCACCAAGAATAATGGAGAGGACAGGTAAGATAATTCCAACTGTATTAAGGGCTGAGAGATGACTGTTTGTGTTTTGATAATGGGACACTCAGAGTGAAGGATCTGAAATGGTTTTGTAACATATTTGCTGAAAACACACATTTAAAATGTTTTTTGTTCCTTTTATTCCTCTGATTCATGAGGGTGCCTGTGGTTGCTCTGGGAGAAGGAGACACCAATTGCCACTTAGGGGGGCCCAAGAGACTGGGGAGGAAAGGTGAGAGTGCCTGGGAGTGTCTTGATCATCGGGGTTTGCTCCAAGCAGTCCCAAAGTGTAGGTGCCCAGTGCCTCTGTTGGGATGGGGACACAGCTTGGGCAGGGGACATTGGGCAGGGGGTGTGCTTGGGCAGGGGGGCGTGCTGCAGAGGGGACACAGGGCTGGTTCTGTCCTTGGGCAGGGGGCATTGGGCAGGGGGTGTCCTTGGGCAGGGGGGCGTGCTGCAGAGGGGACACAGGGCTGGGGCTGTCCTTGGGCACAGCCAGCACTGGGGACTGTTCCCAGNGGGGCATTGGCAGGGGGGCTGTGTTTGGGCAGGGGGCATTGGGCAGGGCTGTCCTTGGGCAGGGGGCATTGGGCAGGGGGTGTCCTTGGGCAGGGGGGCGTGCTGCAGAGGGGACACAGGGCTGGGGCTGTCCTTGGGCACGGCCAGCACTGGGGACTGTTCCCAGGAGCACGGGTGGGTGGCAGCTGAGCAGGGGCTCATTCCCAGCCCTTGGAAGTGGCTGATCTCCAGAGCCCTGCCCTGGCCCTTGTCCTTGGCAGGCCAGGCTCTGTTTCAGAGCTGCTGTTTCCTATCCAGGCACCAAAGGAGCCTTTCCTGCCGTCCTGCTGCTTCGCCAGATGTTCTTCATTTTCTGCCTGTGCAGTGATTTCTCCTCTCTAGGCATCCTGCCTTCATCTCTCTGATTTCACAGCACTCCCACGGCATCAGGAGCACTTTGAATTCTGGTCCCGTCCTCCAGAGCTCTCACAATCACTCCCAGCCTCCCGTCACCCACAAGTGCTGTCAGCATCTCCTCTGCTCCAGCCCAGAGGGAGCAGGAGCTCCCTGAGGGTCCCCATCAGCCTCTCCTTGTCTCAGGGGACGCCAGTGACTGTCCTTGGGCTGGTGACGCTCGGTGAGCTCCATTCTGACCTCGGCAGACGTGGTTCACGCTGTGCTCTCTGAGTTCCCCCGTGGGTGTGTCTGGGGACCCGTGCTCACCGTGACACACCGAGTGCCACCTGCCCTTGGAGATGGCCACCAGCCCCCCAGGACCTTCTCTCCCCCCATGCCCTCCACTTCCTGACCAAGCCCTCCTTAAGTTGCATTTTATTTTCTATTATTTATTCTTGAGAAATTTATAAACACTGGCTGGCTCTGTCTCCTGGGCCACCATCTAATCTTCCAGGCGATGACAACTTGATTGGTGAATAATAGATTCCAGTCTCTTCCCAGCTGCTGAATGGAGCTATAATTTCTGGATGCATCCTTGAAGATGGAACTGAGCTTGTCCTTCTCCAGGGGTTGGTCTTTAATCAGCTCAGTTGTCTCTTCAGTGTTGAAAAATTCTTTTCATTGTAATATGCAAAAAACCCCAAACCTGGAAATGGGCCATTTACCTTGTATTAGTGTGTAGATTAGGGGCCCAATGTTTTGGGTGCTGCAGAAATCCTATAAGTGATATTCCCTGCTCTGGAAAACTTTAATATTAAGCAGGCAAGGTAAGCAACGGAAAGGACTGAAAACAGACACCAGGGGATTAACTGAACTGCTGAGGCATAGATCAGTGTCATCATGGAGATTAAAAGTCAGTCTCTCTGAAATCCAGAACAAAACTTTGCTGTTGCTCTGATGGCTTTTTCTGATGGGCTGTGGAAAACACAGAAAAAAAATGAAACTGGTCCCTTGAAAGCATTCCAAGTTGAAGAATAACATGAAATGTGATTTTTATAATTTCAAAGATGGAGATTTTTAAAAATTCACTAAAATCCCAATAAGAACTCTCAGAACCAAAATTTTTTTGTTGTTATTCTGTATTTGTACTTTCAAGGCAGAAAGAACCTACTGATATACTTGTCTCATAATGTTAGCAAAATAAAAAAAACCAGCTTGGGGAAAGCTGAATTTCATCTTCCTCCATTATGGTGGATACAAACAAAAAGTGGTTATGAATCACTTTTCCTTGATAGAATGAATTTATTTGTCCATTTATTTTACTGGAGTGTCTGCTGGAACGGAGGTTGCTGATGAATGACCTGCAGCAGGTGAGGCTGGAGGAGCTGGCTGGGCTGTGGGGTGGAGCAGGGACCCCGAGCAGGGCTGGGGTCCCAACACTCCTGGCAGGAATGCTGTGGGACAAGGATGGCTCCTGCCGTGGGAGGCTGTGGGGATGTGCTGGGTGAGGCTGTGCAGCACCTGCCCGTGGGACACGGGCTGGGACACAGAATGGGACAC
>VXBS01003555.1:10003-28676 GCA_013400255.1 Sitta europaea | reverse complement strand
GGTCTGGGTCTGGGTCTGGTCTGGGTCTGGGTCTGGTCTGGCTGGGTCTGGTCTGGTCTGGGTCTGGTCCGGGTCTGGTCTGGTCTGGGTCTGGTCCGGGTCTGGTCCGGGTCTGGTCCGGGTCTGGTCCGGGTCTGGTCCGGGTCTGCTCTGGCTGGGCCAGCAGCTCCCCGTGGCTGGGCTGCACACGGGCTGCTCTGCAGCTCTGCACACAGGCCTGCTGCAGGGGGAAGGAGGCTGAGCAGGCTGAGTGGCTTTGTCAGAGCCATGCCTTGGAGAGCTGCAGCTTAAGCTGTGTCTTTTCAGAGCCCACACAAAATCTGTGGAGATGAATCCCTGCAGAAACCCGGGCGTTCCTTGGCTCAGGACAGCTCCCAGCAGCCCCCGAGGGGTGAGGGATCAGGCAGCTGCAGGGGAATTCTCTGTGAGCTGCAGGAGTGGCAGCTGAGGGGGGCTGGGGGCAGTGCTGGCACCAGCCCACGCTGGGGATGGTGGCCTGGCCACCCAGATGGTGCTGGTGCCACCATCAGCCCGACAGCCTTGGGGCTGGGCCCCTGCCAGGAGGGGCTGGTCCAGAACCAGCCTGGAGGGAAGCCCAGGGATGGCTGCAGGGGGACCAGCTGCAGTGGTGTGCTTTCCCATCTCAGTGTGGTTTGTGGGCTGATAAGGAGTTTTAAAGGCACCTTTTTTTCTGGAGAAGAGGCAATGGCAATGAAGGTGGGGAGTAGTGACGACAGAGGTGGGTGGTGAGTGCTTCTCCTGGTTCCCAACACAGCCAATTTGTCCCTGCAGCCCCCCCACAGGAGTCTGGGGTTCCAATCCTGCGTGTACAGCTGAGGTTGCTGCTGGGGAGGAGGATGAGGAGGGATGGGCTTGGCAGTGCTGCTTTCACGGTTGCACTCTTTCATCTCAAAGGTCTTTTCCAGCCTGAAATGGTTCTGTGATTCTCTGTGCATGCCCAGGGAGTGGTCTGGCAGCACCAGGCACTCACTTTCCAAACCTGGAGCTTTCTCACACTGCCTGTGGGAGTGCAGCTCCCCCGAGGGCTGCCTCTGCTGGGTTTGGGACTGGCACCCTGTGAGAACAGGCTGGATCACACTCACAGATCAGAGCTGCCGTGGGGCCCAGCAGGGTGACAAATGCTCTGCAAAACACAGAGAAGCAAAGACAGAAGATGTAGAGGAAAAAAGAACATTTACATTTTTTACTTGGAGGAGTAAAATAAACATGGGAACATTTCCCAGGAGAAGAGCTTGTTGTGGTGTCGATGCAAAGCTGCAGTTGCTGCCTGTGAGGTATTTGCAGAAACATGTCAGTCTTCTCTGCTGTGGACTGCTTGGGCACCCCAGGCTCAGTTGTCCCAAACTGGCCAAGGGCTTGACCTTTTTCTAACCTTTTAAGGTCAAGAAAGATCAAACAGGGAAAATCAGGTTTCAGTTCCTTGATTATTCTTTTGCTGATAGCTCAACCAAAAATATCCTTGAGCCTATTGAAAAAGCAGTATCTGGTGTTTCCCCTGCAGCAGTGCAGCCAGCCCTGCTGTGCAGGGTGGCTCTTTATGCTGCAATGGGGTGGGCACCGTGGGCATCCCAGGTGAGCTCCTGTGCTGACAACTCAGCACTCACTGTGTCCTACTTTGAGTTTGTTGTGGCTGGAGTGCTTCAGGGCAGTTATTTAATACAGGTAATTATGGGAATAATGACTTGGGAAAGGTTAAGCTTGATGAACTGGGGGATGACTGTGGCTTTTGGCACTGACCTGACGAGCGTGATGCAGATACTTATTGGTTGGAAACTTGCAGATCCTGAACATTTTAATCCAGAGCACATTTCTGTCTCTCACAGCAGCTCTTTGATTAGTGGTGTTCACCTCGGGGTCAGAACGTGGAGAGAAAACCCTGGGAGAAGGGCTGGGCTGGGGCAGCGGCGGGGGCTGCTGTGAGCAGGGAGGGCGGGGGGCGTTGGAGCCCCTCGGGGCTGCCCTGGGGCCGGCTCATCTCCCGGGCACTGGGCAGAGCCCGGAGGGTCAGGTGCCACAGGCTGCTGAAGGTGCTGGGTTTGTGCTCTGCTCTCTGGGCACACACACGAGGGAGTGGCTGGGTTTGACATCCCTGCGTGCCCACTCGGGTGGTGGCACCAGAGCTGGTGGGAAACGGTGGGAAATGGGAAATGGTGGGAAATGGTGGGAAATGGGCTCTCCATCCGTGTGGGACGGGAGCTGCGGGAGCAGGGATTGCCCCGGGGGGCTCCTGGCCCGCAGCTGTGCTCACTGCTGGCCTGATGATCCCCAGCAGGGGGAAAGGCGTTAGCCTGAGAGAGGATAATGCTCTGCTCTGGGCATTCCTGAGCTCTGTGATCAGGCAGACACCCGGAGCAGGAATTCCTGGGAAGTGCATCCCGAGGCAGCGCGGCCATCCCGGACAATCCTGTGTGTGCCTGTCCCCGGTTACACTCTGTCACCTGGGGGCTGGGCTGCACAGGAGCCGGGGGGTGTGAGAAGGAGAAATGCCATCACTCCCGGGGCTGTTCTTGGCCATACCAGTTCCCTGTGGAACTGAGATTAGTTCTTTAAACTCTGATTTGAAGAGACGGGACAATAATTCTGACTTTAGGGAGATACTGTAAATTGTAATTAATTTCTATTTCCAAAGCATTTTTGCATCTTCAGAGGACTCTGCCTTAAAATTATGTATCCTTATTCATTTTCACTGCATAAGCAATGCAGAAAATAATACAAAATATTATTTATTGATGCATTTTAATGTTGAAAATGTAAATGCACTTCCACGTTTGCAATATTTTTCATTTGTTTTCCTCAAACCTTCAGACAGATGTTTCTGATTATAAAAGCCTAAAAGCCTAAATTTTTCTGGCCTCAGTAGCAATAGTGAATTTATCTGCATGTGGGTGCCAGGCAAGTGCTGTGGCAGAGAGAGGAGTTCAGTCAGCAAGTGCCCAGCACTTCTGGAAATCAGATTATATTGGATACCCTGAGTTAGATGGTGAAGAATCAGCAAAGCTGGGGAAGGCAGAGCCTCGTGGGGTGGCAGTGGCACATCCCTCCCTGCCTCCCTCCCAGTTTTATTGCTGCTGGAGTAATCTCTTGCTACGGCCCTTATTCTTGTACTATGTGAAGGACTCATTGTTTTCCAACTCACCTTTACTCTGCTCTTCTTAATTTCACAAAGTTCATCAGTCCCTCCCCACTCTACACACAAGATGATGATCTGCAGCTCACATGGCTTTAGCATGTGATAAGCCATCAAACGTTAAAATAAGAAAACCATCCCCATAAACCATCAAACAATCCCCAGTTGAGAAATGCTGCAGATTTGCACTGACTCCAGCTATTTTGGCCCAACAGCTCAGCCTCCGGGCAGATTTACACCTGCAATTACAGAAATAGAT
The DNA here is from genome assembly GCA_013400255.1 of Sitta europaea. Taxonomy (NCBI): domain Eukaryota; kingdom Metazoa; phylum Chordata; class Aves; order Passeriformes; family Sittidae; genus Sitta; species Sitta europaea. Next base: position 25,269 of record VXBS01003555.1, on the reverse strand, counting down.
CTCCCTGTGTGCAGGCAGTTTGGAAAAACAAAAAGCAGCCCCTGATGTGCCTGGCAGCCAGGCTGTGCCCGTGCCCGTGCCCAGGGCAGGGCTGCCAGCCTGGTCCTGGGTGTCCTTTGCCGCGGGCACGGGAGGAAGCGAGCAGCTCTGGCCGTGATTAATGGGAACTAACTAATTGGAGCAAACCTCTGGGGAGAGACAGAGAGAGAGGTAAGGATTAGAGATAAGAGAAGCACAAAGCTTTCTGTTTGTTCTTTTTAAATGAAAGACTCCCGGTGATGAAATTCCTCCCTATTGGTATTCCAGGTGGGGACTTTCCTCTGCGTGTTGTTCGCAGACATTTTAAAGGGTGACCTTTCAAGTCTCTTAATGGATGTGCCACATACCTAAATATCAATTGTTTCTTCTAATGAAACCCTGCCTTCTGGGAAGGGATGTTTGAGCCTGCTGGGGGCAGCCAGCTGTTCCTGGCAGCGCCCTGGGCAGCACAGCTGGGCTGGGCATCCGCAGCCTTTGGGAGCCGCCACTTTCCCAGGAAAAGGGGTCGGCATGTAGAAGTGTTTCCTTTGACAGTGAAGCTTCTGGACCCCTGAGTGTGTGTTTGTCTGTTCAGATTAGATTCGGAGTGGGAGGCTGCTTGGCTGCCTGCTGGAGGCTGAGATTTAATTGTTTTCCTTTGGTGCAAAGCTGAACGCTTTGCAGTGCTTGGGAGGGCGAGGAGGGACGGGCTGCCAAGGCTTTATTTCTGGCTGGGAGGGTGCTTGAGCCCGTGGTGGGAGGCCCGTGCTCCTGGGCACACTGCTGCCTTCTCTGAGGCTCCTCAGTGTGACCAACGCTTTCATCCAGCAGCTGGAAAAAAAATTCCAGTTGAAAATGTAGTTGAAAGAGCTGAATTCTCACAGGTGTCTCCACTCTCATAAATCAGCCTTTTGGGGCAGGAATAAAGGATCTGCAGTGTCTCTGCTGGTGCTGCTCTGAGTTCCCCAGAGCAGGGGCTGGCCCAGCCAGCTCTGGTCCCTGGGCCCCTGCCCAAGTGTCAGCAGTGGCCCCAGGTCTGATGGGGGGCAAATCAATAAACCAACAAAACTATTTAAGTGTGACCTATCTGTTTTTTTCCTATTTCTGTTTTAAAAATAGCCATGATAGTGTAAGCTCCAGCTAGCAGCACACAGCACAGATGATGAACAGCATTCCCCTTTGGAAGTTGGTATTTTGAAGTGCAATAAAAATAAGAACAAATACACTGAAAATGCCCAGGTTCAGAGCATTCTGACCAGTCTCCTGAGCAAGGGGAGCTGGTTGCTCTTTAATTATAGATGAGCAGAGAAACAGATTTTTCAGCCCACTGGAGATTTGAGAATCCTGGGGCTGGAATGCAGAAGCAGTTCAGCAGGGCTGTGGTTCAGCAGGTCCTGGCTCTCGGGGTCCAGTGGCAGCTCCAGTCCTCATTTCGAGCCAGAAGAGCTGCAAGCTCCTCCTTTGGGTGCAGCTTTGACTCCTCCTTCCACCCCAGGGCTGGTCCCAGGAATCTCCTGTCATGGGGCTGTTACACTCCATGAACTCACCACCCGTGCACTGGAAATGCAGGTGATTCTCTACAGCCTGCAGCAAATACAGCTTGACAGAAAATGGGATGTGTTGCAGGGTCCAGGCAGTTGAAACCTGAACTACAGCTTGAGCCAAATGAGAAATGCAGACATGCCCTGGTACCCACTGACAGTGCTGGTCACTCCCAGCTCTGGCTGGGAGGAATATTCAGGGCTTGCTGAAACACTTCAGCTTCAGAGGATAAATAAAGTATTTCAGCCTCCCTGATCACAGAGAACATCTCTAGTTACCAGCCAGGGAAATATTCTTCAAACAAAAACGTGTGTTTACTCCAAAGGAAAGAAGCTCAGGTGGTGGGAGAGTAAGAGCTATTCTTTACTTTTTTTTTTCCTGAAAAATAAAACAGCCCATTTGTACATTGATTTATCAAGCTTATCCCAACTGTCTTCCAGCCAGGATTCACAATCCTGGCTTTTTGTTTCTCTACATGCTCCAGCACACAGATATGGCTTTCAGAGTGGAAATCAATACATCTGCAGGACGCTTCTGGTGCTAGCAGAGTCCATGGCTTCTTTGATTAAGCTCTACTAAAGCATAATTATCTGGAACGCCTTGCCATTTCCTTGGCACTGCTCACACAGCTTTCCAACCTGGAAGCATTTTGTCAGGACATTAGAGCCCCACAGAACACACGCTGGAGAGAGAAAATGGCCATCCTTGGGGCAAGGAAACATTTATGTAACACCCAGTTCAGGGAGAGCAGCCCTGAATGTGAGCCTGCCCCTGGTCTGGGGCAGCCCCAGGGTTCTGGCAGAGTCCAGGGCTCTGGGCTTTGCCCCTGGTCTGGGGCAGCCCCAGGGTGATGGCAGGGGGGTCCTGAACATCCCAGGTCTTCTCAGGAAGGGATGGATCTTCTGGGATGTGCAGGGGCTGCTGCCCTGGGCTCTGATGGGGCTAGTGTGGTCCTGTCCTGGGGCTCAGCCCCTCTGCAGCCCCCTGGTTCCCAGGGGCCAGGGGTCTCCTGCCCTGGCACCCCTGTCCTGCTCTGCTGTCGCTGCCATTCACGCAATATGGTCACAGTAACAAAACAATTGCCAGTGTGACATTATCCTCTGGCAATCCCGGCTCAGGCTGGCTCCAGCAGGAACAGAAGGAGAACTGTCATGTTAACATTTCAGCTGACTCCAGCCTCCCCCTTTCTCTGCTCTCCAAGGCTGTGTGTAAAATCCGCCTCCTCTCCCCGCGCTGCAGCTGAAGCTGCTGCACAACGCTTCTCTGGGGGAGCAGACCCCTGCGCTCCTCGGGGGCTTGAGTCACCCAAAGGCAGTGAAAATCCGAGGCAGAGGCTGAGTCAGGATGGCTGCCTGGTCCCTGTGGGCTTCAAAGGAGGTGCTTCAGTCCTTCAGGGCTGTGCCACCTCAGAATCCTTATTTCGGAAGATTTCTGTCTCTGCAGAGTGGGCGATGCTGGCCAGGTGCCAACAGCCATATTTGAGCCCTTCTTTCCTGTCTGGGTGACAGGTATGATCAGTGCTCGAGATGTGACTTGTTCTGTGACAAGGGGACGCAGGCTGAGCAGCGGACACAGGAGGGAAAATTTCCGTACAGACAAATTCCTGCGGCTGCAGAGCACGGCGAGGGTCGATCCTGCTGGAGACCACTGTGCCCAGGAGCGAGGGTGTGTCCTCTGCTCTCAGACGTGCTGAGAGGGTCTCCGAGAGCCCCCCAGAGCCGGCAGTGGTGCCCCGTGCTTGGCTGCTGCCCTGGGCACGGCCCCAGCCCCACGCTGCCCCTCTGGGAGGTGATTCTCCAGAGAGCAGGCTTTTCTCCACCACAGACACCTTTGGTTTGTTCTTGGGTGAGAAACCCAGTCACTGGGGGCCACCTGAGGAATGCCTGAAGGTGCTGGTGTTCCCGACCACGTGGGCTCACTTGGGAGAAGGGAAATCACTGCCAGCCCCTCTCCAAGGACTCACAGTTTTCACGGAGGGATGGGAGGCTCTGACAGCCAAGCCCCAAACCACTGCTTCCAGCAATGAAGATGCTCCGAGGCTCCCCCGTATTGCCAGACAAAGAGAGGAAAATAAAAGACCTTATTTCTTGGTCCAGCCATCAGCCAGCCCAGGTCTGGTGCAGATAATCCAAGGCAGCTGCCAGCAGAGGATGAGGAGCAGCACCCAGCAGGACCTGTGGCTCTCCAGCCCGAGCACCAGGAGTGTGCTCTGACCACATTCCTGCTCCCTCCAGGGAGCATACAGTGGTTTTTTTCAGATTTTTGGGAAATCATCTAATTCTACTTTCATTCTGTGAGGCTTTAAAGCAATTCTCCTCTATGGCTCAGTTTATCCACTGCAGCTTCTGCAGTCTGGAGCACAAATACAATTTATGAGAAATCTTAATGGGGAGCCACTCCAGCCTGCTTGGATTTAAGCTTTACTGTATAAACAACCTCATAATCAGCAAAATGAACTAAGGGCCTTTTGCAGCTGTTCCTCACTGCACAGGGTGCCCAGGGACTTCTTTCCAGCTGAGGCTCACTCATTTCTTGGGGATATTCACTATGTGAGGCATCAAAAAGCTGAGTGTCCTGTGGAGAGAGTGACCTGCAGCCAAAAGCAAAACCTAGGGCTAGCTTCAGGATGCTAGAAGAGAATTTGTAGTGCTGATTTTGGCTTTGTGGTTTTTTTTCCAGACGACCAACACCAGTAGAAATGATAAGTAATTAATGTATAATGGAAAAGGGGATACCCAGGACCTGATTTTTGCAACAGGCAACGTGCTGATGGTGAAATGCTGACAACAGCTCATGAATTTGAGGTTTACTTGAGCTACTTCTCTTTCTTTCTGATGACACAATTACAAGGCAATTACACAAGGACAATTTGGCTGAGGCAGATTCGTTGTCTACCAGCTGACCTGAGGCTGAGCACAGCCTCCTGTGGTGGATTGAACATTCCAGCTGTTTTCCTGCCCAGATGTTGCACCTTCCTCATGGCCCTGCAGCTGCAGAGGCAGCCAGGAACCTCAGGGAGTGCTCTGCATCCCAGTTCCTCTGCTGCAGCCTCGCCTGTTCTGTTTGCACACCTTTCCCCGGGCGGTTTCTAAAGTCCCTCGCTCCAGGCTTGGGAGTTTCCTTTGTACCAGGAGCTGGGTTTGGCTGTGGGTGCTGGGGCTGTTCCCAAACTGGGCTGTGTGTGAGCCCTCTGCTGTGAAAGCCCAGCACACAGGGGCTGCTGGGGGCTGTGCTGGGCACCCCCTCCTGCTGGGGGGCTGCCTGCCCCTGCCCGCACAAGGGACACTGAGAGCACTCACTCACCCATCCCTTCAGCCGGGAGGAGCTTCCTAAGGCAAGAGACGCCCTTTAAATGGCAAGGGAGCTCTGTTTGTTTGCTCCCCAGTGTGTGCCCAGTGCCTGGGCAGCTCTGGGGTAGAGCTGGACAAGCAGCAAAGGTCAGCAGTGGGATTGCACTGGGGCTGCTCACCTCAGCTGCCCTGAGCCCCCCCAGAGGAGAGATGGTCTCTGTGCCAGGTGACCCTTGCATGTCCAGAAGAGCCAAAGAGGAACACCAGGAACCTGAGGATGATCTCCAGCCACCCCTGGTGAAGGTATGTGCAGGTGGACGAGATAAGAATTCCCTAAGGACTGCTGATGGAAAGGGAGAATTCAGTGTGGTGTGTGAGGCTGGCAGGTACAGTGGCCCAGTTCAGTAAAGCACAACTCCTGTTTGGGAGGAGGTGTGTCTGCAGTGGGAGATAGCAGGACCTGAGGAGAGGCTGCAGGGAATGAGCCCAGAGCAGCTGAGCCCTGCAGAGCCTGCTGCAGCTCCCAGGGCCCCTGGCCCAGGGCAGCTCAGGGAGCAGGTCCTGCAGTGTCCCCCGTGCTGTGTCCTGCAGTGTCCCCCGTGCTGTGGGTGGCCATCCCCTGTGCTGGGGATGCTGATGGCACTGCCAGCAGCCTGGTCCTGCTGTTCCCTCAGGAACCCTCCTCTCCAGGGCAGCCCAAGCTGCTCCTGCCTCTCTTCAGAGTGTGCCTTTCAGAAGCTGTTTCTGCCTCTCCCCTTGCCCGCAGTGCTCGGCCAAGCATCATTTTAGGGAACATTAGGTTGTGTTTGGGATATTCAGTGCTTTAGCAGTTTCCTTCTTGACCTTTTCTCGACCCTTTTCTCTTGGGTGAGTGTTATGCAGGGAGAAATTGCCGTTCCCCTTTTCATGATTTCTCTATCTGTGAACACAGTAAATGGCAACAAGCTCTGGTAATTCTTGTTAAAAGCCCTCGAGTCCTGAAGTGAGCCCCCAGACAACAGATTGAAAAGGCAGCAATTAGGGGAGAAGAGAGAGGGACAAAAGGGATGTAAACAGGTCCCTGCTGCAAAAGCCAGAGCAACCAGTGAAAGCATCACAGGAGCACGGGTTCAAGAGGCTGGAGGTTTTTGGATGTTTTTGAAATATAAGCTTAATAAATATTAGAAATAATCTTAAGCCACATGCTCGGTTTCTCCACTCTCAGTGTTATTTTTTGACATTGGATCTTGGCCCAGATCCTTCATTCAAAGCAAGACAAACTCTCCTAATCCTTGTTTATAGCTTGGGAGAGACAGCACTTTGTGGTGGTTATATTTGTGAGGGATTATTGCTTTGGTCTGTGTGCTCTCAAATGCTGCTCTTTGCCCCTTACAGGCAGCCAGGGACGGTTACAGCAAGGAGAATGCTCACAGCACTAATTCCAATGTCTTTCCATTTGCCAGTGGATAGCTTTCCCATGGCCAAGCAAGTCTTTGAAAGAGAACTGAGAAGTGTTTTACAGTGCCATGCAATAGCAAAAACTCTCAGAAGCTGAAGCTGAGGACGTTTTAGACAGAAATGTTGATTTTCTTAGGGCCCCTGCAGCATCTGCTGACACCTGAGGGTCCCCTGGGCCTGCTGACTCTGCTGGGGGAATCCTGGGTGTCCCTGGGCAGCAGCTGCTCCTCGGGTCCTCATGCCCTGGGTGCTCCAAACACTGCATCTCCTTCTGTTCCTTGGGGAGCTCATGTCCCTGTACCAGCTCATAGCCACCGACCACAACACATTTGGGACAAAACTGACCTGGGGATCAAAGGGGGGGAGAGATGTGGGGACCCTCCTGGCTGAGCCACTCTTCCCCTTGGGGTTTGTAAAGCTCTGTTTGTGCCAACAGCTCGACACACAGGGATTACAAAATAATTCCATGGGTCTGGAAGAAAAAAGAAACCATTTCTGCTCTTAGGATCCCTTTTCTCTGGCAGTGTTTGAGTTCGTGGACTCTGACCACGAGGCCAAACCTGGACAAGGAAGGGACTGAACCTGGTGTTTTATGGCAAAAATGTGTTCTTTTTCAGGGTTAAAATTCTGTACTCCTGAAGGTCCTGGAAGTCTGGTTTTTCCATGTGTTTTGGGAGAGGCTTTGAGCATTGAAATGGCTCCTGTGGGCAGTTTTCCAGAGGGCAGGAAAGCAGCAGTGCCACACGTGGCTCTGGGCAGGGGCTTTGTCCACCCAGTGTTCCCTCGGGGGGCTCGAGGCACTGGGCATGCTGGTGGGCACCAAGCTTGTGTGCAAAGGGCTGCTTAGGCAGCTTGTGCTGCCATCCAGCTGGGAGCACAGGCAGAGCTGAGGCCAGTGGAAATCCTTTCATGCAAGGACTGGGCTTTTGTATTGATTTTGTAAAGCACCAGTTAATATAGGAATAATAGCTGGGTGTTTATTCTTAAAAGGGCCAGACTGTTCTGCCAGGAAAACTAGGATTCGTAACAGCCTTGAGATATTTTTCTCATTTTGTTCACAATATAAATGATACTTGAATTAATATTCATGTTGGAATAAAATCTGAGGGGGCCTTGGTAGTAAACCAGTAAACAATGCAAGGAAAAATGGCTTTTTATGGTTGCATAAAGATACAAAATGACAGAGGGATTGGGAGCTTGTTTTCTTCTGTCACATCTCCCAAGAAACCAGAGCAAGTGTTCTGTGCCTGTGTTTTGTCCTGCCTGTGCCCAGGGACATTCATTATCCTCAGCAGCACAGGGCTGGCAGAGCTGTGTGTCCCCCCGTGGAGCACAGACCCTGGTGGGGAAGAACCACCCCAGGGAGTGCCAGCCATGCAGGGCACTGCTGGGACTGGCAGGAGAAGGGGCTGTGCTGCTGGAAAGGGTGGGATAATCCCCTGGGAAATGGGCACCAGGCACTGCAGGGCCTGGGGAGGCTGGAACCACAGCCTGGCCTTTGCTTCCTCAGCCTTGAGACTTTCCCCTCTCCTTTCCTCCTGGATCAGCACCATCACACCAGGAAGTGTCACTGCTTTATTTTGAGCCACCTGGAGAATTCCTGGGAAGTTCCCCCAGCTGGCAGGAACTGTTAGCTATGAACAAAGTTGATGAGTGCCTGCCTCCCATTCCACTGTCCAAAAATAAGGGATGAACCCAGATTAATTACAACAGAGCTCGTTAGTGCTGAGCAAAGAGCTCTGAGGAGCCTTGCATTTGCTGTAGAAGCAAATCCTTACCAAGGAAGGCATTTCACAGCAATTAATGCCAGCTGAACAAGGGTTGTTCTGGTCAGTAACTACCACAAACTACTGCAGCAGCTTGTTGTTGTTGTTATCCCACTTCCTTCAGGCAGTTATGGTGCACCCACAGAATCCCACATTGCTTGGGGTTGGGAGGGACCCTAAAGCCCATCCAGTGGCACCCTGCCATGCTGGGACCCCTCCCACTGCCCCAGGCTGCTCCCAGCCCCAGTGGGGACACAGCCAGGGATCCAGGGGCAGCCCCAGCTGCTCTGGCTCCCTGTTACACCTGTTACCCTCCTCCCTGTGCCTCCTGGATGTGCTGTAAGTGAGCAACTGGCCCAAGGCCATCTGTTCCCTCTGCTGCTCAGAGGAGAAACCAGCTCATGAATTCCAGCATTACTGTTTGTGTTCCCTGATTGTTGCAGTGGAAGCAAGGGCAGGAGACAAAAATTGATTGAGGAGGTTTGTTCTGAAGGGTATTATCCTGCTTATCCTCTACACTTTTTGGGTTAATGAAGATGACCATGTGCAATTTTAAATTTGGAAAGATGACCTGGAGGACTGGGAGGAATAGGCAGTTCCCTGTTTCTCCATCTCTATTTGTTCACCCTTAAGGGTCTCATTATGAGGTGGAATTGGGCTGAGAACAAGAGTCCAGGGTTATGCCATCTGTGCACAGCTCTCATGGGATTCAGATTATTTTGCTCATTCACAAAGTTAAGAACACCCTAATCCCAGCCTTTTCTTGCTTCTGCATTGAGGAATCACCCCAGTGCCTTGTTCTTTCTTCCCTGCACTTGGGAGCCAATTAACATACCCCCAGGAAAGAAATGGAAATAAAAATTGCAGCCTAGATGAATCTGCCCATACAGCTAATAAAAGATCCGGTTGCTGCTTTTAAATCTGCTTTGAAGAAAAAGAAATTTATGGACACTGAAGGAGTTTGTCATGAGGCCACAGGAGAAACCTCCAGAGGCCTGATGGAGAGGCAGCAGATGAGGACACTGGTACCTGTGCTAGGCATTAATAAGCACTGAGGCAAGGTGTGGAGCCAATTCTGCTCCACAGAAACCTGACAAGGGCGTTCGTGGGGGCACTGACAGGCTCAGCCAAAAGCTACACTTGCCATTAATTCCAGCTCATAAACTCCAGAGCTGCTGCAGACTGTGCTGCAGACACGGCCATGGAACAAAGCTGCTTCGGGGGCTTCAAGAAAAGCAGTAATGGCAAGAAAAGCAGAAAACAGTTGTAACTGTCAGGAAATGATAAAGCATCAACATCAAGACGCATCACAGCACAAAGTCAGTTGCTCAATAACTTCTTTGGCGTATGCAGCGAGCGGCTAAACAGCTGGAGAGGCGCCACCCTGCACGGCCCTGGAGGCGGCTCAGAGCAGCGGCCAGGGCGGGGGCACTGCTGCACTGGCCGCTCCTGGCTGCTGTGCTTTTGGGGTGGGTCCAGGCTGTGTGTGGGGCTGGGGCAGCCCGGGCTCTGCCTGGGAACTGGGGCTGGGGCTGGGGCGCGTCCCTCTGCTGTGGTGCTGCCGGGGAGCCCCCGGTGCCTGAGCCCCTTTGGGTTCTGCACCATCACCCAGCCCCTTTGGGTTCTGCACCATCACCCAGCCCCTCAGCCCCTTTGGGTCCTGCACCATCACCCAGCCTGTTTGGATCCTGCACCACCACTCAGCCCCTTTGGGTTCTCCACCACCACCCAGCCCCTTTGGGTTCTGCACCATCACCCAGCCCCTTTGGGTTCTGCACCACCACCCAGCCCCTTTGGGTTCTGCACCATCACCCAGCCCCTCAGCCTGTTTGGGTCCTGCACCATCACCCAGCCCCCTTGGGTTCTGCACCATCACCCAGCCCCTCAGCTGCACACAGGCTGGGGGGGCATTTCCCACTGGCTTTAGTGCAGAACCTCTGTGCTTCCAGAGCCCCGAGCTTTAGGGCTCCTGCTGCTCCCCTCTGCTGCAGGGTCCTGCCGGGCCAGTTCCAGAGGAGCAGCCCAGGGGCCCGAGGGGCCGTGCTGTGCTGGGACACTCCCAGAAACTGGTTCTGGGATTCCACACCAGGAGGTGGGAGCTCTGCACTTTGGGGATGATGCTGACAGACTTCTGCAGGACAGGAGCTTAAGCTTCCAAAAAAGCTGTGCCATAATGGACAGTGAGAGCTGCCCCAAAGTCCAAATGCCTCATCCCTGCCTCTGAGGTTGTGGTCCCTGGGAGCTGGCTTTAGCAGCGACCCCTTGGTGTGCTTGTGGCTGAATATTCTCACCATCATCGAGGGCACGGAGGCAACATCCTTTCCTGCTGCCCTTCAGCACCTCAGTGCAAGGCTGTTGTTGCCAAACAGGGTGAGGAAAGGCTTCCTTCAGGAAGCTCAGGGAAAGAATCCCTGGGATTTGGGTGGGGGCAAGAAAAGCAAGTATTTCCTTCATGGCAGATGTTCATATAACTGCTGTGAAATTTGCTTAATTTCATCTTATGGGATTTCTAATTTCAGAATTAATTCCCCAGTGTGCATTCTCAGTTGTCAGAAGCTGGGGTAGAAGAAATACACAGGTAGGATTTCTGATAGGGGAAAAAGCCCTCCTGACTACTGAAAAATTGACTGCCAGTGCTGTCTAGTCTGCTCAGAGTTAATTTTTTTTCACCTTATTTCCTCAGAAATATGACTGTTATTTTTTCCCCTGGTTTCATGAAACCAATTTGCATCTGAGATGCATTTTCTGGGACCTCGGCAGTGATGGGACTGGCATTGCCTCTCTAAACAGAGCACCATATGCTTCCTTCTGTGTGTGTTTGCTGCCTGCAAAACCCTCCCAGATAATCTCCCTGGCTGAGTACATGACAAAGTACCAGAAAGGCGTTAGCACACAAATGCTGACACTCCTACAAAAGGGGAGAAGTGATAAATGCTTTCCTGTGAAGAGAAAAAGATAAGGATGTATTTTGGGAACCAAGCTGATGGTTGCAACACCTGTGAGTATTTTTAAATTGAGATCAGGAATGTAAGGGAAGGTAGATAGAGGCTATCATTAAATCTGCATTGGTTTATTTGAAAAACAAACACTGTATGCTACTTTCAAAGCCTCTCTTATCATAGATGCAAAGGAATTGCACTGGGGTGTTCAATTGCACCTGAAGATGAAGGGCCTTATTTCCCTTCACATGGATGTAGCAAGAGTTACTCCCAGATCAAACTTGGGCCTTTTTCTTTTAGAAGTGGAAATTCTTGTTTTTCAGCCAAGCAAATAGCCATACAAATTTCAGAGAATACACATTATTCATCCACGCAGGAAAAACCCACCACATCTGAGCAATGGCTTAGCAAGAAAAGTGTTGCTTTTCAGAAAACCCGCCTGGCTGCGCTGGACCCAGTTCTGAGGTTTTAGGGCTGTCTGTCCTTTGGGGAGCGCCGTGTGGGTTCGGTGATGTTTGTCTGGATCTCCTGCCTGCCGACCCCGGGTGAAACGAGATGCGAGCGAGCGCTCTGCTCCGCTTTGGAGAGACGGGGGCAGCAGCTGCAGGGGCACAGCGGCTGCCCCGAGCCCAGCCCGCTGCCCGGGGGCCTGGCGAGTTTGTGGTGGGCACGGCCACGAGGTCAGGCAGTCCTTGGAGGGGATGCTGTGGTGCTGTGGTGCTGTGGTGCTGTGGTGCTGTGGTGCTGGGGTGCTGGGGTGCTGTGGTGCTGTGGTGCTGGGGTGCTGTGGTGCTGTGGTGCTGTGTGCCCCTGCGCTCCCTGCCCGCTGAGCAGCGGGAGCGCCACCGCAGCAAATGATGATAAATGACCGCCTGTGCCCCACGGGCAGGGTGGCACAATGATCGTTAACCCTCTGTAAGTCTTGTGCTTCCCGTGGAGGGCTGATGATCGCACTCCAGGCTCCCAGATAAGCCACGGGCTGCGCTGTCACCAGCAGCAGAGGGGAAAGGCTCCTCACAGGAGGTGTTAGTACTTTGTCAAATCTGCAAAAAGAAGAAACATCACCTGGATTTTGGCAGACTACCACGAAGAACAGGTCGGTGTTAATCTCCACGGGCAGCAGGTAGGGCTGCACAAGTGTCGCTGCTCTTCCTTTGGTCAGTCTTTGCTAATTATCAAAGCACAGAGATTTCCCCTCTCGTTCATTCTGCTCAGCTACTCCCCATCAGGATCGTTTATCTCTTACAGAGACTCTCCCCGTGCCTGTTGAGAGCAAGGGCCGCATTTTACATTTGTAATCCGTGGGCTCTCGCTTCCAATTTGCCTCCTGCCGCCGCTCATTACCGCGGGCTGTGTTTATAGGAGCAACCCAAGGTAAAGCTGCCCTCCAGCTCCTCCCTCGGAGCCCGCAGCCCCATTCCTAACAGCCTGCTCTGTAGTGCCCATCAGCCTCCTCCAAGCTGCCCCTGCTTCTGGCGGATTATCTGAGGATAGAGGTGCCGTAGAATCACGGAATTGTTTAGGTGGGAAATCCCTCTAACACCACTGAGTCCGACTGTCCCCCCTCACCGCCAAGGCCACCGTTAATCCGTGTGCCCAGGTGCCACATCTACACAGGTGTTAAATCCCTCCAGGGATGGGCACTCCATCACTGCCGGGGGCAGCTGTGCCGGGGCTGGACAGCCTTTCCGGAGGGGAAATTCTCCTGATGTGGGGTTGAAGCCGTCCGTCTGTGCGCGCTCGGGGGCACTGATGCGATCGCCCTGGTGACCTGAACAGCTTTGCCCGGCGCAGGCAGCTCCAACAGCCGGGAAGGCGAATGTCTGTGCTGCACTGCGAGTTCTGGTGGGCAGAGGAAAGAGCTGCTGTGCGAGAACTGAAAGCAGAGCACCGTTTCAGACCGCTCCCGTGGCTCCTGTGCGTGCTGGCAGCGCTGCCCGGCTCTGCCCCGGCTCTCCGCAGAGCCCTCGCAGCAACAGGGCCATTGGAGGGGCTTGTGTTCCTGCAACAGAACATCACAGCTGCCGGGAGAGCAGCAGCGAGGCAGCAGCAGTCGTGCTCTTAGAAGTAGACAATTATGTGAGATGCTTCTGTTTCCATGAAAGACAGCAGCAGCTTAGCCAGGAGCTGTAAAACTTCTTGAGTTCAGAAGTTGCTTCATTAGTGAATAGCCCCAAAACCTCCCTGCAAAGGAAGTAATTTGGGCTTCAGATGAAGCATTCAAGTAATTTGAAATAGTTTCATTTTGAAATTAATTTTATTGTAACTTTGGAAGGGTCAAGATGCACAGAATTACCCAAGTGCAATTTTCTTGAAACCAAACACTGTGCAGAGTTTAAGGAGGGATTTTGCAAACAGTCACAACAATCCCATTGTCTGTAAGCACCAGGCATATTAATGAGGAAAAATTTCCCAAAATAATAGCTTGGTCTATCTATAAACTTCCAAATTCTGCGGGTGTGCAGCATAATAAGCTGGGTGCAGGGCTTTGGGATGCAGGTCTCAGTACTGCTGCCCAGAACACATGACCCTCCATGTGGGAAGGGAAGGGTTTTTCTGCTGCCTTAAACCTTTGCAAAGCTTTTCCTCTTCTGTGCAGAGGGGCGATGGGGAGCAAACAGCCCTACAAAGCTGCCAGTGCTGTGTAAGGCCCAGGCTGCCCCGGTGGATCTGCCCCCTCTGACGTGTCCCTTCCCTGCAGGGAGCTGCCCAGGAGTGTCCGTGGGTTCCTCCTCGAGCTGATGGCCCTGGCTCTGCCTCCGTGAGGGCAGCTCTGAGAGCCCAGCCCGGGCATCCAGCCCACAGCCTCCCCCACGGCACAGTGAGGTGCTGCTGCTGCTGGCTTGTGCAGGAGGAGGCTCTGTGTGCCTCCCTGCTCTGAAGGGGCAGCAGCAGCACCTGCACTCCTTGTCCTGTCCCAGGTGAGTGCCATTCCTCAGGGGGCAGAGGTGTCCTGCTCTCTGCAGCCTCTCCATGTGGAGCTGCTGGCAAGCAGTGACATGGGGGACAATGAGGGCCCCGCTGTTGGCATTTTCTCTCCTGGTTTGGGTTTCTTACAGCTGCTTTCATGATCAGTCCCTCCTTAAAGCTGGCCTTTCTACTCCAGACTCCTCCATTCACTTTTCTGATGATGCTTGTCTGATTGAGCTGCTGCTCACTAATGTCAGTGGGAAAAAGAGAAGGCTATTGGAGACCTTCCATGTCTTGCCTGCTTGAAGCTCCTGGAAGCCCCACTCAGTGCATTTGTTTTGTTATGATGTTACATCAAGGGTTGTTTTTCTCGGGAAAGAAACCCTTGGTGTCCTTGGTTTCACTGTTTTGGTCTCTGGGTCACTGTGCTGCTGTTGGGATGCTGTTGGAAGCACAGGGAGGCGTCTTTGGGAGCCTGCAGGGCTCTGCTGGGATGTGCTTGGGGATGGGGTGTGTTAAATCTGCCCCTTGGCACAGCCTGCCCAGGGCTGCAGCCCCTCAGCCCCTGGAGCATTTATCCAAGGACAGACAGGAGTCACGGCCACTTCCTCTCGGCACAAGGACATTTAGGAAGATAATAGGTGGGAAAAATAACAGTTGATCCTGAGGCTGAAACTGGAAGCTGTTTCTGAATATAAATTAGAATGTGACCTCAAACTGTCCTGGTTCCTGTCTGCTTGGCAGCGTCTCTCCTTGCCCGAGTCCAGCCTTTGTTTTTCCTTTGTCCCTCTGTCACTTCCATATTGGAACTCTCTTGTTTGTCCTGTGACAAACCTGTGCTTACACGTGCCAGACAATGCAGGCTGTCTGGAAACAGGAGCTCTCCATCCTGCTCCGTGGTGACAGGAAAATCCCATGCTAATTCTGCAGGGCTGGCTCTGGACTTCCCTCTGTTTTCTATGGGCATAGCCAGTCTGCTTCTGTAATGGAGTCCCTGAAACCCCTCCCGAGGCAGGAAAATAGAAATTCTCCTGATCCCTCCTGCCAGAAGGGGAGATGCTGCAGCCTCTGCCAGCTCCCTGCAACGTGGCTGCTCCCGGCGGGGCTGGGTGGGCACGGGGCTGGCAGTGCCAGTGCCACTGGAGGGGCCTTCACAGAGCAGGGGGCTTGCTTTGAGCACCCCTTCACCTGGGAGGCACTGCAGGAACAGAGGGGAGTGCAGGGCTGCCCGAGGAGCCCAGCCCAGCCCTGGGCCCGCTGCGTGCTGAGGCTGCGGAGAGCGGCACGAAGGCACCGAGGGGCTGGAGGGACCTGCCAGCCCTTGGCCATGGAGGGGCTGGAGAGACCTGCCAGCCCTTGGGCAC
>VXBS01003554.1:143456-168716 GCA_013400255.1 Sitta europaea | reverse complement strand
CTTTTCTCCCATACAGTTCATGTACTATTCATATTTACACACAAGTATAATAATAGTTCAATACTCTCTTCTATCCCACTTATCATTTAGTTACAAACTTCTGGGCAGCAGTCACATCAGGATGACGTTTTCTGGAATTATTTGTGTGTCTTCTTTTTTTTCATTTTCTGGTGCAAAACAGTAGCAACCCATGACAACTAGGATGGAGGTGACTAACCACACTGTGAAGTCTCAGACTGTGATGTCTTTAAAGAACTTATATGGGAAATTCTAAATTCCTGAGGTGAAACTCTTTTGCCTGAGGGTGATGACAAGTATTGTTTCGCAAGGGTTAGATTGCTTCAGGTAAAGCTGCAATCATTTGTAATGTTTACTTCTTACCAAATTTGAGAACAATTTAGATGAGGTTTATTGCCAGATTCTGAGTTATTTTGTGATTATCTTAACCATTTTATTAGTTACAGGGGCTAAAGTAAGTGGACTCAGTTACCTAACATGACTGCCATATGTTAATAATTAATCATTAATTATTAATTATAATTAATAGAATTAATTTTAAACCAGTAACATGTAGTTAAGGATTCCATAGCATTGTAAAATGTTGGAGCTGATTGCACATGAGTCTGAAGAGATGTTTACTGTGTTATTGTGTGAGATGATACTGCCATTGTATTCTTTAGTAATCTGGCTGAAACAGACTTTGAGAGATTATTTGTGCTTCCAAAAAATAAGAAATTTGTGCATATATTTCCAGCTGCCCAAGCATCACAACTCACTGATACCCAAAGATAATATTCATCAGAAATCAAATACTTCCTCTTTAGAAATGTTTGTCAAACAAGGGAATATGGTACTAAGATAAATAGCTGTGGCACTGAGACAAAATAGTGAGAACCTTAGAGACTGACTGAGATCTTCAATCATCATTTATAAACACCAGATAAGGAGTACCAGAGGGATATGCTCTGATTTTTTTAAGGATTAGAGATATCTTTACTTGGACTTTTTATGGATGTAGTGGTCTGAATTCTTCTCACATCAAAATCAGAATCTGACACTTCTGAATCTACCAGGCTTGTTTGCCAACAGTAACATTTCCCAAAACTTTGCATAGGAATTTATTAGCAGATTTTGCAAGTTCTCCTATTCCACATTTAGATAGAGATGAACTAGAATTTTTTTTTTTTGTTGAAAGCTTTCTACATTTTCCCTTCCAACTTTGTACGCAGCAGATAATTAAGGCTGGTGGATCTCATGATAGCTTTTCATACACAAAATTTTTCCTACCAATCTTTTGATGATACTTGCATCTTCTGTTGTTTTCTCTTTCAGATACAATCTGATTTAGTAGATGGTTTTTGCTACTCTTTGGCAATTAAGAGCAATTCATTGCCTACCTGGAACATTCTTGAGTCACAGTTTATTTGGCATGAATAAAAAATGTATCTTCAGTTTATCTCATACCAGCAATGGGCAATTGCTATAGGTAGCAACATATAGGTAGGAACATGGCCATGCAGACTTTTTGGCATTTTGGTCCAAATGAGAAAATTGTATTTTTCTTATAAAATCCCAAGTGACATCCATGTAAAAATCTTAATAACAAAACAATAACTTTTAAGGTATTTCCCTTTAAAAAAAAACCCTGAACAATAAAACCCCAACAAACCAAAACCCCCAGCAAAACCAACCAAATATTTTCCAGTTGCTTACTTGTTTTTTAAAACACAACTTACTTTTTTAAAGGGAGGTTTGTAGTCATTCACACCTTCCAGTTCAGTAAAACAAAGTAAAAATATATTGGCAAACAGATAACACAACCATGGCCAGATGTATTCACCCAGTGTTATCCCACATATGGCTTAAAATCGGCATGCAATTTACCTCCATTTTCAGTGACTCATATTCTGCTTCCAGAATCTTTTTCATCTGCCACCATAATAATAGACTTTGTTTCATGAACTTTCTATGCTCATGTGTTTACTGTGGTGCTGATTTCCCCTGTTTTTAGCTGCTTTACTTTATTTTTGATAGTCTCATGGAATTCTTGGAGGATGGGATAACAGAGATATAATTATGAAAATAGAAAGACATACAGGAATTTATAACTATGACCTTAAAATATCACAATAATAGAGATAGCAGATGAGTATGTAAAATTAAAATTATGTCTAAAAAATTAGTATGATACATTATCATGGGCTATAAGTGCATAAATAATGAAAATAGCTGATCCTATATGTTCTTTGTAGAATATGAGTAGCCTAAAGTTTGGAGACAATTTTAGGAGGAAACACTCTGGAATTAACGTTTTCTCTATAGGAAAGCAGGTTCTGGCACTCACTTCCCACCTATATGAAAAGGAATTTCTTGGATAAAAATTGGCACTTTGGAGCAAGAACACAGGACACACACGAACCTTGTTTTATGAAAGCATCTGACTCCGATTTATTAAAACAATTGCCCTCTTTATATACCTTTTAGAACAGGCCATTCTCATTGGTTAGAAGAGTGCCAGAACTCTTCATCCCACTGGCCCAAACCCATGGATAGAGAAAAGTCCATCCCACAGTAAAGAATGCAAAACATCACTGTGGTTACAATAACATTAGCAATGTTTCTGCTAAGCCTGTGAGAAACAAGATCTTCCTAAACCCAAACAGCACAAAGAAACTGAGTTCAGAAACTCAGAACCCTCAGGCCTAGAAAACCAGACTACAAAGAATGACCTGTTTATTTAACAAAAAAAAAAAATCAATAACTGTTAAATATTGGCGCTGCTGTCTGCGGGGTGAGCTGGTGGATGCAGAGTTCTCTCTCCAGCGGCCTCGGCCGCCGAACGGACACGGCACCCGCCTCGGAAACCACGCCGGGATTGCTGCAGCATCCCAGGAAAGCTGCTGGCTTCAGCTAATAAAACCAAGCTAGCTGAAAGCAAAAAAAAATGCAAGTAGCCGACGGCAGGGAGGAGAGTGCCGAGCCACAAGGCTGAGAGCTGTGGGACACGCTGCTGGGCACTCGGTGTCAGCAGTAGGTAGCCCCAAGACAAGTTAGTAGCTTTTTAACCTTTTGCTCAAACGCCTTTATTAGATGGAGGAAAATAGATAGTCCAGATGATTTCGTGCATCAAGCTTAGAGCCTCCTATCTGCCTCAATTTATTTTTTTAATTCCAAAAATCACTCTGATTTAAACTTACAGGGATATAACTAGTACAGGACTTTACAGAACTTTGATTTCGTACATCTAGCTTAGAGCCTCCTATCTGCCTCAATTTATTTTCATAATTCCAAAAATCACTTTGATTTAAACCTATTGGGATATAACTAGTACAGAACTTTACGAAACATAGGTATTTGATGTGGCTGTAGAAATCTAGAGCTCAGATGTTTAAACCTTTGTACCTGCTGCTGCATTTACCTACCTACACGCCACAGGTTTGTAGATTTTGATGGTGCCACAGAAAGTCATGAAAAAGATGTTGCAAAATCATTGTTCATGCTGTCAAAGTGACTGTGTTATACTATTTTTTTTTATTGTGGTCCTTTTCAGCTGGACCAGATGCTGATAATAGTTTTATTAGCCTGATAGAAACAGTGGTGTTTCCTGATAGAAAAGTGGCCACTGGGACACTTTGCTTTTATAATTTTGTAGGATGAATAATCATATGTAAATATGATCAATAAGGGAACAGACTTCAAGAGTGTCAGAATAGAACAGAAACGAATTGAAAGGAATGTCTCACTTTTAGTATGTACTGCCTTAAACACAGTCTGTAAATTAAGGCTGTGAGAAGACAGACTGAGATAGAATCCTAAAATGTTACTAAAATATTAAAATATAAAGGTCAACAGGATGGAGATGAAATGTTAACAATGTTAGTAAGCATGTGAACAAAAATAATGTTGTGCTTAAATGAAATGTTCCTTTAATTATTTGATAGCTTATCTATAGAAACACTATCAAACACAAATTGCAATTGTGTTTGTATGTGTGAGTACAAGGATTTTTCCAAAACTTGAATAATGTACAAAGACATATACACTTTTCAAATTTGTTCATGTTTTTTTGTGAAGAAAGAAAGTATCAGATTGATTACTTTGTCCTACAAAATAATTCAGATATTTCTGAACTACTTAGCACTACTTAATGCTCACATTCTTGCATAAGACACAGAAAATGATGGTTTCAAGAATGGCATCTTGAAAGAAAAACACAATTCTTGAATGGAAGACAAAATCTTATGTTATAGGATCCTAAAGTCTGAAGGTGAGTAGGGCCTCAAAATCCCCTCACATCATAAATGACCAGTCACATACTGAGTT
This sequence comes from Sitta europaea, assembly GCA_013400255.1. Lineage (NCBI taxonomy): Eukaryota > Metazoa > Chordata > Aves > Passeriformes > Sittidae > Sitta > Sitta europaea. The sequence goes on along the minus strand of VXBS01003554.1, from coordinate 164,393 downwards.
AGAACTCAAAAAAACCCCAATCCAGAATCATTGCCCAGTCACATACTGCATTAGGAATACAGAGGTGATATAAGGTTTCTGAAGCTTAATAAGATTTATTTTCAGAAATCTGGTTTCAAGAGAGCATATGTTAAAGCTTAGGTTATAATCACTGCTTGAGTTTATTGTGAACCTCTAGGAATGTCATCTTTCCAAGGTATAAACAAGGACAGAGAGTGGTTTTAATTACCAAAAGAGTGCAGGAATAATATTAGTACCCTCAGGGTATAAATAAGGCTTAATTATTCATAGGACAGCCTTGTTCATTTACTCTAAAAAAAAAAAAAAAAGTGATTAAAAAATCTGGAACTGAGAAGGGACTTTCTTTGATTTCTTCTCAAAGTTAGTGCTCACAGATTTTTCCCCAACTTGGCATTAAGGAGTCAGCATGTCTCACAGAATAAAGACAGAAAAAGGCATTTGGTAAGCTTCAGGCAATTTTAATTTCACTACAATTAAATAAGATAAAAAATAAATGATGTCTGTCTACTGTAAAGTTCCTTCATGTCCAAATTCTAACATGAGTCGTGAGTTAGTGATGTCAGGTTTTGTCTTGTTTCCAATCTGAGATTCATTCTAGATGAAAAACAAAGTGTAGACAGCAAAATAATGTCAGGATCATCCTAGTCACCAGGTAACATGGCTTGAAAAAATTTACATAATCTCAGATTTTTTCTTTTAATCTTCTTAAAATTGATTGGAAGGGAACCACAAAAATTATTGAGTCCAACTCCTGGCCCTGCACAGCACCATCCCCCAAGAATTACAGTGGTTTTGAGAGAGTTAAAGACTTCTGGCACTCTGTCAGGATTGGTGCTGTGACCACCGCCCTGAGGAGCTGTGCCAGTGCCCAAACACCCTCTGAGTGAAATCTCTTTTCTTCTATCCAACCTAAACCTCCCCTGACACAGGTTCTTCCCTCAGGTCCTGCCACTGGCACCACAGAGCAGAGATCAGTGCCTGCCCCTCCTCTTCCTCTTCTGAGGAGGTTGCACATTACAGTCAGATCTCTCTCCAGTCTCTTTTCCAGGCTGAACAAACCAAAGGTCCTCAGCCACTCCTCAAAGTGGAATTATGCAGCTTCCCCTCGAAACTCTTCATGCTTCTCATGGACATTCTCTAATCTCTTCATATCTTTCTTACACTGTGTCCAAAACTCCCCCAGTACTCCAGGTGAGGCTGCCCCAGCCCAGGGCAGGACAATCCTCTCCCTTTCCTGGCTGCTGATGCTGTGCCTGCTGTCCCCAGGACAGGGATGTCCCTGCTGGCTGCCAGGGCACTGCTGGCTCTGTTCAGCTTGCAGGGACCAGGACACCCAGGCTCTTTCCACAGCACTGCTCTCCAGCCTCTCATTCCCCAGTCTGCCCACACATCCAGGGTTGCCCCATCCCAGGTGCAGAATCCAGCTCTAGCCCTTGTTGAACATCTTAGAGTTGGTGATTCCCCATCCCTTTGATTTGTTGTGGTCTTCCTCTCCCACCTCCCAGGGAGTCGATAGTTCCTCCCACTTTGATGTGATCTGTGAACTCAGTATCCCTTCCAGTTCTGCATCCGAGTAATTTTTGAAGACACTGAAGAGCACAGGGCCTAATTTTAGGCTCATTGAAATGTGAAGAATATAACATGTGGTGGGTAGGATCTAAAAGCGTTGAAATGACTGTAAGACAAAAAGGTTTCCTAAATAAATGCAATGAAACCCAAAATTAGTTAAATAAATGTGAAAATAATGTGACCATCAATAAATACTTATTGATCTATTTAAGTCAGTGCTTTGAGGAAAGAATTGAAATAAAATTAATTTAATTATATTTAGAATTTTTAAAATTCTAATTTAACTTCAATTAGATCAAAAAGTATTGAAATACTATTTTCTATATTAAATTAATAGGGGGGTTTTGTATTATTCCATTAGGAAAAAAGTTGAGATGAAAAGCATTTGTTCCGTATGAAGAGTCTCTGAATGTTTGTAAACAATATGGTAAGGGATCAGTTTTACTTTCTCAACATCTTTAGAATTTCAGGCCACAAAGGAATAGCAGAAATAGTTTTGACATGAAAACAAAAAATTCTACCTTTGTCCCATAATTTTCAAAATTTTTTGGTGCTATTACCAGAGGAGAGTTTGGGCATGAGGCAATAGTTAGAATAAATAAATCTAATTTTATTAGAATTACCAGTCTGTGACTTAATAGATGGAAATTCTTTTAAATATTTTTAGAATTAACTCTGATAAGAAAATGCTCATTATAACATTTCCTTTTCTGATTTATTTTCTCTAAGAATTCTAAATTTAAATAATCCAAAGTTTTGAAGTATTTGTACTTGCTAAAATAAAACATTATGTTTGAACTAAATATCTAAAAGATGAAAGGCAGAGCTGGACAGAAATTAATGCAGGGTTTCCCCTCCCACCCAATGAACCCATTACTGAGGAAATTCTAATGATTCATTCCTACACGTTTTGTAAGCAGATTTTTTCTTTAAGAAAGGTAACCTACTGTTAGAACAAAACATCTTTAAATCTTGGAGCTAGTGGGATTTATATCTCTGACAATTTATTGTTCCTAACAGCTTCTATACCCAGTGAACTAGAATCAGATGTGCTTTTCGATTGAAAGAGAAATTTTCTAATAGCCTTCCTTTAAAAACCTGACAAAAATCCACCTAATAAAATTGCTCGATAGATATACAAATATAGATAGATATATGCATATATTTTATGCATATTTAAATAATGATTTCACAAACTGGTAGGAATTCATAAGGTTAGAACATTAATGTGCTAATAGGGTTGTGTGAAACAAGATTGAACAATAGCTCTAAGCAATTCCATTTTCCCATTGTTTATGAGAACATTCCTTTCCACCCCCTCTCATTATTTGCTAAGAGAAACAAAAATGCAAAAATCTGACGTTTCCTGAAAAGGGCTTGAATGGGCTTTTCTGAAAAACAATTCTAGGGTTCTGCTCACCCACTTAAGCCTTAGGAAATGATTTGTGCCTCATTAGTGTATGAGATGAAACATTTCTCATCACTTTCGGTGCTGGATTTTCATCCATTCCTGCAAATATTATGTCTATTTTGTGTGTCCTCACCTATGAACTCACTCAATATTTTACTGCTTTGCGTATGTATACACACTTTCTGGGGAAAAAAGGTCAAATATTATGATGATGATGATGATGATGATGATGATGATGATGATGATTAAAAGTTAATGCTCTCACCATGTTTTGATTCTCCAGAAAGAATTAATGAATGTTTTTGTACTTAAAACTTGTGATGTACTTAAAAATGCTGAAATATTTCTGTGGAACACTGATTAAATAAGAGACAAGAAATAAAAATGCTTATTTTGATGATGTAGCTGTACTTTAAAATACTTTGAATTTCTCCTACTTGTGTTTTCTTTCTCATTATCATGAATTTTCATATAAGTGATCAGAGGTTAAGATACATGCATTGATCAGTTGCTCACTGTCTGGGTCTGGAGTAAGGGGAAACTCTTCAAAAATTTAAATAATATTAAAACCAGAACTATAAAAAAAGAAAGCAAAAATAGCCTCAGGACACCTATAGTAGTCTATAGAGTATTAAGTAGTCTTTAGAGTATTAAGAATACTCTTTATTATTGTACAAGTTCAAAACTACCCAACTGTTCTTTAGAATGATGAACAGAGTAATGTTAGTAGTAGTAGTAGTAGTAGCAAAATGCTCATTTTTTTGAAATAATTCTGTATTTTTTTACAACAGTATCTGATTTTGAGTCATCTGTCAATAATCTATTAACATTGCTTTAAAAAGATAAGCAACACTTGTTTTGAATTATACTTTAAGCTAAGAAATAATAATAGGAAAAAGAACAATAAGAAAAGGAAAAAAAGGGAAAAAAAGATTAAATAACCTTTCTGTTTTCTGAGAGAATTTCTGTAACTGTAAAATCCAAGAAAACTTATTATATTTTTCCCATTGTTCTTTTTTATGTTAAGAGCATTCTCAAATTAAGATTGGGTAACTGCACTTCTCAAACTATGCACTGGCATGTCGATTAGCAGCACCAAGATCCATTGCCTTTATGCAGTACTATTTTTTGGGCACTGCTTTATATTTTTTAATTCCAAAACTGTTATTAATGAGGCTGTTGTTGTTACTTATCCACACGAGTTGCCAGGGGCAAATCCCTCTCACTCAGCCTAAAGGACCAACCTTGAGTGACATCCCACTCAAGGGAGTAATCCTCACACACACACCTAGAATGGATGTTTTAGAAATTAAAAGTGGTGCTTGGCTTTTATAGTATAAAATGATTCACAGTCAGATGTCTCCAGGCCAGCAGCATCAGATCAGCAGCTCTAGGAAACTTATCAGTGCTATGACTTCTTGGTCACTTTATCAGTAAGTTTGTCTGACACATCCTCACCAATGCCAGTTTCTGTCAGGAAACACTATTCTCCATATCCTCAGAAAGTTTAATTTGTGGACTGATGAATCAGGCTAATCAGAGCATTCTTCAAAAGCAAAAGCAGCATGAGGCCCCTTCCCCACCCACCACTGACAGCTTTGCAGTGAGGGTTTACAGGAGTTTTGTCACTGTGTGTTGTGTTTGAGATCATCTATCTATCTATCTATCTATCTATCTATCTATCTATCTATCTATCTATCTATCTATCTATCTATCTATCTATCTATCTATCTATCTATCTATCTATTCATCTATCTATCTATCTATCTATTCATCTATCTATTCATCTATCTATCTAATCTATCTATCTGTCTATCTATCTATCTAATCTATCTTTCTATCTAATCTATCTATCAATCTATCATCTATATATTATCTATCTAATCTATCTATCTATCTATCTATCTATCTATCTATCTATCTATCTATCTATCTATCTCTCAATGTATCTCAAGTAGTCAAATTCTTGTTTGTGTAGTAAATGATGTCTTTTTTCGAGGTCAGGGGTACCTGTGGCATGGCCTTTCAGAGTCAGAGTGCCCTGTTCTCCTGAAGGCAGTGCAGAGGCACAGCGAGGCAGTGCTCATGGTATCTTGTTCAAGTGTCAGTGAGCCCTCTGAGGATCACTGTTATATTCAAGCTGCATTAAGCTCTGTGAAAATTTCATGGTGGGGGGCAAAGCAGAGTCTTAAGGGTCTGTACTTTGTTTCTTGATGGTACTCTTTGTAATTCCTCATGAAGAAACATGGAAAATGCACACAATTTCACTTCAAGGAAAGAGAACTGATTAATACCATTCACCAATTTTTTGAAGATTTTTAATGAATGTTAAAATTAGTTGTTCTGTCATTGCTGCCAAAAGCTTGTGCGTACATCTTATTTTGGTAGAGGGAAATGAAGCTGCATTTAAGATGAAAAATACACTAAGACAGATGTGTCCATGAAACTTTTTAATAGATTTATCATTGACAAATTTGTTCACTTTGCCTGCTTCCAAGTTTTCTGCATCTTGATAACCCCCCTTGTGATTTCTTCACACCTGCTCTAAAGAATACAGAGTATTACCCCCAGTGATTGAGATATGATTGATGAAATTTTATGTATGGCACTGTGTTGCTGAAGGAGATGTATGAAACAAGTATCCTCCTGCTGGAAGACATACACAATGCCATCCCAAACATGTTGAGAAACTAATCTTCATACTCATGTATCACATTTCCCTTAAAATTATAACCAGTGTACTAAAAAACTTTACAATTTATACGTTCTACTATTAAAAAAAAACAAAACCAAACCACTGTACAGGACCTTTTCAATAATTCACAATGCAGTTCTCTGTGTACATTTATGTACAAATTATCTTTCTACAATTTCATTGCTTTACATTATTCTCAGTACAGCTCTTAATCAGATTAAGATGCTGCATTTCTGAGTCTTTTCGAAGTCTGTTTCCACCTCTATATTGACTGGCTCCATTTTTTTAAGTGTGGTAAATTCCACCAGGGTACACAACATGATCTCTTCCAAACCATTGATTTACAAAGTGAACAACATCAGCCCTAGTTTTAATGCTTATAATACAATCAGTCATATTCTGTCACAAACTGTTTGATTTTCTGTGTCTAATAACCATCTAGTTTTCTAACTCTTTCAAGATTTTCAGCCCTTTTAGCATGTCATCTGCTTTTGTCCACCTGTCCTGTTTTGTTTCTGAGGCAAACATCTGGCGGGGGTATTTCACAGAAAGACGTGGTGGGGAGAGAGAGGGAAAGAGTAATAGGAGACATCTAGGATTAGCAAGAACCAAAACTGTTAATGGCCTTTAAAGACCATTGAAAATAAATGTGGTGAAGGACAAGGAAAATGTAGAGGCTTCATGGATCTTAGATTCATTCTGTTTTACTCCACTCAATAAATTCATATTGACTTCTATATTTTTTAAAATAATAAAAGGTTAGAAAAATTCCAAAAGGGAGGTTGAAGATTAAGAATATGACAATGTCTGTCATAAATAAGAGATGACTGTTTGGAAATAGCAATATAAAGCAAGAAAATAAATATTAAGCCACAAGTCAACTCCTTCTCAGGTGATCTTTTCCCTGCTGATTCTATAAGAACATGCTTGTGTCTCAGCTGCTGCACATGAATGATATTTAAGGCTGTGTGAAGACATCACTTAAAACCTTTCCATCTTTAATAACATGTAATAGAAAGTGTAGTATTTTTATGTCATGGAAAAGTTTTAGATAGATAGTAAGATTTATATGAGTATAACCTCAGTTCTTTAATTGTAAATAGTTTTCTCATACATTATTCACTACCTTAAACAATGTTTAGAATGTCAGGAATCTTATAGTTATCTCCCCTAAAAAATTGAATTATACTACAATTATTACAAATCTACTTTACTCTGCAAGTGGTCCACAAAGTCTCAGTTAACAATGAATTATCTGCCTTTTTCTAAAGACTCACATGCCAGGCATCTCAATAAGAAATTCATATCTTTGAAAAAATTCCAAGTGATTAGTAAGAGTGAGATTTGTCTAAGACCTCTATTTTATATAAGTGGTTAAATGATTTTATGCTATCAAATAAACATTATCGGGTTTTAAATGTCAGGTATTTAAAGTCTGAGTTTTAGGAAATTAATTTTCTAAAAGTATATTGAATCTGAGGTCTATTACTTTGAGTATAGCTTTGTAATATTGCATGAAAAAGCCATGAAAAAAAGAGAATATTTATTGCCAAGTAAAATCACCACTATTTTATCTGGCACTAAATACTGCTGATGTATTTGCAGTACCTGGGGTACATACAGGTCAATTTATAATATCTAAACTTCTTGCCTGTGTGGATTCAACTAACAGGACTGTTGTTTTAAGGTTATTTTTATTTTGTAATTGAATAGGAAATCTTGATTTTAACTGTCATTTATAAGCTAATTTTTACTAAGGACCTCTATATTTTTTGTCACTTCCCAAACTGCTTATTTGCAGTTTTATCTGTAGATGTTTGATCATGAATTTTGGCAAACCCATCATTTTCAGTGCAGGAGGGAAGAGAACTTACAAAGTCAGGTGGTTGGCAGGAAAAAAATCTAAAAATAAATGTTTCAATACTAATAGATACTCAGTTATGTGACGGTAAAACTGTGGCAGTCCCTCAGCTGAGAATTACTGGTAATTTCAGCTGTACATCTTGTAAAGCATGCCTTGAAAAGCTTGCTGTTTTCTGGGGAAATAAGATCATTAAAAATCTGTGAGTTTGATAACTGGATCATTTTTGGGGTTAAAATAAGGCTTGGGGCAAATGCAATCATAACCCACAGCATCGTTTTTGTTGAGTAATTTTTCTGCAATCACAACTTTTTTTAAAGTCCTGTCTGTGTTCAGGTAGCAACAGGTGCCAGAATATCAAGAGATACAAACAGATTTCTGATACCTTGCAACTTACACTTACAAGAGTAAGCTCGTGTAGAAAATCATAGGTATCATTTTGTAGTTTATGCTGCTCCAGTATTTCATCATTAAATGGTTCTTGAAGAGTTAAAAAGAAAACTGTGAGGAGCTCTCTTTGTTCAGCAGCCAACCAGCACAGGTAGTTGGATAGCATTTAGGTGAGAGGCCTCTGGGGATAATTCTAGCTACCAGCTAGTGCCCCTTCTTGGTTTCACACCATTCTTAGATGTCAATAGGCCAGTCCATCTCTGCTGACCCTAGAACACACCATTTATGAAAATGCATATCTTTGCACTTTTAAACTGTTCCCTGAAAGCACTTTGGATGATCTTCAGCTGTCTTAATATAAGAAGCCAGACATTCTCAATTGTCAGACATCTGTGTGCATGGAATTATCTTTTTTTGTCTACTCTGACATGCAGCCATGGCATCGTTAGGGATCTGAAATGGATTCAATTGTTTATATTTCAGTAACAGAATCATATTAAGTGTATATAATTACTTGTAGAATTTTGTAAAATCACAGGATATGTTTTGATTTCTTTGCAACTGTGTTTTAGATGTATTTGTTTGAAGGGTTTTTAATGACTGTAACTGAAGTGAACCCAGTCATCAAGAACAATAGTGATGTCAATATGTTGATAGAAACCCATTTTCCTCCCAGATATGTCCTTTGATTTTCCATTCATTTCCTGGAATGATTTCACTTGAACAAAGAGGTTGTACTACCTGTAAATGTTACCCATTATCTTCAACAGGAGCTGGATATGTGTAATGAAGCTCAAACATCTTTGGAGTGGGCATAAGATTACCTCTGACTGGCATATAGCACAGGGATAATGGCATGTACTGGCATCACTTCCTTACTCTTCTCCAGCAACAGTGACAGCCTCTATAGCCATTCTCAAGCAGTGAATGGTCCCGTTGCAACCAAATGGATTTATAATTCTTTGCCATATTGACATTGCTTTCATACTATTGTAGAGTTGTTCTCATTAGAATTGATATTCTTTCTGTCTTCCATACAGTGTAAGTATTCACAGTGACTGCCCATATCTTGCTTGAATAACTCTGCCAATTTTTTCCTGTGAAATTCAGCTAAATTTATTAAGGTCTTCAACATGATGGCCATTAGCATCAAGCTTCCTCATTTTCACTTTTTTTAATGTGGTCTCACATGAGCGTTTAACAACTCTGACTCTAATCACTGTTTTCAGTACATATTCTTTAGCTGTTGGCTATTAACAGCACCTTGTACCTAGTTTATTGAAACTGGCTGGCCAGCCTAGCCTGTAGATCACATGGTGTTTAGTGTACTGCATTGAGATAACTGCAGGTTGGAATGTTCTGTGGAATATCTTTACAAAGATTTATATTGTTGCTAGTGTACTTTTGGTATATAAATAGACGTAGCATGGCTGCAGCAGCTGTTGGAAAGTCAGTTTTCCCTTGTTCTACAAGTAATGGATGTTCCACTAATCAAAATTGTCTGCTAAGTTCATCAAATAGGAAAAAAAAAAAAAAAAAAAAAAAAAAATGTCCATGGCTTTAAAAATCCATTAACCACACACAAGTACTTCACCAGTTGTGCACATACAGTACCATACACTTATTAAAATTTTTTGTTCCTTGTTATGGGCTGAATCTTCTAATGATTCCTTCTTTAATTCCTAGAATAGAAGTTAGTGTTGTGTATGGCTCAACACTAGCCCTAAATTTTGCTTGATAGTGGGACCTCTGATGAAAATGATATCTGAACACAGGGACACAAAAAGTATTGTAGTACATCTGGACTAGTGGCATGTTTGAGAGAAAATCTGTTCTGCTTTTTTGAAAACTCATTTGATGTTTTTAGCAACTGCAGATTATATTTTGGGAAAGTGATTTGAGAAACCTATGAGGGAATAATTATATCTGAAGTCTTAAAACAAAATTATCATGGCAGCAGTTGCACCAATAGAAATCTGAAAGCTATGCTCAGCTACGGACTTTTAAATTTAGAAGGCAAGAAACCTCTAGGTTGCATTCATTCTGATACCTACTTTATACTATGACTGAAAAAGAAACACACATTTCCACAGCTGTTACAATTTGTTCCTTCCACAAAAGGAAGAGGGAGAATCTCTCTTAAAATCTTGTTACTTCCATGGAAGGTGCAAAGACTGTGAAATACCTGTGTTCCACCTATATGAAAGGCATTTTTTAAGTCATTCTTTTTGAAGATTATTTCTGCTTCAGGGCGTTTCACAATCAGGATACTATGATACATTTTTCTTTTTTTCTTTTTTATTACATAATCACTGCATAGTGGGATTACTGTGATTTAACTGTCTTCAAGAGCAGTTCTCCTCATCTCACAGTGGCTGGGGCGCAGGGCAAGCTGGGGTCAGCCAGGACAATCCCATCGCTGGAGAGCAGGTGTCTTCAGGGTGCTGGGGACCAGCTAGGGCGCAGAGGTGACAGCGTTGCCATCCAGACACTGCCCACGGAAACGCAGGGGAGCGTTTGCAGACAGTGTGTGATCTGCCCCATCACATTTTTTTGATTCAGGAAGGATGTGGCTCCTCATATGATTTAGGTAAACAGGTTACTTCTGTACCCATGCCGCTGGTTGCCTGGTCCTCCAGCTGTCCACACTGGTGGTTGGCTGGATGAGCCTGCTCCTTGCTGACTGCCTGCCAACCTGCCCCGGGCACGGGGAGCCTGTGGGACCAGGGTCTGGCAGCTGTGGAGAGCTGTGCGTCACAGCTCTTCCTCCTGTTCCCTGTGGCTGCAATTATGTCTCTTGCATCTGTGCCTGGAGTGTGTAGGAGATGGTGGTTTTCCCTGGGTGCATATGCTGTGGCATACTTCTGCCCAGCCACAGGCATGAAAAAGTTCCTCTGTGTCACCACCATCTTTTTACACAGAAAAGGGAGACAAAGCCATTGTGTTTGGTATATTTTACTATGCTATAAATAATTCTTTATTCATTTATGCATTCATAATTTCCTTTACCTTAGAATCTCTACCCTTTTCCGACTTAATGGAATATTTTATAAATTTGAATTGTCATTTTTCAGTGTAGTTCAAATAAATACTACTGTTGTCCCTAATTGGCAGAGGGCAGTAGTGCACCTGGTAACTAGGACAGACATGTTTACCTAAATTACCTCTGCCTATATTAGGGGATTATATTCCAAGGTGCCTTACTGACACCAGAGAAAGAGAGAAGAAAAGGGCTTTTAAATAGGCTTACACAAATAAAAGCTGTGGAACGCATGCGTTATCTTTCCTCTTAAGTCAAACTGATAGTGGTTTTAATGTTTAGGTAGCTTACTGCATCTCCAGTTGTATAAACTGCTGTTTAATTTTAATTCTCTTGTTATACTCACCTGCAGAGAAGCTTATCTTAATCTCACTTCATATTGTGTCAAGGATACAAACACCACTTAATGTTTTTCTTCCACAGGAATGCTGGTCACGTGCATAGATGAGACTTATTTGTGTTGTAGTCAGTGCCCACTGCAATCAAGGCTCCCATATTTTCTGCAGCAATACAACTAACTTGAATTCTTTATTAAGAGTCCTGAAGTCCTGAAGTCTGTAACACTTCTGTACTGCAGACTGGAGTTCCTTGTAGCCACCAAAAAAAAAAAAAAAAAAAAAAAAAAAAAAAAAAAAAAAAAAAAAGGAAGAGAGAAAGGTTTTGAAAATGGTGGCTGTGTCCTTGAGGTGTTTAATTCAATTACATCATGTGTTGCCCCTAGCTTTATATTTCCATTGAATTACATATTGATTATCTAAAGTAGCAGAATAGTTTTCTGTGGGAAATTTGAAGGTTAGATAGATATGGAACAAAAAGAAGAGAGCTTTACTTGGGTATGTTTCAAGGATTGCTTGGGAATGATTTATTTCTTGTGAAAGCAGATAGCACTGAAATAATTATCAAGCCTGGTATTTCAAAATTACCAAATTGCTGACAGGAAAGAGACAGTTAATTTCTGTAGCAGAGCATCTACAGATTCATTAACCACAATCTGCCTACCACTTGGTGTGCTTTTGCATTATGACTTTTTACAAACCCCTCTTTGTAGTGGCAAAATGCTAACATTGCTTGGTACCTAGAAAATTTGAAACTATACTGATGTCAACCTGGCACAGCGCACAAGGGAAACTTCTGCAATGGAAATATCTGTTGATCTACACAAATTCAAACACAAAGTATTAAGGTATCAGCAAATCAACCCAATCTTGATTTTAAAAACCCAAAAAACAATATGTTTTCTTTCCCTATGACTTCTCTTTACCGTTTTGGTTTTTCTTCTCCTAGCTCTTTGCCATTTTTTCATTTGTGAGTTTTGGCAATTTTCCCTGCTTTATCGAATAGGCAGTAGAATTAGTATTTTCCTGAGCAGTTTGACAACTAGATGAAGTGAAAGGAGTTACTTTAAAGCTTCTCTAGAGGAAGGTCTGACCTCATTCAGCTGCTAACCGCTACATATCTGTGCTCCAATTAAAGCTTGATGCTGAATTAGCAGTTAAAGTTGGTGTTGAACATATTTTACAGGAATTTCCATTCCATCTTGTAGTAGTATTATTTTTCCAAGTGACAAAAAATGTTGCTTGTCTGCTGGCCTATTTTTTTTCCTCTGCATTGTTCTTGTTTGTTTGTTCATTAATTTTTCTCAAAAAGGCACCAAATCAAATTTCATTTGTTTTCCTGATTGGAAGAAAAATTCTATGTGGGTTAATAAATCACATTAATTTCATTCAAATTCCAACTGGGAGAAACTATTATTAATATAGTTTCTCTTTATTAGCAATTGAATTCTTAGAAAAATTCTAACATAAATAATTTTTAAATAATATTTGCAGCACAAAATTCTTGTTTGGAATGCCCTGTATAAATGAGGCCTTGCATATATATGTGTGGTTTCACTGGAAATAGTGAACTAGCTGCATATTGGAAATTTTTGCCCTGTCTTGGCTCATATACAAAAACCTATTGAGAGGCTACTGAGTGTGCCATCTGCAGCAGATGCTCCAGAAGGACAGTCTGAGATGGGGTCCATATGTTTCTGCCAGTTTAACTATAGGCAATTGATAATAGAGGCTATCTTTTTGTCTGCATAAAAATATTTCCCTCCCTAGGACTGAATTCCCTTACTTGAGTTTGTCATGAGCTCATTATTTTACTCATTTTTGCCTTCTCTTTTCTTCCCTCCTTTTGTCCAGTTATTTTCTCTGTTCTCTGTGTTTTAGATTGTTGTGGCCTGTGCAACTTTTCCTCTAATTGCTTCTATCAGTTGCTTAGTCATGTAGGTATAAAACTTCTGAGTTGAACTTTGGTAAAAATAAATTGCTCCCCTACCCTAGAAGGGAAAATTGCAATACTAGATAATGAACATACAGTGCCTACTAAGATTTGACATTTCAGTTTTTAAAAAAACCCCTTTTTTCCTAATAGAAACAAGGCTGCTCTCACAAAAAGTCCTTTGGCAATGGTTACAGTCAAAATGCACATATTGATTAGTATTCTCTATGAAGCCCATTATCTGCTTTGAAGACCAGTTCATTAAAATGTGTCCTGCTTCCACACTGCAGAACTTGTGAAGACTATTGAGGCTGTAAAGAGTAATTCCTTAAAGGTTCCTATAGGTCTGGCCAAAAGTAGAAAACTTCTCACCACAAAGTTGAGCTTCCTGAGGTATTTCAGTGTTTGCTAAAAGTGATTTTGTTGTTGTCATTTCCATATATATCTGTCATGGGGATCTGTTCTGTAGGAAAAATAGCTTTGCTAGGAAGCAATAAGCTCATTTAATGAAAATAACATACAGACACAGACAAGCGCACACATATATGCACACACCCATACTGAAATGACTCTTCTTAATCAGTTTTCTTCCTCTTAAACAGGCACTTTTATATTCTTTGTCTGTACTTTTCACAGGATGTATGTAGATATCCTTATTTTTATTTAAAGACGACTAAACCACAGTCCTCTTTACTCTGGTAATTTAAAAATAGCATATTCCAGAAGCAAAAAATCCTGCTAGGGAAATCAACTGGCTGAAAGTTGGTCTCACAATTATAAATGTTACATTTGGAAATCAATAAGTCAAATTAAGATATACTAATTACACAGTAGTTCCGAAGTAAATTGGAAATACTGCAAGAGAGTGGTCAGGGTTTCAGATGGGATTTTGTTATCTGTGCTCATGGAGAAGCCAGTTCACCAGTGGATGAAATGGCAGCTTTGATGATAAGACCAGTAACTATCAAGAAAAGCATTCAGAACACACAGGTAAGCCCTGAATGCTTCTTTAAGCTTTTTTTATTCTGTATTTCTAAGTGAATTTTATTCTACTAATTGTTTTTAGAATAATTTGAAAAAAGTCTTGCTTCCTAGTTTTGATTGTTTCTTTCTTTTTCATAGATGGCCAGTAATGATGTCATTTGCACAGACAAAACTGATGCAGCCCAAAGTGCTGGCTTTGCAGAAAGATGGTGGAACCTGGCTGAGGACTCTCGATTACATTTTCATTTAAACAATATTTTTGAAGATTTTATATCCTTTTATTATGATTTTCCTATATTGAAAATAGACTTTGGATTAAATCAGTTCAAAATGGGAATTAGAATATTCAAATGTAATTGATAGAAGGATTGTGAAGCATCTTTACATGTCTTGATTGAAACTGCTGGGCTATGTACATGATACTGGATACCTCCTTTCCCTAAGCATTTAGGAAAGCCATAACTTGGCTGTGATTAAGAAAGTATTCTTTGTCCTACTTCCAGTCCATCTCTGACTTAATAAGAGCATGTGGCCATTGAGAATCCAGTTATCAAATTGGTTCTCAAGAGACATAAACAAGAGCTGATTATGTGGATGTAAACTACCAAAACTTGAAACACTAGATTCAAATTCTGAATAATACTGTTCAAAATATATATACAACTGCATGGTAGTATCTGTATGGAGATTTTAATTTTTACTATTTTCAGACTCTTATCCTTACTTAATATATAATAATGTCATAATTGCAATGTATTCCTTTATGATTTTAATACTGATTCATTTATGTCCCTCACAGCTTTTTAATCTAAGTATTCTGTCTGCTGTGATCTGCATTTGGGGCTTGAGCAATTATTAAAATAGATGCCCTATGCCATCCTGGTTTCCTTGTAGAAAATGTATATAATGCATATGTAATTTTACAATAATATTTCTTGTTTTCAAGAGAAAAAAATCTACCAGAATACTGGAGATATATGCAACAAAAATGCTTTATTTAGGTAAGAGTCACATCATCATTCTGGTATTGAATGATGTGAAATATGCCTCTACGTTTTTGTACCCTGAAAAATATTTGTTTTCTTAGGACTTTTAGTAAGAAACAAATATACAAACAGAAAGATGTGTTTTACTTAACAAATATTGAATGAAGAGTGGTAGAGAAAACACTTGGAAATGTTGTGGCACATATGATAAAAAAGATCCAATGAATCTCTGGTTTCTCACATTTTTTATTGCTTTATAAAAGACAAAATCTTAAAATATGATTCAATATTTTCGGTTTGATTACATACTGACCTGGAAAATCTTACATGATCTATATGGACTCAAAACACCAACAGCAAAAACCTGTTCCTTCTGTTCTGAAGTTATGCAGTCATGTATCACATTAAAAACAGCATCAAGCTATTCTACTCCAGTTACTCTCTGCAAGTGATAAAAATCAAATATGTAAGCTAATTGTGTTTACAGCTGTGGTGGTTTGAATCAGAAGTGAGTTGTTTTTTTTTCCGATTCGGTGGTCAAACCAATGGGTGCTCAGGTTTGAATATTGGCACCTGGTGTGGCCACTGAGGACAGGGATCCACCTCTGAGCACACAGGGGTTAAAGCAGAGGCTCCCAGGAGAACTGAACACAGGGGTTAAAGCAGAGGCTCCCAGGAGAACTGAACACAGGGGTTAAAGCAGAGGCTCCCAGGAGAACTGAACACAGGGGTTAAAGCAGAGGCTCCCAGGAGAANGTCCCGAAATTGGAGACTGTCAATTTTTGGAACTGACCAAAGCATCTTTAAAGAAGAAACCCTAGAAACAGTTCTGGTCCATGCACAGTGGTGGGAGCACTGAACATAGATGGCGAGGTCACGTTATGGTGCAAGGAGGACTCCTATATCTCCTTAAAGAACTGAGTGCTGATTATCAGAAGGGTGGTAATGGATTGAAGATGAATTATGTAAAAGATGGTAACATGAATGGGAATTCAAGTTTTGTTTTACTGTGTTGTGTTGAGATCTTGGGTGGGGGGAGGAGGAGTGTTTTTTAAGGTTTTCATTCCCTTCTGTGTGTGTTTTCCCTACATATTGTATGTAATAAAGTTTTTCTCCTTTTTTTGTTCTGAAGTTAGAACCTGCTTTGTTCTGTTTTTGGTCACATCTCACAACAGACACCAGGGATAGTATATTTTCATGGAGGCACTGGCTTTGTGCCAGCGTCAAACCATGACAACAGCTATATTTGATTTCAGTTCCTCTGCATTTCTGAGTAATTTTGTTGCAAGACCATACAGGTCATTTTTAGAAAGTAAAAGTTTCTTTTCCTTATTTCAATAATTAAAAATGTTCTTTACACACATGTCTGTTCAATAAATAAGTTTGTTTTCCTCTGTAATCTGTCTTATTGTATGAAAATGTGTGTTCTCTGTCACAGAATGGGATTGGAACTGTATGTAACAAAGGGTTACAAAGGATCCAACCTCCTTTTGCTCTGCAGAATGGTTTGGAAGGACAAACTGGTGGTTTTTTTCATAGGAAGCTCAAGATAAAATTATTCTGCTACAACCATTTTAAACCCAGCAGTTCACAAACTAGGGGAAGGAGTCCGTGGCTACTCAGAGGTCAGCTGATGCTACATAATTTCTCAGCAGGAGGGAAAACGATCATAACCACAAAGAAGAGAGAAGCTTTGCAACAGAAGCTGCTGCAGAGCTCCTGATGTCCAGGGACTGCCTCGTCACACCTTTCTCATCACTGCTCCTTGCCTCACCCCTCTGGGAGCTGCAGTCAGTGCCCCATGTACACTCCCACTGATAGCAGCTTGGGAATGAAAGAATTTGTATTTCTCATCAAAAGATTCCTGGTGGTAGGAACTATGCAAGAGAAAGCCAGGGTGAATATCCATGTTGTCTGTTATTGGGAAAGGAAGTGTTAACCAGTCAGAAAATGAAAGAGTCAGAAATGAAAGCAAAAGTACTGATTTCACTATATGGGGAAGACAAATAATGACATATTGATGCTATTTTTTATTCCCATAATCTTTTTTATCTTTGTTCTCGGATTATTTTTTTAATTCTTTTTATCCATGTTTTAAACAAGCAACTATTACTTCTTTATGAGCATATTTTAATGCTTTCAACTCTAAAATTTTCCCTAATCGTGAAAAGTTTCATAAAAGCCCTACCTCTTAAAAGGGCAGACACCTCAAAAAAGACAAATTTTGAAAATTTATGTTGAACATTGCATACAATTTTTACTGAAAGTCCCCTGACATGACTTGATTCCATTTTCAAAAATATATTCAGGAATTAATGCATTCCAGTTAATAACATTATTGACCTTTATATTCCAAACCCTTGGAGGAAAAACAAAAGAACAGAAGCTAAATACAAAGATAACATATGTAAAAAAAAAGACTATACTTCCTATATATGGGATTTATGAAACAAATATATGAAATTTAAGGTAAGAAAAGTATCCAACTCAGTGACAATACGTAGTGTACTGTAAATGTCCTCTACAATACAAAACCTGCCATCTATTTATGTTTATTTTATAGTTGTTTATTCTTGGAGATATCCACAGTTCAACTGGATGAAGTCCAGAACATAATGCTCCAACTTTGGAGGTAACTCCAGATTTTGCAGAGAATTGAACCTACACAGATGACCTACACAGCATACTTAAAGTATAAATCTTTTTATCACTCCAGCTAATTAGGCTGTTTGTAGTTTGATAATAGATGAGGGAGTTCAGGTGAAGGTGTACACAGGCCTGAAATTTGTATGTTCTTTTAAAAAAAACCATCATTAACAATTCAGCAGGACCTCTTAGGAATCAAAACGGACTTTTTCAGTTTATTCTGTGAATTTCAGTTTGTTCTGTGAATTTCAGTTCAGTGTATTCTGTGAATGTAAGAGAAGTGTAAGTGAATATATCAACAACACTGGAAACATCTAAAGATAGGCAAAATTATTTTTTCTTCATCATCCCTATCAACTTCCTTGAAAAACAAGTAAACAAAGAAAGAAACAAGAAAAACCTCCACATCATCTGAAAAGGTAAAAAATATTTCCTAAAATAGTCTTTAAATAATCTAAGCTATAAAGCTCCAAATTGTGCAAATAGACTTTTCCAAATAAAACAACAACAAAAATAAAGAACCCTGTTAGTTTTACTGTGTCAGATTGTTTTCCCTAACTTCTTATAGCTGTAGGAGACAAAATTTTTCAAATTTTTTGCAGTTTTGGGGATTTTGTTCATCATTAATATTTGGAGTATTTCATTAAAATATCAGTCTTCACAGACAGCAACCTTATTAAAAGTCCTTTTGGCCAGTATCTCCTGGACAGGCTCTACCATCTGCATTATTGTATATCTGGATCCCATTCTCAGTATAATTTGTTGGAGGGAAGAATAAAAAAAGTCTACAACAGAACCTCAGAGACAATTTCACACATCTGTTCCTGCAGGTGATCTTTCATTCTTTTTCATTTATAATTAATGAAAAATAATGGTGCTGACACAAGTTAATTACTATGAAAAATTACAGTTTATGCTATTCATTATTTTAATGGCAAATTACTTGAGCTTTTCAAACACTGTGCCTAAGCAATTAGAAGTGTTCATAAGGAGTTCACCTGTGATTTTTTTTGTATGAGTTTGCACTCTGTGTAGTGAAAGGAACACACGTTTTTCATTAACTACTGAGGTAACACAAGAGATATTAATCACTACTCTTGTATCTGAGGGATGAAAATTTAGAACAAACTGAGCATATGTTGGTGTATCAGAGGTCAATCAACAATACACAAAAATATTCATTATAGGTTAAATTTTCTGAACATAACTAGAAGAAATGTTATTAAACCATTTCATTTGAAGAAGATTTAATGCAAGTATTTGAAAATATTGTCAAATCTTCACCAAAAAATTAAATTACGTCTTTAAAAAAATAGAATTAATATTCTCCTAATTAACACATTATAATTAGAATAATGTTTCTACTATATCTTGCTCTTTTTATAAACATACAAATTAAAAATATATATGTGATATTTTTCGTATAGATAATGCGTATTTGAGACATATTAAACTAGTCTAATGTATGCAGGAAAATAACTAAAAAAAATGACTCACCCAGTATCTGAGAACAAGTTGTTTTGCATTTCATTTTAAAAGTTGAATTGAAGAGAAATAGTTTTGTTTTTACTGCACATCACTGGTATACTTTGAATAACATGTGGATTAACACAAAAGCCAGCTCAAGAAATGCTGTTAAACCTGTTTATCTGTCATTTAATTAGCTTTTAGACAGATTAAATCCTACTTCATTATTCATCAATCTACTGCTACATTAACCTTATAGAAATCCTATCAGTTTCAGGGCAAGGATTATCGTGAATCACAGAACACAAACTATAAAACAGCATTTCCATATACATTAAATATCTGATCCCCAAAACAAAACCAGAATGCCAGGATAAGATTTTGCAACATAATAGAAATCACAGGAAGCATAAAAAGTAGTACATGGAATTAAAAAAGAACCTAGAATTCCATAATTTAAAAATACTGTAGACATTAACTACTATTAATTAACTATTATTAATTACTATGATTTTCATAAATATTTTGCTCCTGACTGAAGTGCATCACTTGAGTATATCAATCTGGTATACAGGGAATTAGGAAAAGACAGAAATTTCTAGCAGATCAAAAACAGAGGAGGAAATAACCTGTCAGGAATTTATCTTTTACACATTTGTTAAATTATAATTCTTTTGGAATATAAAAAATAAATGAACTGAAAACTTTTTCACCATATACGTAATATGTCTTATATTTGTATTCAGAAGCTAGGATTTATTTTTATTATTTTATTTATTTATGCATTACTCGGTAAGGGCCCAGGTGCCTATTAGATCACCAGCAAACTAAAAATGTAGCCGAGCTCCTGTTTTAAATTTGTGGCATTGCTGCTAGAGCAAATGTCTGCAAACTACAAACAGGCTGTGCCTTTGTAATTCAGACAGACACTCACTGGGGACTGTTCCAATACCACTGAACTAATTTTCATTTAAAGTTAATAAATACATGAACTCAGGATCTTCAGATCTTGGAGTCTATTATCTAGACATTAACTACCTGTCCCTCCATGTCTCCGTTGCTTGCTTACATTTCATGTAATAGATTAAATTCAGCAGGGATACTTACCACCCCCACCCAAATAAAGGAGAAAAGTATTCATTTAGAACCTCTGTCTTCTGAGCTTGATTGATACCCTATCAGCATATAATTTAAAAAACGCTTGACAATCAAGATTATGGGTCATCACATAAATAAATAGCATCTTTTCTTTTACTCTCCTTGACGTAACTAAGTTTGTGAGGCCTGTGACCTGTAGAAGATGGGAGGATCCATTACCTTTTATGTTGCTGTGATTTTTTTAATCAATATTGTTAATGAGTATTTTAAACCTCTAAACATGGGAGTAACAAAACAAGGACAAAGAATAACATTTTTTTAGATGTTTGATAGCATGAAAAACTTGCACAAGTGGTTTCAAACTGTATTTATAAAGTAGGACCCGTGGAATATTACAAAGCCCAATTCCTAGTTCACATGTAATATCTTCTAGTGGGCCAAATTTTAAAAAGTGACTTCTAATAATTTGAGAGTATCTTTTGAGGCAATTTATAATCTCAT
>VXBS01003554.1:122104-140947 GCA_013400255.1 Sitta europaea | reverse complement strand
CTGTAAAATCTTGTTGACTCCTTATCAGTGGTAAAACTTTTTTACGTTTCTGTTGTATTTTCTACTTGTCTGTGTATGTGTGTTTGTTATTGTTTGGACTTTGTGGTTTTGCTGTTTTGCTGTTGTTTTTTTTCAAACACTGTAAAAATCTTGTTCTCTGCTGAAAACACTTGCCATTGGCACAAACCCTGCTGTGCTGTCTAGTGTTATCTCCCCAGAAAATAGAAGTCAGGCAAATTTGTTTTCAATTTCTAGGACTGAGGCCAACATATTTTCTAGAACAAGTCACAATTTTCAGAAGGAAATAAAATTTTTAGGTTACCAAGCTGTAAAAAAGTTCCTTGGTGGACATGGAGAGTTAGCAGAATGTCAGACAGTCCTTAAGTGTAGTTTACCATTGTGTAATGAACTACTGCAGATATTCCCATAGTCACAAACATGGAGCAGGTTCATGGCATCAGTGATCTCATCTGTTGCATTGAAACTTGCCTAACTACAGTGTAATTTTTTATGAAGTTTAATATCAAGTACCTAATGCATAAGAAAGACAGTGTAGAATACCAAAAACTGAATTAATAATGAATAATATTTTGCATTTAGTGACAAACTTAAATAATTCTTGCCACTACTCAGCCAAACCATGTCACTTTTATTTTACACATCAAACACAAAGAATTGTTCTTACACTGGTTGAGATCTTTTCTTAGCAATTTGTTGGAAAGCAATTTCAAAATGCGAATTGAAAAATACCAAAGCACTTTGTACATAACAAATCAATTGTTTTTTTGAGTATTTGTTTGTAAGTGCTGTTTTGAAAGTTTGTTTTCCATATGGTTAGGAACTTGAACGTAGTAGATCTTCAACAGTGGCAAGATAAGTCATGAAGCAACATTGACAGCTGTTTCATTAATTTACTATAGCCTAGACTTAAAAAAACCCCATGCATTTATATTTATAGAAGTATATTTATTTAGTTTAATAAACAATCATAGATACAGAAAAAAAGTGTATCTTAAATCTCACTCTTGCACAACTTCTATTTGTGTCAATGATATGAAAAATAATAATAATTAAGTCTTGGGTTTAGATTCCACAGCCTGCACAAACTATCCAATCAGGGATAAAATACCTATGAATATTCATTTTTTACTATTTTAATATTCCTATGGTCATAAGTCAAATCCTCTCTCCCCCCTATCCCCCAGCAAAACCAACCAGGCAAAACCAAAATAGAAGTAAAATTTGAGATTAACAGCTTCCTGAAAATTTTGTTATTTATTTCTTAGTTGGGCAAATATGCTAAAAGTTAATCATCTCCACTGAGAAAAGACAGGGAAGAAGTTTTCTTTCTACTCAGTCAAATATTCAAGTGTTCAAATGTCCTGGAATGCCAAAACTGATTTGCTTTACCAACATCATCCTTCAATACACATTTTAGCTCTTTAGTATATCTTGACAGAGTCTCTACTATTTACAACAGTTAAAAAAATTTCCTCTACCTAATCTCACTAAAATACCAAATTTTGGCTTGCTTATAGCAGTATGATTGACTTTTCAAATTTTCCCTCTGTAATAGAATAATTCTCATTATTATTTTTAAATATAAAAAGTTATTTATTTTTTTGTCGTGATAATTTTACTCTTGACTCCAAAATGTCAATTGAAAGAGGATGGTTTGGTGCTCCATTAATGGGAAATACATGAGTGAGCAAGACAAAGATTTTAAAGGAAAACAGAAGCTACTGAGAAGCTGTCCACCGTACTCAATCCATGATGTCATCATTGTTCTTTTCAGGCCTTAGCCTCAGTCCTTAAGCCTTAAAGATGTTTAAAATGCAGAGTAAAGATTTAAAGGAGCTGAGTGAGCTGTTTGTTGTGACCTGTGAGTGGAGAGACTGGAAGCTACAAGCAGGAGTCAAAATAAAAACAACTCATCGTGTAGTTTGTCCTTCCCAGAGGCAGATTTCAAGGACAATTTTTGAAGGCTGAGCAGAAGGATAAAAGTCTGGAAGATTTCCTTCCTGAAGAATGTTCAAACTTAGACTGCTTTTCCATTCAGGACTGCTTCCCAAAGGACTCCATCAACCAGGCCACTGTATTGTCTAAGGTTTGCTCACCAGAAGTCAAAGGCAGCAGTTCTGCTGATCCTGGTTGTTATTTCTCTGCCCATTGGGGGTTTTATCATTTAAACTCTATGCCCAGGACAACCTCCAGTCATCATGCCACCTACAAATACTTCTCTATTTGCAAACAGCAGGCCCAGCAGGGCTTTATCTATAGATTTCCTTTCACCAACTGTTCCAGGAAATATCTCCCACACAGGAATGTTCTCTCTAGGGACCTTCTAGAGCGTTTCCTCCTGATTGTGTGTTGTATTTCCAGCAGATATCTGGTAATTTGGAGACCCTCACAAGGGCAAGAGCTGGACTTCTACCAGCTGCTTGCAGAATATTTCATCTGTCTCTTCATGCTGGCTGGATGCCTGATAACAGACACCAACCAGGAGATCTGTCGTGCTGGCTGTTCCCACTCTTATAAACACTTAACCCTGTTGTCACCACTGCCAAGTTCAAGCCAGTAAACACACTTCCTGGTATAAAGAACAACTCCCCTATCCCTTCTGAGGAATTTCTAGCCAGCTGTGGCAGCACTCTGGTTTCCTGAGTCACCCACCATGCTTCTGTGATTGCAATTATATCACAGTTTTTTCCTGTTGCACAGTGGATTTCAACTTCTGTTTGTTGCCCATGCTGCCATGCATTATTTACTGTAGGTTCACTTTAGCTGAGCTATAGATCCCACCATCTATTTGGGTGGAGAAGCCCTAATTCCTATGTGAAAATTCTGCACACTTTTCAAATTTATGTTTCTGTATTTTGGCCGTTTGAAATTTTAACTTTAGCATGTTTGATTTGTTTGGTTGGTTTTACTTTTCTTTTTTCCCATCAAAGTAAGAAATTACAATGAAGAAACAAAAATAAACCTTAGACTAGAACTTTCAATGCAAACTATGTATCTCAAAATATATATCTGGTATTAATTAAAATTAATCTGAATGAAAAAGAAGAGGTACAAAAACCTTATTGACTAACAATAAAGGCCCCAGAAGAAATTTGAATCTATTGAACCATATCGTTTTATGGAAGAGAGTCCCAAAGCAAATTTCCCATAGTGCACTAGAAAATTGTGCAATTCTGAAAATGGATGAAATTATTTCCTAACCATGCTTTAATTGGTGTTCACATGGCTGTCAGGAAACCCTTTACTCCTTCCTAGGGGGCTTCACTTGATTTCATGGCAGGAAAACCGGATGCAACTACTTTGGCATGAACCAGTTTAAAATCCACTTACAATTTTTAATTTTTATTTTTTTACCCACTAATCCCATGCAATTACTATGTGTCATGTAAGCAATGTCTTTTTCATTCGCCCTGAATCTACGTGCTAATAATTTGAGCGTCTTTTTGTGTCCCTTGTTTATTAATTTCTAATTTCTAATGCTATCTTTTCTTGTATATACAGCCAACCAACTTCACAATACACCTCTTCAGCCCTTCAGGTCTCTATTTATAATTTGAAATGAAGACAGCAGATTATCTGCCTGGTTCTTCCTTGACAGGAATAGTCAAGTACATCTGCATAAGCTAAGGGTCTGATTACAAGAAAAAAGCAAAAAGAGATTACATCTGTGTGAACTTCTGCTGATAGAAACCAGTGTTGGTGCCCTTGAAGGCTTTGAGCATCCGTGGGTAATATGAAGAAGATAAATAATCTTAAATTCTATTGAGTTCAAGCCTTTACAGTGATGGACAGAAGATAAATCTAGGTAATAAATTTTTCCTGTTCTGTTCCCTGTCCTTTTCTTACTACTTTTTTACTCTCTTATGGTCTTCTTACCAGTTTATTTTTCAATCTGTCGTGTATCCAAGCAAGTAACAGATATTCTGATACTCTTAGGTGTGTCTGCCCCTTTGTTGTGCACTCAAATTTGACCCTGTGTATTAATACAAGCACACCTGTCTTGTAGTTAGCAGCCAAAATCTGTTACTGAATTCACGTGGTCAGAAAAATTTTGGAGAAAAGCTTTTTCACTGATGTTCTGTGTATAGCTTAAAATGTTCATGTTAATGCACATTCCTGGAGAAATTGCAATATTTTTGTTCACCAGACCTTCATTTTTAAAATTGATAATGAGTATCTTTTGATCAATATGGTGTCATTTACAGTTAATAGAAATACAAAAATATTTTTATGAAAGAAAATAAATAAATGAAAAATACAATAATTTGTATTAGATGCACTAGATGTTTAGATGTATTAGATGTTTAGAGTATGGGCTCATCATAGAGAAAGAATTGCTTGTGAGAGAAACCAGAGACAGAAAAATAAATTAAAGAAAAAAAGAGTCCCAGAATGCACTCTTAGATATCTACCATATCTTTAAATATTCTTGTTGGATTGTATAGTTTTAGTTTGTTTGATACTTGATATGATCCACACCATGGTCCTGTGGGAACTGGCAGAAAAGCCACTGTCCATTCTCCAGCAGCAGAGTGCTCCCAATTGTCTGGAAGTTATCAAATGTGGTGGGAAGGGGCAGGAGGAGGATCTGGGATGTACCAGCCTGCCAGTCTGACCTGAGTGCAGGGGCAGACCGTGGAGCAGATCATTGTCAATGGCATCACACAGCAAGCACAGGATAAGCAGGGGATCCTGATGTCAGGTCCTGCTTGAGTGACACGCTTACTCACAAGTCTTCATTTTCACTTGTTAGTTCCTGAGGGAACTGGGGTAGTTTAGCCTGGAGAAGGGGAGGCTCAGGGAAGGCTTAATTTCTCTCTTTTCCTGAATAAAAAAATGTTTGGACAAGAGGAAGTGGCTTCAGGATGCACCAGGGGAAGTTTAGATTGGATACCAGGGATATTTTCCGTATCAGAAAGGTTGTCAAGTGCTGTTATAGCTGTTCATGGGGGTGGCTAAATCACCATCCCTGGAGGCATTTCAAAGATGTGTGGATGCAGCATGGTTTGGTGTTGGATCTGGCAGTGCTGGGCCAACAGTTGGACATATGGGTCTTAGAGGTCTCTCCCACCCTAAGGAATTGTATGATTGTAGCCTTTCTCCTAAGAATGATGCATAGTGTTTATTCTATCACACAACATTGAGGAACAAACATTTTGTCAGGAGATATACTAAGATACAGAATGTGGTCTACTAAGAAATGGAGCTGTATAGTAAATGAATTAGCAAAACCAAAAGGCTTACTTGATAAAACAAACTTGCAATGGATATAAAAAATGAAAATATACAAAAAACCAGCAGGTTTCCTCTAGAAACTTCAAGTTTTTTTTAATATTTTGATATAAATTGATTGCATTTGTTGTCTCCTTTCAAATTTATTAAAACTAAAATCGATTTTTCTTTCTTGTTTCCAAAAGGAATTTGTTTTACTGCTTAATTTACAAGCCCTAGAGTACAGCAAATCATGAGAACAGAGATGGCAGGCCTTAGTAGTCTGTGATGTTCTCACATCACTGACACTTTCCATAGTTTCACAAATTTTTTGCTGTTATACAATTCTGTGAGCAACCATAGAGAGAAAAATATTACATAGGAAATTTGAGGATTAAATTCAATTCATTATTGTATGAATTAAAAATGCTAAAAGGAAGAACAGGATAATATGTCTGCATGGATCACCACTAAGTAGAGAAATGTCGAGTTTAATCTGATGGTTGTTGGTTGGTCACTAAATTCTGCACTAGGAAAAAAAAATTTAAAGAGTAAATGTTAATGAAAAGTTCTTTCAAAAACCTGTCTGGTATGTTTTGACCTGAGCATAGTACTATTAGGGAATAAATGGAGCTATGATGATAAAAAGAGTATGTGTGTAATTGAAGATAATTAGAATCCTTTAGATAACATATGCTGCTCTCTGTCATATTATCTCTTTAAATGTATTACATACTTAGGGTAAGACAAATTCAATTTCCAAAGAATAGTACTTTACAAAGCTTTTCATAATAAATTTTAAAATCAAATTTACTTTAAAATTACACATTTTTTATGTAATTTGTCATCCATTTTTTTGCAGTTAGTGAGGTTTTTTTAATACGATTTAATTATGCATTTTAAATTTACATGTTGTTGAGGGATTTAAGTCTTAAATGCTCCACTCTTTAGATACTTTGATGTTCACAGAAGGAATGATCACAGTGATTTTTTTTCTGTGGTGGAATTCCTAATTACAGTTGTTAATGTAACTTCAAAGGCTGTTCATCGCATGTTTTACAGCAATCAAATAAAATCTCAGTTTCAACTGAATATAATGCTGTAAGAAACATATTCTTCTCCGAAGAAAAGTGCATAAATTCCATGTCCTGGGTGGTCTCAGTTTCCTCCATAATACCATTTTTCACAGCATTGTAAGTGCAGTCTGAATTCCTGAAAATTAGCAAGGACGTATTTCCTAACAGTGTAAGTAAATGCACTCCTAGTGGAATCAATGGATAGAATTGGACACAAAGAGCATTATTCCAGACTAATGCCAGAAGATACTGGTGGTTTGTTCATGGAAGAAGAATTTAGTTTTTTTTTTAAATTCTGGAAGACATCATTAGTTTAAAATAATGTTATAAAATATAGTATATATGTATATAATTATTTTCATATATATAAAAATAATTACCCATATCTTAACTGTAATGTTATGATTTATAGATAAATATGTGCCTATGTATCAGAGTAGGGCAGATACTAAAACAAAAGGAAAGAAAACCAAGATTACTATGATAAGCTATAACTTTGTTCTCCCTAAACAGACTAAATTTCACTCTTCTTTGTATGCATCTTGTTACTGTTCTCTTCTCTCTATGGTAATATTTGAGGGACAGTTAAAAAATTTTGAATTTGCAGCTTTTCAGATTTTGACCCATTTCTGGTAAACCCATTAGAAAAAAAGTCTATATAGAAATGTATATACACACACATACACACACACACACTTTTTTGTTATATAATATTGTATAACTTGCACAAGTATATATAAATAACAGTAAACAGTGTCATTGCAGGTAGTATTTTAGCATTTAGTATTCAATTTTAAAATAATGTAGCATTTTTGTTATTATTGTATTAAAAATTCTGTATCATTCTGAAGCTTCGGTCAACTACTGAAAAATCAGTAAACAAATTTCAGTTACAGGTACCATCTTAATCCTGTAGGAAATAAGTTAAAAGTAGGCTTTGATGCCTGGTCATATTCCTTTTTTTCTCAGTGTTTTTGCGTCAGACACAATAAAAATAGGTAGGGAAGAAGACAGAACTAAAACTACTGAGAAATGTAGAGTTGTTACTCTGAATTTTGCTGGAATTTGGAAGCAAGTATCTGATTTGTGCTTTTCTTTTTTCATTGGCTTGTCTCAGCCTCCCCCAGTATATTAATCTCTTTTCTTCAGTCCTGGATTTGAATTGAAGATGGCTGATATTATCCTGGTGTAATCAAAAATAGATATTTGCACCTTTTTCCAATGAGGCCAAAAGCAGACAGAGTGAAGTAACAAATTGTATTCTAAAGAAAGTTGCACTGCTTTGTAGTATGAAATAACTAACTACTAAATATAAAATGAAAACCTTATGATAATGCTACAGGACTCACATAATATCTTGGATATTGCTCCTGATGGAGTCACAAAAAAGAAAATAGAAAAAGGAAGAGGAAAAGAAACAAGAAAAGGGATAAGAAAGAAATGAGATAAGTTACTCTCTTGGAAGGGCTCCTAAGTTAGGTACACACAAAAATATTATATTTATCTTCCTAGCAAATTTGAGTTACAACAAGATGCTAACACACCATTCCTCATGTTCACAAAAAAAGGCAAACCCCCTCTTTTTGATGGACATCATCATCCTGAAACATCTTTCTTTTGAAATTCACCTTCTGGAAATAAAATCTGGCTAGCATTCTACTACTACATATTACATTTCCAACAGGGTGAAGATCTGGCTCAATTTGAAGCAAATTTGCATAAAACCAAAATAATACAAAAAGTAAAAAATAAAATAATAAAAAAAAGAAATTCAGAGGTTTCCTGGTATATTTTTGAGATCTTTATTTCCCCAAAGCCATAAATAATCTTATGGCCTTCAGAAGTCTGATTGTAAATAAGACTCTTTGCACGGGAATTGTAAAAATCTAAAAATCTTATTTGAAAAGGGCAGACAACTGTTGCAAACTCAAGTACAGTACTTTTAATGAAAATTCATAAAGAAAATCCTGTTGGACTAGACTAAGCTGTCTGATGCCAACAGACTTCACCAAAATGGGGAATTTTTCTTTAATAACTATTGTTCTAGGTTTTCATCTCACATAAACCTTACCTGGTTTGTACATATATAAACTGCGGTTAGATGTTAAATGATACTTAAAACCATAATTAGTTACATCTCTACTGCTGAACAATTATAAGTTAAAACGAGGTAATGAATTATTCAGGTTCCTTTTTTTCTTCCTTTCTCTTCCTTCCTTCCTTCCATCTGTTGAAACCGGGGCGGGGGGTGAGGGTGTGGTGCTCCTCTGCTAATGGGGCAGCTGTTGAAAATCCAGCTAGGGAAGTTTTGTTTATCTCTTCCACAACCCATCCTCTCTCCAGGCAGGTACCTTCTGCTGATGGGCCACTGAGCCTCATTTCATGACTGATAATCTCACACCATCCCACTGGGGAGATGCTTTGTCCTGGGGGAGGAGCCAAGCATTACTACCGGGGCAAAAATCAGACACTGGGAACAGCAAGGCAGCCTTTTGCAGGCCTCTCTACAGCTCCACTCGACCTTCAGAGGAAATCTACACCTTTCTACAGGATTGTCACTTCAAAAGAACACATCTGCCACTCCAGAAGGACTGCAGCTACCATTTTATCAGACAGCTACCAACAGCCTGACCCACTGGGTATCAGGGTGTATTCTGACTTTTCAGTAGGCTTTCTTCTTTTTTATTACTGCATCCTTTAAAAATTTTAATTCTCTTAATAAAGAACTGTTATTCTTATTCCCATGCCTTTGACTGGGAGCCCCTTAATTTTCAAAATTATAGTAGTTTGGAGGGAGGGGGTTTACATTCTCCATTCCAAGGGAGGCTCCTGCTTTCCTCAGCAGACACCTGTCTTTCAAACCAAAACAAGCCTTTACATTGATTCTAAAGTTCTGGTTTTTCCTATAACATAAGGAATTGTGTTTTGAATATGATAATTATTCAGTACCATCTCTTTAATCCAAAGAAGAGGAACTCTGTGAAAAATGACCTCCAGTTACAATAGTGGTGCTTTTATATTACTCTAGATCTTCAAACAGAAATTAGAACAATAGTTGAAGGAAATGGTAGAGTAGGGCAATTAATTGATCATCCTTTCTCCTTGTTTTTCAGAAAAAAAATTTATGCAAATTTTCTTAAGTAAAAGAATTAGATTTCTTAATCTTAGGACAACACTGATTTTAGATGATGATGGATGCTGGTGGTATATAGGAAGGGTCAGACCATGGAATAATTCCCAAATTATCATAACAACAAGCAATTAGACTAAGAGGTTCAATGTGAAGTTTCCTCTTTATTGAAGTGAATAAAAAGTGTTCCTGAATGAAAAGGTGTTGGATTGTTTGGTTTTTTTTCCCATAATCAAGCTTTTCAAGAGTATTTTTTATTTCATAAGGGCTTAAAAAATTTAATAATATGGACCACATATTGGCTTCTAAATTTCATCTGTCAATAAATTTTAGACAAATATTTTCCACCACAAAGAGGATTATAGCAAATGTTATACAAAATAATCAAATTCAAGCAGTATAATTCAGTACAGCAGAATTTTTTGTTTACTTCTACAGAAAGGTTTAAGACACATTTGTCACTGTATTCAGGTTTAAAAATGTACAATCTGTTCTCAGGTAAGCAAGACTTGTACTAAGGTATACCTGTTGCCATGCAGTATTCATAGACATAGTGCTTAAGTTATTTTCTGCAGTCTAGGTCTACAAAATAAGGACTTAACTATAATCCAAATATAATTCAAAGTATCAGAACTGCTGAACAAATTTATTTAATTTATAGTTTTAGTTTTCAAAATAAAACACTTAAAATTAATGAGCATCCAAAAGAAATATTTATTCTAACAGAAAGACAAATTTTTAATGTTGAATATGTCAAAACAGAAAAATTATGATCCTCTTAGTTAAATTGCAAAATCTTTCAGAATTGTCCTGAAAAGGCAAATGTCAGTCTTGATTAAATAGCTTTTTCCGCAGGAACCAACATTATTCCAAAGTTACAGTATTTCTAATTAGAAACATTTATTTCAGTTACATCCCATTTGAAAATGAAATTAATATTTCAGTAAACTTCAAAAAGTGGCACACTGATCAGTGATAATTATGCCGAAATGAAACATGATTAAAATCAAATTCTTTAATTACCAGTCTCAATATATAATCATATTTGTGGGGAAAAAAATCAAACAAAAGATTGAGCATGCTTTGTGTTCTCTTCAGTGAGAAATTTTTGTGCAATGCATATTGTATATTTGTGCAGGTGTCTCCTGTTCAGCCCACCATGGATGGAATGCATCACTCAAATCTGGAGTTTGAAGAGAATTCTAAATTCTGTTTCATAGAAATAGTTTTAACACATCAGTACAGTTGACAAAAAGATAGAAAGATAGGATGCATTGTAATATGCACAATAATAAAACTCTACACTGGATATTCAGAAGAGACATGTCCAGCAGGGGAGAAAGGTACAGAATTATGTCATAGGTTTCTAACAAGTAACCAAGAAAATGGATATTTTTAACCCAGTTTTTGTTGCTAGAACTAGTTGACTGCACATGAACCACCAGCTACTAACACAAAATATATAAATAACCTCTTTGTGACCCCACTGACACTCTTTTCACTCTTATAGTTAGAAACTTGACATTATAGTTGATAATTTAGCAAATACTCCCTCATACCTGCAGATTTTGCTTTTTTTGAAAGACAATGCTGCATTTAGGATATCAATAGAAGGACTGGAATCTCAAAATCAGTAGTGTTACTATCTATTCAGTAGCATACTCTAAAGTAAACCTGCTTAAGAGCATTGGTAAATTGCACAGAGATGTCAAGTTCTCAAGACAGAGATAAATGGCTGCAGAATTAAAGCAAACCTGACTGAATTAGAGGTTGTGTGAGGAGCAATTTGTCAGTGTTATGAGAAATGTAATGTGAATCGCAGAAGTTTGACTATTAACACTGTTAAACCAAATATTGTAGTATTTACATATTTTTCAGATAAAGAAGCCATCATGAATAAAAAATTGCAATGACAATTTGAAATGTTAATTATTAATTATTTATCAATTATAATAATTTTATTAATACAGTTAACTTTTGATTTATACTTCTTTCACTAAACTAATCAGTTTGCTATTTCTTTTTCTGGTTCCTGGTTTGACTTACAAATCTGGTTACTAAAGTTTACCTTTAGCTAACACATTAGATGTAGAATGGGGAAGAGCATTTCCTAAATATTGGTCATCTTTCTTTTACTCTTGCTTCTGGAAAAGGTTCATTTGATATTTTCCTTCATTTTGGAAACTTGTCACATTACCATCTTAATGTTCATTTATGTGTACTTTTTAAGGTGCTCTGATGTTTTGCACCAAAGAGGAAGCAGGAATTCACACAAAGTGACAGCAAATCTGAAAATATAAAAAATCTGCCAATATGAAATCTTATAGATTGGCAGCTGGCCCAAACCCACCATTAAACTGCTGAAAAGAAAGAGATTTTAATTGTTTAACGTTTTAATCAAAAAATATATGACATGCTTTGAGTGTGGCCAAGTGTCAACAAGTCAAGAAAAACACTGAGATAAGTGTATTCCACTATCTTGTATGCAGTAAATGTGTAATTCTTGGTTCCCCAGAGTTCCAGAGACCAGGGGTACTGATCCCTTGTGGGAAATAAAAGAGGCTTTGTTCACATATTTACTCATTCAGAATATTTCAATGTTCTTCCAAAGGCTTTGACGTAGTTTTTACTACCCACAACTTGTTAATACACTATAGGCTATTTCTAATGGGGTTTTTTTTCTGTTTTTTTTTTTTTTTTTTGAATTGTGAAAGATTTTTTGACAATACCCTGACGTGATGTTTCATGGAATGAAAAGGAAGTCAGAAGTTAATTATCAGATTATTTCCACTCATTAAATGGTCCCTTTGAGATTTCAAAACAGTGAACTGGAAAGCTCTGGGGAACTATTTAAAGATTTTCAGGGCTCCAAGCTGATTTTTTTTAACCGACTCTACTGTTACTTTTGTGTGGATGACAATTTCTTCTTATCAGAAGATATTTCAGTCTAATGTAGTTATAACATATAGAAAAATAGACACCTTATAGTAACTATCTGAAGAATACCTTAACTTTTTTTTTTTTTTGTTGGTAATACATATCCAGTCTAGAGGAATATCAGCACACCATTAAGAAAATTATAGTTCAAAATATTTACCAAAATAAGCAAACCAATTTTTCAATTAGTTAGCTGTGCTTTTTTCTATTTTTTTTTTCTTTTTTCCTTTCCAAATTAATTTGCTGCAGTGCATGCAGGAATCACAGAATGCAGCAGAATCTTAGCATGTGCTGATTTGGAAGGGACTCGTCAAGAATGACACCATGGGCCTGAGAGCACTGACCAAACACTTCTTGAGTCTGTCAGGCAGTGGAGGGCAGAGCAGGACAATCATCTCCTCTGACAGGAGTTGCAGCCCCAAAGGACATTAAAAGAGGATGCAGATTTCAGACAAAATGTGGGTTGGAATAATTTGTTTCAGATTCACTGATATTTTTTTTTTTAAACATATATATTCCTTGAATTGTCAGCCAGGCTTAGAAATTATAATTGGACAAAAAATCCTCCCTCATGCTTTTGGCTGCATCCTCTGCTTGTATTCAGTTCTTGCCATATTTTATAAGTTTTTAGAACAGCTACTTCTCTTACTGAAAGTGAGTGAGTTTGAATGGAATACAAAATGATTCTCAGATTTTGGAAGGAAAAGCAAGCAAAGAAATCACCATTTTTAAGTGAATAATTAAAACCCCTGTAACCATAGGCTGTGATATTTTCTGCATGGGCCAGATTATTTTAACTCTTTTGAGATACTTTACCCACTGAAACTCTGGCAGCAGCAAAAAGAGGGATAAGTACACTGACATTTTTCACAGCTGACTGAAAATTTATTCTGACTGATTTAAAATGAATTCAAAATTCTTTGGAAACTTGGAATTTGGAATCTTACAGTCGGAAGCTAATTAGAACCATATCAATTTAATCTTAGATATGTAGAATCTAAGTAAATTACAAATAAGGAATTACCCTTTTTACCTCTATTTCCCTTCAGATCTGCATAGCTCTAAAAGATGAGTAAGAGCACACAGAAAATGCAACGAGCAGAATATTCAAACAATCGTGTCTCATTTGACAAAAGTTAAACACTATTAAAATGATCACTACAAATCCAAAATTTGCTTAACACTCACTTTATTTTGTCAATGAAATAAATTATGAAGCCTTAATGTGAAAACTTGGAGGCATTTTCTGTAAAAACTGCATTAAGCCTGCTCTGTGGGTTTGATCCTGCAATGGTCAGGCAGTGTCTCCTGCACAGCAGGAGCTCAAAGAGACATTCTTTCAAATATGCATGTTCTTCTGTTGAATTTATTAAAATTGGTAATTAATTAAAAGGTGAAACACATACTTGCAAGTTAGGCCGAAACAGCAGTGTCTGCTAAATTATATATGAACTTGATAATGGAATATGTTAGTAAAAAGAATCAACATTACTTTGGGATGTCACACAGCTCATTTCTTCCTTTCCACAGTATGTGATAATGCCTCTATTGATTTGGGCTTCTTATTGCCCTCCATTTCCTCTTTTCATATTCTTCATTGTCTAGGAGTCCAAGGAGAAATATTAATATAAAATTACAGTATTTGACACTAGCATTCTTATTTGTTATTGTTACATATTAAATATCATGCAGGACAATTATGTTAGTTTAAAAGAGATTTTTTTAAAATAATTTTCAGGTAACATACTTTGTTTCCACCTTAATACCAAGTGTTGGTTTTATGTCTAATCAATAGTACAATATATCTGCTTAAGGAGGTGTGAGAGAATGAAATGTCTTATTGTTTTCTCTTTTGTTTTTGGGTTTTTTTTTTTTTTTTTGTTTGTTTGTTTGTTTGGGTTTTCTTTAATTACCTAAAAATAAACCCTCTGTACAGAAACCTCGTTTAGAACAGAATCTTCAAAAATTAGAGGTGGAAAAAAATTGCTTTCTGACAAGGATGGTAGTTTGTTTCCAGACTGACTTCATCAAAACATAACCTCACTCTTCCTGTTAGCACTAGGCTGCAAATAAAATATTGGTCTGTTCCAGTGTAATTTAGAAGTCCATATTTGTGTGAGAAAAGAATATAATTCTTTCCATATTTGGGACAAAAGGAATATTTATTTCCTTGTTTTATTCATCATATTAAAGTGATAATGCCTACTGGGGTGGAGAATTTAAATCAAAACTCCCACAGAATTAGTTCAATTTATCACATCTCTGTTTGTCACCACCATGTAGATAAGATGTATATACACATGAATAATGTATACCAAATTACAAACACTGTGTATTTGGAGAGAAATGAAAGAAAAAATTGGTCCCCTAAGGAAAATCTTTGTATAAATTATGTTGATTGTTTCATAAACACAAAAGCAAACTATTTGTAAGAAACAATGTTTCTGTTTTGTCTTTTGGTAAACTTTCCCCAGACTGATTTGTAATAATACATTCAATATGAACTCTCTTTTATATGGATATATTTGAAATAATTAAGCTGTGCTGTTTTAGTAATTTTCTGCATTATTTGATAATAAGAGCTTGATTACCTAAATCACATAGTATTCCCCTAATTTAGTCAATGAAGTTATTATATTGAGTTGTTACATATCTCTTGAGTCCCCCTCAAGATTCAGTCGTGTTGCCACTATTTTGCCATACAATGGGGAGGTTTTCTCTTTAGTGAGGACTAGAAGGTACATTTTCCTCAGAGAGGCTCCTGTTTCCGAGTCTCAGAAAATCCCGTGGAAAACATCCCAGGCAATGAGATGCAATCCTTTTCAGTGCATAGATTCATACCTGGGGGTAAATGTGATGGATTGGATTGGTTATCCTGTCAAAGGCATCCAGAAGCTTTTGTTTGCAGAGTAGACATGGCAAAAAGTATTAAATTGTCTCAGATTTCCTTACATTAAAATCGTCGTCAAAATTAGTCTGATAACAAATTGTTATGTGTTTCTCTTCTGAATAAAAACAGACAACACATCTGAAGATTTTGCAGGAGTGGCCAAACTGAAAAGGAAGGTAAATATTCTTACAATTCGTTTATGTTAGCATTAAATGACAGACACAAGATTTCTCTTGCTCCATAAAATTCTGCAAGCAACCCCATTGAAATGATTCAAAGCTCCAGTCTGTAGTTCTTTCTACTTCTCTCTTCATTGTGTGACAATAAATATAAGTACACACCTAACTCTGGGATTCATTCATATTTAAGCCTTTCCTCTGCTCCTTATGTGTTAACATTTCTNCACACTGAAGTCTATAGTAACAAAAATGTCTTCATGACCATTGATTCTTTTTTTGATCTTAGTGATCCAATATTGGCTATTATCATGCAGCCTTCCAGATTCAAAATAACAGGTGTGTTCATTCCTGAGACACATGGAGATGAATCTAAGTTAAATTTAATCTCATTAATGCGCTGATTACAAAAGCCCTATAAAAATGCCATTTTAGCAGGTCAAGACCTAGCATAAAGTATGGTTCATTTTGATTTGCTTAAAGGGAGAATAAACAAAAGAAAAAAAATAACCCAAAAGTCATTCTAGCCTTACTGTTATGCTCAGATTGACCTCCTTTAGCCAAGCTCTTCGCAGAGCACTCAAGAAAACAGCTAGTTGTTCAGTTTGCCATATGTTGTATCCAGTTTGCAAGATATGAAGTGAAATTTCTACTGCATTACTGATCAAGAATAGCTACATTCAGTGGAAATATATTGAATAAGGATAAATAAAAAACCACATGCTTTCCCATGAAAGTCATAATTGTAGCTAAGCAAGTGAAAGACTTAAGAACTGTGAGCATGTAATCAATCCAAGTGGTCAATGAAATCATTTATAAAATGTAAATAATGTGACCTCAAGAAACAAGTCAGATAATCTTGTCAATTTTATTCAAGAAAATATTCAAGAATCAATATTGACCCTATAGCTGAGGATGATATACATAAAAGAGCATCACAACATATGAGTTTTAAAAAGTACAAATCTCTTCATGTTGTACCTCACTGAATAATAAGAAGGAAAATAAATTCTTTATAAAGTTCTTATTTTCATTTTGGTTTAATTCTGATCATTAACGAGGCAGCTGAGGGTTTTTACTTAAACCTTATAATAAGGTTGTAGTTTTTGGGTTGCTGCAAATGTCAGCAGGAGGAAGTCACGTAAGAACTAACCTGGGATTAATAATAATAAATGTGCTCATTGCATTCAAAAATCCTTCCAATGAAAGGTCACCATTAACTTTGAGTTCCAAAATTAGAACTGTCTTATAAAGACTATCAAAACCAACATTAAAAAAATCAGAAAAGCATTTGAGAATCTTACCTGTGTGACTTTTGCACTAAATCAGGATGGATAGATGTAGCAACATTAATAAATAATAACGACTTTTGCTTTGTAACAGACAAAGATGTCCATAGATAAAAGGATCACTTTCCTGATCAATAGTTTTAATTGAAGGATAAATCTGCTGCATAAATTCTACCATAAAACCCTTTCTCATCTTCCCTCTTCTAGTCATCTACTAAACAAAGTACATAGCTTTTGTCGTTCTCATTTCCTGGGCATGTAAAAAGTCTTCTACCATGTACACACCATGAATAGAGGAGGAAAATTTTAATTACATCATACAATATTGAGAAACATTATGACAGAAGGTACACTTGCTTTTTACAGAAGCTGGTCAAATTCTATTGATAACTGAAATTCTTGTAAAACAGTCTTTTGGTAGCACTGTTAATAAGCATACTGTTCATGGTGATGATAATTTTTAATAATCTTTTGCCTTTATATCAATTATCTCATGTCCATTTTCTCATAAGTGGTGATTAGGGACCACTGTGTCTCAGCTAAATCATAACACTATAGTCATAACACTATAGTGAATTACTTAAATTTATAACTTATGCTATTTATGTCACGTTTCAGGGAAGGGTGTGGTTTTTAGCTCCATGCAAAAAGCATGACATCAAAAAGAAAATTACAAGAAAGAAGATAATTTTGTCCCATTTTGATTCTAAAGGCCATAAATGAAAGTCAGGTTCAAGAGAAGATATCTCACTATATCAAACCCAACCAAGCTAAACAAAAAACAAATAAAACAAAAAACCAAGTAAACACAACCTCAAAACGAATAACTAAACTGAAGACAAAAGCCCCACATTTCTGCATTTCAGTTAGTGCCAAGGAATTAGAGAACAGAATGATTTTGCCTCAAGAGAGGGACTAGTTATGAAAGTGAAATAGAAAATCTGATCTGAGAAAGACCTCTTAGAAGTTTGGCAGGACCAAATCTCTTGGTAAGGGGTGAGTTGGTTGAGTTATAGTCTCACATACATCAGTGACATTAAAAAAAAAAAAAAGAAAGAAAAAAGAAAAAGATTGAAACCCAGGACAATAGCTGAAATAGTTGGTATAAAAATAGTCTGAATAAGTGAAAAAATGGAGTATTAGTGGTTGTGCTGGTTTTGCATAGCCTGGTTTTGTAGCAGGGGCTCCACAGGGGTGGTTTCTGTGAGAAGCTTCCAGAGTTTCCACTGTGTCCAGCAGAGCCGATCCCTGATGAGATGCCCCAAGGCTGGGACACTTAGAGATGATGGCAATGCCTCTGTGATAACATATCTAAGAAGAAAATCAAAACAAAGGCATGCACAGTTGGTTTTTTTTCTAGTCAGAGAAGAGAAGGAGGTGAGAACATGTGAAGAAAACAACAGGTGTCTACTGTGATTTAAGAGGTTTTAGAATATCCTATCTGACAGCATTGCTTGCCAGGAGAAGGAGGAGAAAAATAACAAGGAGAAGGGAAAGAGAGAAGAAGAATGAGAAGGGAAGGAGAAGAATAATAAGAAGAAAGAAAAGGAGAAGAAAAACAGATGAAAAATAAATAATAAGCAAGGCATGTTAATTTCTTATCACTTCCTTTCTCCTTTTAGAGTCCAATTTTCTTGTCATCATGCTGGTTACGCCTCAAAAAAAGCTCCCTTTCATTAGGGATTATGATGCACATAATTACCTGCAAGATGTGTAATGTCTTTCATAGTAGATACCCCTTAACTCCTGAAAGACATAGAATTTTTACCCACCTTACTGTCTGAATAGATCACTGCAGAACAATGTAGGAATGAGAAACAGCAGTTAAAATTTAGAGCTGTGTTAATGACCAAAGGTCCAATAAGAGGCAAATAACTCTCATCTGTCATGGGGATTCAGGTTATATGTATGATGTCATTCTGGAGATTACTAGATGAATATTTATTAATTAGGTCAGTGAACTTCTGTGGTTTTGGTTTGGTTAACATTTAATTTCCATTTAGTTTCTGAAATATAACTTTTTTAAGGAAGACTGTGAGACAATCCGAAATGCCACTGAATGTGTCTTTAAGAACAGTGCAGCATGGCACTGTTTCTCAAGGGAAAAAAAAAA